>VWZK01021224.1:0-61577 GCA_013396935.1 Baryphthengus martii | reverse complement strand
CCAGACAGCAAATCCAGACAGAGAGGTTATGGGGAATGCAGTACTAGTCTGTGAACTATCTGGATAGTGCCCAGAGACTCCTGTAAATGATGAAGGGAGAGAAACAATCCAGAGGACAATTTGGGGCATGTAAAGTCCGTATTTTGAGTGACCACCTATTCATTCCAGAGGCAGCTGAACCGAATGGGCTGGGGAATGTGGGTATTTTGGCGTGTTTCAGACCAGGGGAAGCTTTGCCCTTCCTCTCATGATGGTTCAGGAGCTAATTAAAATTACACTAGAGCCATTCCCTCGGGGAGGCATTTTGCCTGGGGGCAGGATTAGGAGGAGTGAGTCAAATTCACTGCTGACTTATGCAGGCTTTAAAATGCCAGCAGCCAGGGGACTGCCTGCTTTCGTGCCCACCCACCCCTGGGGCTGCTCCTGCTGACTAGGAGGCTGGGGGCAGCTTTCCTCCAGCCTTTCAGCAGCAATTTCGCTATCTTTTTCCTGGAACTATGATGTGCAAACATGGAGGGGGGAAAAGTGGCTCTTTAGGAAGGAAATGGGATGAATGATTTCTGCTTGACAGAAAGATGATGCTTTGTCTTTGCCTTAGATCTCACAGAGTTTGGAAAACAAAGCAGGGCTCAGCATTGTCGAACAGGGAAGGGCATGGTGGCAATGGTGGGAAGCTGTAATGGTGGAGCAAGGGAGGGATGCCTGGCAAGGCTGTTTAATGTACCTCTGTTCTGATCAGATCGAGTGGGTTGTTCATTGGTGTGAGCCTGAGTTAAAAAAACATTGCCAGTGCTCTCTGGCTTTCTCTGGTTGCTGATGCATCTTATGTATGACTAGTGCATCTGCTGAGCCTGCTGGCAGCAGCAGCATGTTGTGCTTCCTCAGACAGGGGACCATCCTCTTCCAGAATGGGAGTGGCCCTTAAATTAAAGACTGATTTTGCTTTGTTTTAATTCTCAAATTGTTTCCCTCAGGTGTCTCTCAGCTGTTGTTCCTCTCTGTTCAAACGGCTGCTGTCAGTAGAAGGGCAAGCTAAGGCCTGAAGCCTTAAGGGTATTGGGGGCGCAGGGTCACCTCTTGCCAGATTTAGTTCCCTGAAAGTAGGGTGCCTGGTCCAAGCGGGTGTCCCTGGTGGTTTTAATAGTTGCTGGAGAAAGACAAGCTCTTCCCAAGGAAGACTGATCCCACCCCCTGGTGTATCCTTCTGGGGTGTCCACAGCACTGATAGCAGGACACGGGGTATGTCCTATCTTGAGGTGATTGGTGGCAACCGACATGGCTTTACCAGGCACAAATTGTACCTGACATTTGGTGGCCTTTTACAGTGGAGTTACAGTGTCAGTGGGTAAGGGTAGAGCAACTGACGTCATCTACCTGGACTTGTGCAAAGCCTTTGACACTGTCCTGCATGACATCCTGGTCTCTAAATTGGAGAGACAGGGATTTGATGGATGGACCACTCGGTGGATAAGGAATTGACTAGATGGTCACACTCAAAGAGTTGCGGTCAACAGCTCGATGTCCAAGTGGAGACCAGTGATGAGTGGTGTTCCTCAGGAATCGGTGCTGGGACCAATGCTATTTAACATCTTTGTTGGCAACATGGACAGTGGGATCAAGGCACCCTCAGCAGATCTGCAGACTACACCAAGCTGTGTGGTGCAGTTGACATATTGGAGGGAAGGGATCTATCTAGAGGGACCTAGACAGGCTTGAGAGGTGGGCCCATATGAATCTCATGAGGTTCAACAAGACCAAGTGCAAGGTCCTGCACCTGGATTGGGGCAACCCTAAGCACAAATACAGGCAGGGTGGAGTATGGATAGAGAGTAGTCCTGAGGAGAAAGACTTAGGGGTGCTGGCTTATGAAAAGCTCAATGTGAGCCATCAATGTGCAAGTGCAGCCCAGAAAGCCCCAACCGTGTCCTGGGCTGTATAAAAAAACCCCGTAGGCAGCAGGTCGAGGGAGGGGATTCTGCCCCTCTGCTCTGCTCTTGTGAGACCCCACCTGGAGCTCTGCATCGAGCTCTGGAGCCCCAAGAAGGACATGGATCTGTTGGAGATGGTCCAGAGAAGGCCACAAAGATGATCCGAGGGCTGGAGCACCTCCCCTACAAGGACAGGCTGAGGGAGCTGGGATTGTTCAACCTGGAGAAGAAAAGGCTCTGGGGAGACCTTATAGTGACCTCTAGGATCTGAAGGGAGCTACAGCAAAGCTGGAGAGGGACTTTCTACAAAGGCTTATAGTGACAGGATGAGGAGGCCCTAGACTTTCCACTGTGCTTGGGGCCATGACAAGAGGAAGAAATGGTGGGAAAATGTTGCTTCTGGGGCAACTGTTTGTCATGAGCCTCTAGCTCTTGTAGCACTTGCCCCATTCTACAAGGGGGGGGTGTGCGTGCGTGCGTGCGTGCGTGCGTGTGTGTGTGTGTGTTAAGAGCTGGTCCCTCCTGAAAGGCTGAGAAGAGACAAGAAGAGGAAGGAGGAGCAAAGGTGATGCCAAGGAGATGCCAGCTGGAGCTGCAGCCCAGATGTCCTGAGTCAGCTCTTTATTGGGGTGTGTCACTTCTGCAGGATTTTTCTGTGCTGCTGCTGTGCTTGTGAAGCAACACAGACACAGCACAGTGATGACTCTGGTGTCTGCCCACCTACAAAGACCTTAAAATGTTTAATTCAGTTTATTGTGGATAGTGCTTTCCTAGGAACAGCCTCAGAAGAGCAGGATTTTGTGGTCTCTCCAGGCTGTCCCTCTCCCTAACAGCAGTCGGCATGGCTGTTGGAGGATGCCACAGGGATCCACTGGGCTATTCTTCCCATGATTCGCTGGGAGTCTGTAGATACAGCAGTTAGCAGGAGGTGGTCCTCATTAGCTATCTTAACTTAGCTAACTCAACCCCTTGTCTAGGAGGGATGAAGATATGGCTGAAGCATTGGTCTCAGGTCCACTGAGTCCTCTCTGAAATGGCGCTGGGGCAGTTATGTTTCTTCAAGCAATTTCCTCATGGTTTTCCATGTGTAAAATCAAGTTGCTCCCCGCCTGGCTCTTAAAGTACTAAGCCCAGTTAGTGCCATCTAAGCATCCCCAAAATGAAACTGTTGGGTTTATGTCTGACGAGGGTTTTGGTAGCAGAGGAGGGAGCTACCGGGCTGGCTCCTGTTGAAGCTCTTGAGAAGCCCCCCCAGCTCCAATTTGAAGCTACCTCTGGCTGATGCTGAGCCAGTCGGTGCCTCTGTGATAACATATTTAAGAGGAGCAAAACCTATTGGGCTGGTTCTTTTGGTTTGCGGGTTCTTTTGTTTGGGGACATGGAGGTCAGCAAGGAAGGAACAGAGAAGACATGCCGGAGCAGCTCATGGTGAGATGACAGGCTGAGCCCTTTCAGCCCTTAGGGATCAACAGTGGAGAAGAATCCTGTCTGCAGCCCATGGAGAACCCCATGCTGGAGCAGGGGACTGCTCCCAAGGAAGGCCATGACTCTGAGGGAAGCCTGTGCTGGAGCACTGGGAGGACTTCAGCCTGCAGAAGAGACCTACGCTGGCTGGATAATTTAATGGAGGACTGTCTCCTGTGGGAGGGATGCCACACTGCTGCAGGGGAGGCCTGTGGGGAGTTTTCCTCCTGAGGACAAAGGAGTGGCAGAAACAACATGGAACTNTGCTCCCAAGGAAGGCCATGACTCTGAGGGAAGCCTGTGCTGGAGCACTGGGAGGACTTCAGCCTGCAGAAGAGACCTACGCTGGCTGGATAATTTAATGGAGGACTGTCTCCTGTGGGAGGGATGCCACACTGCTGCAGGGGAGGCCTGTGGGGAGTTTTCCTCCTGAGGACAAAGGAGTGGCAGAAACAACATGGAACTGACTTGGACAGACTGCAACCCCCATTCCCTGCCCTCCTGCACCACTGGTGGGAGTGTTGCCTATCAGGGACAGGAATGTTGTAAGTGGCCTCCAGCAGGAATGCCAGCAAGAAGAGTGGCACATCCTGGAGGACAAATGTTGTGTGTGGGACCTCAGATAAGAACAATGAAGGCCATCAGCTGTGGGCAGCACCCTGGAGCAGTGCAGAGATTAGCTGATGCAGGTTAAGAAAGATTCTACAGAAAGATGGGCTGAGATACGGCCTTATATGGAAGGAAACCTCAAAGTTCCTGGAAAGGACACTAGAAGACATCTGTCCATCAGCCACTAGGGACCACCAGAGACCAAGTAAGATCCCCAGGGAAGCCCCTGGGAGATCCAGGCCGCATGCATAATAACTGTGCCTATAGGATAATTAGTTCCTGGGAATGTAATGAGTATGCACAATCTTTCCAGGAAAACTAATGCCTGTATATGGAAAGGGGGGATGTGAGCAGGGACGGGTGCCAGAGATGCATGAGAGGTGGAGCCATCCCAGTGCATCTGGCACCACAATGAAGAAAAGCTGCTTTCTAAGGCTGAATTGGATGTTAGAGAGTTCTGCATTTACTAGAGTTTTGGTAACAGGAGGAGAAGGTAGCAGACCTGGGCCCAGGAAGAAGAGAGGGATGGAGGGAAGTTATATTTAAGATCCAGTTGTATTTCTCACTGTTCTACTCCGATTCCATGATGAATTGGTGGTGCTTTTGTTTAAATTAAATTGATTTTGTTTCCCTAAGTTGAGTCTGTCTCTTGCCCATGACCACTGGTGACTGTGCTCCCTGTCCTTTGTTTTGACCCTGTCACGGTCCACTCAGTGGACGCGTGATGGTTCGTTTGTTGTGATCTTGAAGTGCAAAAAATCAAGGCGACCATGCCAAGGGGTTATGCTTCAATCAAACAGTGCAACTTTATTGTTCTGCCTGTCAAGCGGCACACGACAGACAGAAAGAGTGAGAGGAAGAAAGAAAGAGGAGAGAGAGGTAAAGAGAATTATAGCTACCACCACGGGTCCAAGGGGTCCCTATGGTCCCAGGTCCAGGCAGCGTCCTGCTGGCCCTTCCGAAAGTTCGGTTGCTAAGAAGCCATCTTTTATGCCAGACAACACACCCTGCTCTTCCTCTGTCCCATGGATTTCTGCCAACCCCTCCGCCTTCATGATAGTTGCTAAGACAGCATCATGATCCATCTTCTTGACAGCAGCTCTGCGGTGTAGCTTGACCGTTTCTTCTTGTTCCAGATAACGGAGAGTGGTACCGTACTGCTTGTACCACGCAATCCTCCCTGTCGGGGTGTTTTGTAGTCTTGGTATCCATAGGAATTGCATTCCATCCTGTAGACGAGTAACTGTGTCTCAGGTAGGCCGCTGCAGACTCACGTCAAGACGTTAGCCTAAGTCTCAGGGTACCTGATTGTCCAAGTCTCTGATGATGATGTTGAGACAATACTGTTCTTCGGACCGACTCTTACAGACCCTCAAGCCTTTTGTATTTTCTCCTCCCCGCCCCAATGGAGGTGGGTTTGGGTGCTGTTTCTATCAGGTGGTTTTCATGGGTGTTATAAGAGCTGACAGGAACTGACTGATGTCCAGTGGTTTGAAAAGGGATAGATCAGGTTTAGGAGGAAAACTACTCACCACATGTGTGGGAAGCTCAGTGGGGGAGTTTTTCCAGTGCTCAGAAACAGCTGGCAAAGGCACAGATAGAGCATTGCTAGTGTCAGATATTACTGCTGTGGTGAGCTGCCGGTGTGTCTGCAGTACAGCGCATGGCCATCTTCAGCCCAGTGCATCCTTAGGGACAGGAGGAGCAAATGCTTCAGGAGACCAAGCAAGAGAGGGCCCGAGGAGCAGGAGACCATGTTCTCCCTGACAAAGAGGGATGCTGGTTGGTGTAGATGGGGTTTTCCATGCTGAGATAGCAGCATTTATCTTTGGGATTTTGATTGGAAACCTCAAAGATAAAGGGCATGGCTTTCACCTGCTGTGAAGCATGTTTGGGTTTGCAAGGAGCCCAGGCTTTTGTGGGCTGTTTGACAGTACAGTCCCCACCTCCCTCCCTCCAATTCCTACATAACCTCCAGCCCCCATCTCTGGGCTGTAGCAAGAAGCATGTTATGGTAATTGCTATCACGTGATGCCTCAAACATTTTGTCAGTAAGGTCACAGTATCTTTTCTCATTCTAATGCATTTTTCTTGATGGAGGGGGTGAGCTTGGGGTTGTTCTAGTCAGCTCAAACACTTGACAGTTCCCACACGTTTGACAGTTTCCGTACGCTGAGCTTCCTTTTAAACACCCACATGCCCTGCTCTGCTTTTGCATTTGTGTAGTGTCAATTAAGTATCAGGGGAAAATGAGGTTTATATATGTTGGTGAAGTAAGTGCTGTATGACATCAGTTAGGGGTCTTGTACCATGAGTGTTCAGAATTAAAATAAAAATCACAGAAAATAAATGAAGAATGTAGCAAAGAGAGCAGAGATAAACAGTAAATGTGTGAGATTAGGCTTGTGACTGCTGAGTTGCTATGACGATTTTTTTCCTCCTACTCTTTTCTGTACCTTTCCATCTCAAAGGAATCCATGTGCTATCATCCATTTTGCAAGGTGAGCCAACTCAAAGCCTTCTCTGGTTACTGCTCTGGAGAGTGCGTTTTCACTTGTTCTTGTCTTATTTCTCTTCCTTCAAAACACCCATGAGTTTACTATCAGGTCAACAGTGCTGAGGCACTTTCTGTGCATGAGGAGTGTTACAAGGGAGGGCTTTACACAGAGACCTTTATAGATGGTTGGATTAAATGTGCCCAAAACTTAGTGCAGAACAGCCAAGTTCTTGGAAGTCTTAGGTGCCTGACTGAAGTATTCTTGACCCTGCTAAAGGCCAGATTGTATCTTAGCTGCTTAATTGTCTTTATGTATCTGGGCCTGACCAATCTTCATCAATTTTGTGAAAGGCAAGTGGGACTCAGTTCACTGGGTGTGGGCACAAGGGAGCTTGGAGATCAGGGCTCCTTGAATGAGGAGGAGACCGACTGTTTCTTCATTCCCCTGTAGACTTGTCTTGTGGGGAGAGGGCAAGTTGGTTGCTGGAGCAACCAGTCCCCCTCCACTTACCTTCAAAAAAGTTCATTACTAAAGCTGAAGTTACGGACAATTAATCTCTTACTTGAAAGCCTTGGGGAAATACTGATTTTTTTTAGGGCTGGAAGATCTTAAGAGCTTGTCTCCCCCTTGTAGGCAACATCAGCCTAGATCTTCACCTGGAAATTTTATGCTTTTTGGTTAGGTTGCTTTCTGAATAACGAGCATCTTGTTTCTAAGTTAGGTGGGATCAAAACTCTGTTCTGATCAGGTTTTCCAACACTTAGAGCCTCCCTCAGCAAAATGTGTGTGGAGTCTTTTAACTACCTCAGATAATGAAGGGGTATAGCTAGTCACGTGGTGGCCAGTTATAACAAAGACCTGTACTTACCCATGCCAGGAACCTGATGTCCTCTTGGATCATCTGAGTTCCCATTTGCTGGATCTTGTTGCTATTACTTGTCATTTTCCTCTCAGCAAAAGGATGCTTGAGCTCTCAGTCCTCTCATGACTTTCCTTTATGTTTACATCTCCTGGAGACGCAGATTCCTCAGATTTTAGATCTTTCCTGAGGTTTTGTTTTTTACCTGGCAAGGAATAGGTTTGAAATCAGAGCTAAATCAAAGCTGGAATTGCAATCCAAGATGTGATCCTGACCCTGTGAGCATGGTACCATCTCAGGAGGGCAGGATTTTGTCCAGTGGCTCACAGATGTCCTTGTTAACAGCAGCATAATAAGCACTTAAATTTGCAAAGTGAAAATTATTTATCCTGACAGTAATTTACCCTAAGCTTTCAAAGTTTTCTTTCTAGGCTGTATTTATTTATTTCATTTTATGAAAAATGTGCTCATGCTCAAATGAAATGCAAGTATCCCCTTATCCCTGCTGCATACTTTACTTTTACTTTAATTTGTCTTCCTGTAGAGACACAATTTTGCCTTCCTTATTTTATTTTATTTTATTTTATTTTATTTTATTTTATTTTATTTTATTTTATATTTTATTTTATTTTATTTTATTTTATTTTATTTTATTTTATTTTATTTTATTTTATTTTATTTTATTTTATTTTATTTCAACAGAAAATAGTCATTTTGACTGGAGAGACCAATTATATTTGGGTTAGCTTGGGGGAAAGAGCCAAGCGTAGACTAGATGTTCTCATGTATGTGGGGATGTCTACAAAATGGTAATTGCTAACTTGTGTAACAGTTGCATCCTGGGAAATCCAGCTGTTCCCTGTTGATGCTGGGAGCTGTTTGCTGCAGGGCTGTTCGTGTTGTCCTCACACTGGTGAATATCACTGTTTTA
Organism: Baryphthengus martii; assembly: GCA_013396935.1. Lineage (NCBI taxonomy): Eukaryota > Metazoa > Chordata > Aves > Coraciiformes > Momotidae > Baryphthengus > Baryphthengus martii. Next base: position 53,288 of record VWZK01021224.1, on the reverse strand, counting down.
TCTGGGGGAAACCAAGCCCTTGCTGGGCATCAGGACCTGTGGTCTGTCTGGTCTCCTCAAGCCAGGAGTATTCAGGAAATAATTTTTCCTTCTTTTCGTGGGTCAAGAACTCAAAAATACTGATGACGTGTTTGTAGGGATCGGCAACATAGTGCTGGTCAGCAAATGCATTTTCGTTTTACTTGACTTAATACATTTTGTTTATGCTACAAGAAGGTTTGCTGGCGTCTGTTGTAAAAAGCCAGAATGAAACAAAGTCTGTTTCTGCCAACAGAACTAAATGCTGAGTAGCGCTACTGAGGCGTTTTGTCCATTTGGTTTAGACAGTTACTCTAATCTAACGTCACTGTGGTTATCTGGAGTTCGTTTGCATTTGCACCTGGGAGCTGCAGAGCAGGAGGAGCACTCATCCTTCTCTGCGAGCCCAGTGCAGGCTGGAGAGGGCTGTCCGGAGCCTTGCCCATGCGTCCCAGCGTGTGCTGGAGGAGAAACCACTCAATTGGGGTTTTTAAAACTGTTTGGGGGCTGAAGCGATTTACTGATATATTGATGCGATGTAAACAACTGGCCTTCAATGAAGCACTAGGATTGTTATCAGCAAGGCAACAGGTAAAACCCGATGCTAAACACTTACAAAATGACATTGAGGGCACCCTCAGCAAGTTTGCCGATGACACCAAGCTGGATGGTGTGGTGGACTCACTTTGAGGAAAGGGATGCCATCCTGGACAGGCTTGAGAAATGGGTCAGTGCAAACAGCACGAGGTTCAACAAGTCAAAGTGCAGGGTCCTAGACCTGGGTCGGGCCAATCCCAGGCACAGTTACAAACTGGGTACAGAGTGGGATGAGAGCAGCCCTGAAGGGAAGGACTTGGGGTTGTTGATTGAGGAGAAGCTCAACATGAGCCGGCAGTGTGCTCATGCAGCCCAGGCCAGCCGTATCCTAGGATGCATCCAGAGGAGCATGGTCAGCAGATTGAGAGGTGATGCTCCCCCTTTACTCTGTTGAGACCCCACCTCGAGTACTGCGTCCAGTTCTGGTGTCCCCATCATAAGGGGGACATAGAGCTGTTGGAATGAGTCCAGAGGAGGCCACAAAGATGATCTAGGGCCTGGAGCACCTCTGCTGCAAGGATAGGCTGAAGGAGCTGGGATTGTTCAGCCTGGAGAAAAGAAGATTCCAGGGGGATCTTCTAACTGCCTTCCAGTACCTGCAGGGAACCTACAGGAAGGCTGGAGAGGGACTTTTCACAAGAGTGTCCAGTGACAGGACAAGGGGAAATGGTTTTAAGCTGAAGGAGAATAGGTTCAGACTGGATCTTAGGAAGAAGTTCTTCAGTCCGAGGGTGGTGAGACTCTGGAATAGATTCCCCCGGGAAGCTGTGGATGCCCACTCCCTGGAGGTGTTCAAGGCCAGGTTGGATGAGGCCTTGAGCAACCTGCTCTAGTGGAGAGGTGTCCCTGCCCATGGTAGGAAGCTTGGATTAGATGATCTCTGAGGTCCATTCCAACATAAGCCATTCTATGATTCTAATTAATTAATTAATTAGTTAATAAATAAACAAATCAATCAATCAATCAATCAATCAATCAATCAATAAATGAATGAATGAATGAATGAATGAATGAATGAATGAATGAATGTATGTATGTATGTTGATAAACACCTACACATTTCTAAACAGCCTTCTGTACCTGATCCCCCAAGGCCAAATTCTGCACGTATCTGCACACAGGCACATTCAGTCAGTGCCAACTCTTTCTCCACCAGGAGGGTGAGTTCCCCTGTTTGTGAACTGGGGTGAGTTCTGGCACGCAGTGCTGGCACCCAGCTCTCCTGGCAGATATATTTTGTTTAGAATGATTTCACTCACGGAAGGTTTTTGCATGGCACGTTAGTAAGCATCACATAAGCTTTTATGTGCTGCTCCCCTGGGCAAGACTTCAGCCACTGGGCACCCAGCTACCTTTCCCTGGGGCAAGTCCGGCCTGGCACTAGCTGGCAGATGAGGCAGGGAAGCAGCTCTCTGCTTTCCTGGTGATAGGAAGGAAAGTCCTAGAAGCAGTGGCAGAGGAGGCAGATTGGCTGTCTGACGGGTTAAGGGCAGGAATAGTGTATTCTTCCCTTTTACTCAGAAAAATTTGCTGCCTAGAAGAGGGGTTTGAAGCCTGCGGGTTTGATCCTCGTAGCAGAGCCTGGGCCTGGGCAGATGCTCGGCACTGTGTCTGACTGTGCACGGGTCTGGTAGAGCTGTTCCACCAGGTGGGAGGTGGCTTTCTTGGGAGCCATGGGTGCTGCGTTGCTGATCAGAAGGAATAAACCTGACTCCTCCCAGGCCCTTCCCATGCTGGAGCCAGCCGTGGTGGTGCTGCCAGAGCCATGCTTTTGGCCGTGGGGTTGCTTTTGCAGGATGCTTGCGCAGGGCTGGTTACAGCTGCTCTGCCAGCCCTGGCATCTACTGGAGCCTCGGGGAGCCCACGACGTTGGCAGCAAACATGGGCAGCCGCAGTGAGCCCTTCTGGGGAGCCAGACCTATCCCTGCAGTGTGTGGGTGCCTCTCTGATGTCTTCAGACTAGGAAGGTCCAGAGGGAGACAGTGCCCCAGGTTTGCTCTTCAGAATGACAGTGCTAATTTCATGGTTTGAATTTGGCGAGGAATGAGTTCCCTGCAAGAACAGTTCACACATTTCCCAGCTGCCCAGGAGCTGCTTCCTCGGTGCTTCACATCACTCTGGAGAACTGGGAGGTGCATGTTGGCTGCTGTGTTTGAGGGAGCTCCTCTCTTGCTGCAGGCACCGCTGAAAGCTTGGGGACATGGGCAGTTTCTCCAGGAGGTGATGGAAGCTTGTGACTCTGTCTGCCCTCTCCCTGCAGGCAGGGCAACCTGGAAGGGGACAAGCCTTCTCCTGTGTCCTGAGCCTGGTCTCCCCTCTGTAGCTTGAATTTGAGCAGCAAGCACTGGAGGTACAAGCTGCAGCCTCAATGCTTTGCCTGTTCAGACAAAAGCATGGCTTTGGGTGCTCTAAATCTTGCTGGTGACTCAGGGATGTGTTCTGCCCTACTGCCTGGGGCTTCGAGCTGTCCCCTAAGACTGTCCTTCCTGCTCCATGTCCTTCCACGCTCTCCCCTCTCAGCTCCTAGGAAGCCTTCAAATAAATCTTGGCATTTTGAAAGGCTGTTTTCTTCCTCAGCCTACGTGTCAGCTCTAATCAGGGGACAAACAGCTGCATTTCTGAGAGGAAAATCCTCACTCCCACTCAGTGACACAATGTGAGGGGGCTGCTCTGGGTGTGCTGGTGATGCTGCAGGGATTTTTTTATAGGACAAAGAGGCAATTGATGAACTAGGTCATGGTGAGAGGAGATGGTATGTGGGAAAAGCACTGAACAGCAAGGCCTCTGAAAAGGCCCGTTCTCTGTGGAAGAGGCAGTCCCAGGCAGCCTGCGGTGCCCGAGGGGACTTGTTGTGCCTGTGCCCAGGACACCCTGCAGACCGGAGGGGCTCCGAGGTGGATTCAAGGGATCAGAGCACTGGCAGGTATGCCGCTCTGCAGAGGAAAGGCTCCTCTTTCTGTGGTTACTGAGAGATGTTAAAGTGGAAGGAGAGGCTTTGAGATCCTGCTGAGTAAGTGTGTCTCTGGTGGCTAGAGCAGCAGCTGAGGATGCTCCCCACAGCTCTGCCAGTGAGTGACCGGCTTTGCGGGGTGAGGTTGTGGCTTCCTGCATTACTGCTTCCCATCCACACAGCAGGAGAAGGTAAACCTGTGCCCCAGGATTAGGGACAGCAGCACATGCTCGAAGATGGATCTGATGCTCAGGGTGACCTTTTTCCATTACTTTTCCACTTTTCATTGGCAGTTGGGATGAGCGGGATCTGCCAGACACTATCAGTGTCTCCTCATGTCCTGCCCAGTTGTGTGGGATGTCTTGCTGACTGAGTGTGAAGCACTACTTGCTTGGCCTGGAGTAGACACCTCTATCTGTCCTCCTGCTCTGAGACCCTGAATGCTGATCAGGGCCTTGTGTCCTGGGTTGAGTTAGAACAGAATTCTTTCTTCTTTCCAGCTCACTCTGTTTTAAGTAACTGTTCTTTCTGCAGTTAATGGCAGTTTTTCACAGATAGTGCCTGCTTCTAGCACTGACAAGGCTTGATGTTTACAGTTGCTACGAAATTGATGTGCAGAAAAGCTCTTGCTTATACCTACTTCTGTGCAGACCAATGCCACTGCTAAATCTTGTGCACCATGTTGGAGGTGCAATAATTAAGAGGTGGAACCTGCAGGAAGGAGCAGCCTGGATAGGTGACCCCAAACTGACGAACAAGGAATTCCATCCCATATACGTCATATTTGGTATAAAGATGAGGGCTCACGAGGGTCAGTCTACCATCTTCAATGACAGGCATCCAAGGAGGATCCATCTTGTCCTTTCTGCCTTTGATCCTGATCCCTGTGTTCCTAAATCTAGTTCCTGAATCCAGCTCCTGAATCCAGTTTCCATTTGTCACTGAGTCCAATCTGGAACTTTCCCAGTGCCTACTCCACAGCATCAGTGGTGACAGTGCCATCAGGGTGTTGAGTTCAATGCTGACTTTATATATATGTACATATATACATATAATGCATTTATATGTGTTTCATTTCATTATAATTTTCATTAGACCTGTTTTAGTTTTCTTTTTCCGTCCATAAGTCTCTCTCCCTTATTCCCTTACTCTTCCCTTTGGGAAAGTAGAGATATTAATAGAGAGCACCTGTCATTTGTCTAGTGGCTGGCCCAACCCTAATCTTTGACACCTTGGGCAATAAAATCCCTTTGCAGCACTCTGCCACCAGTTTGCGCTGGTGCCTTGCCCTGCTGCACCTGCACCCCAAGTCCTGCCAAAGCTGAGCTTTTTGCACACCAGAGAGAGATATCCTTGCAGAATCTGGATGAATTGTCCCGGTGGGAGGTTAATGCCTTCAGGGACATAGCAAGAGCAGGGTGGCTTTAGCAGCGCCAAGTGTCACTGATGTGAAATGTGTCCCCTTCTCCTTAAACCCCTTCCCCTGTGCCAGTGTATAGCGTCTGGGTGCAGGCTGGATGAGAGGGGAATGGGCACAGCTGTGTTTCAGATGATACTGGCTGACTGTCAGCACCAGTGACTGTTACAAGGCAAAATTCTCCAGGCATGTCCCTGCAGCTGTGTCCCATTATGGGACGTTCTTTGCTTGCCTATGCTTAGGTCAGAGCAGAGGTAAAACTGTGGCCCTGTAACCTCTTTCATGTGCCCTGCCTGATCTGAGTGCTATTCACTGATCATGGTCATGGGCTCCCCTGTTCATGAGCAATGCTGGGGCTTTGGTCCTACACGTGTTTGCCATGCAATCAGGTAGGAGCCCCTGTGTCACGTCGATTTTACTGGAACTGGATTCCTGCAGGACTGTTTGTAGTGTCAACTTTGGGATCTGGCCACATTCAGAACTTTGTGCTGTTGCTCCCCTGCATTTCAGCTCCCTGAGTCTCAGCCTGGAACTTGCCTGCTGTTTGCCTCAAGGATCCCTGCCCTGCTTGGTACTGTCTGCCTGCCCCATGTCCCAGCCCTTAGCTCTTCCTGAATTCGTGCGCTGCTTAACCCTGCCATCTTATCTGTTCCCATTTGGAAACTCCCTTTGGGTCGTGGCTGGACTGTGGGTAGATGAGGTGGCCAGTGCAAATATTGTATGCACGACTGTTGTGTGAAGTCTGTGTGTGTGGGGATGTGAATTTAGTAAGAAAAAAGCCCCATTGCATTCCAGCTGGTCCTCAGAGATTAGAGGGGCTGGGGAGGGGCTGGACTGCTCCCTTCATAGCTACACCAATTCAGATGTGTCACAACAGGTCCGACTCCAGATCACACTTAGGCCCAGTTAGTAGTCAAGATTCACAACTATCTTACTCCCTGTGGCTATATGTCCTACCCCAGATTCACAGACAGCCTGGATGCTGTAGGTCTGGTTCCCTGAAAGGGATCAGTTGGATGCGCTGATAGCACAGTTTTCCCATGATTATGGGTCTGACACCAGATGCATGAACATCCTATTACGCTTTAGGTCTGGTTGCATTTGCTAGAAGCAATCGGATTCACCAATAACACGGTTTATTTACCCTTGCAACAGACACAGAATTTTTAAGATTGCTAGTAATATATACTCTAAGCTGCAGAAATCATTATATAGCTCAAAATACAAGTAATTTCCCGGGGTAAACAAACGGACAAACAAACAGACAGACACTCAGCAGAGCTCAGTGACTCAAACTCAAGAGGTCTGGCACAGCCTTCTGCTCCGTGGGTTAAGTATTGCATGACCTGGGAACAAGAAATTTTCCCTTTTTCTCTGCTTTAGTTTTCTGTTGCGCAATAAGCAACTATTCAAGTATGAGTTTCAGAATCTTCCATATTTCAGCTGCTCCCTGTACTCTGTTCTGGGCATAAGGGCACTCACAGTCTTTGGGCAAAGATGATTGATAGCATCTCTTATATGTGTATCTGTGCAAGTACAGTTAGTTAATAATTACATCTGTTTAGTGACCCATAGTCTGTGGTTATGGAGTCCATCAGGTGAGGGTGTCAGAGCCCTGGCTTCCTTATGACCTGCTCAAGGAGAGAGGCAGAGTTATTCCAGTAATAACATCAAACACCAGATTGCATTCCTTCAGAAAGGAAGCAGCAGTTCACGTTGCTGCCAAGACAAGGGTTTTGTGACCCTGATTATAATGAGCCTTTCTCTCCTTCTGGCCCAACAAGCTCTTACAGGTAGCTTTGTTCTCACATGGTCTAGTAACCTTCTCCATAAATTGACCATCACAGAGAGCAATGGGTGACACTTTGGGACTCAAGAGTGCTGCTCTTAAGCCACCTCATGCTGTGCCTACACTGTTTTTCCTTTAAAACAAGCAAAACAGCATAAACCTCAAACTGAGAGAAAATTAAACACATGGCTGGATTCTCTGCTAGCCCTGGGGTAGCTGATATGTGGGCCACACCTGATACATGAGTCTTCTTGAAACAGATGTTAATTGAGGATGGAAATGTTAAAGTACCACAGTCCTCTGTGATGCAGTCTGGATCATCAACCCAGAGAACATGAGCTGCAGTTCAGGGGCCCTGGATGGTCCTGTTAGAGCTGAGAGCTGAGGGACACCTGCGTGTCCTGCAGCCTTCGTGAAGCCCCTGCACTCAGTACTGCCCAACCCTGGTGCTCCTACAGGTGACAACAAATTTCCTCCTAAAAATGCCTGCTCAGTCAGTTTAGTGTTGTAAGGTGTGGGGAAAAACGTTTTGTGACACCCCACGTCAGGGTCACCCGTTGTCGCCCCACGTTGGGCGCCAGTTGTCGAGACGGTCATAAAAGGCACACACACACACACACACTTCAGCATCAAAAAGCCCCCTTATTATCTCCTCTTGTTTCTTATATATCTTTTTTCACACACACGTTACATGTTCATTGGATATCCAGCCTTAAGTGTTTAGCATGATTGGCTATAGGACTTTGCGAGCTTCTGACTCCCTCTTATCTTGTTTTTCTGCTGTGTTTCGGGACTCTCCGATCTCTCAGGGACATGGCTGAAATAGCTCAAGGTCACCATTCGTGAAAGAGGCGCCAGGCCCGCTGGCAATCCCCACATTTTGCTATCGGTTTTTTAGCTCCCAGCATCCGTGCTTGGTGGTAATCCATAGCAGAGGTTCAGGTTAGCATGTGGCTGGAAAGCAGAGACAGGAATTCTGTCCTGGGATGTCGGAGAGAGACAAACTGGCTCTGCACTTTCTTTGTTGTGTCTGTTTGTCCAAGCCTGGGAGAAGGGGGGCTGGCCATGCGCAGAGATACAGAGGGAATTGGGGATGAGAAGTGTGGCCAGCAGGCTCGTGCAGTGATCAGAGCCAGGTAGGAAGGAGGGATGGCGAGGTGGAACAAGCTGTGTTTTGGAAGGGACATTGAGTGCAAGGCATTGGAGGGAAGAAGATCAACTCTGTGGTAGCCCAGTGTGGGCTGAGAAACTGCTTTAGCTCAAGAAACACCCAAATTTTGCAGAGAAAGTGTTGCTATGTGTTGGGGCACGAGAGACCTAGTTGTCCTCAGCCACCAAGGTCGGCATCACTGAAGTGAAGCTTATGCAGAAGGGCTTATGCACTTGCGCTTGTGACTGCACGAAGCTGTGGGCAGCAGAGAAATGAGATCCAGGCTTTTGGTTGGGAAGGGATGCTGCTCTTCAGAGGGGCTGGCAGACCTCTGGAAGTTAAATCCTGCTCTAACTTTGGCTCCAGGTGACCCAGACTACTGCTTCTAAAGTGATGGTGGTGAAGATCTACAAGAACGACGTGGACCATGAGGTGATTGTGCGTGAGATCAGCCTGCTGCAGAAGCTGTCCCACCCCAACATCGTCAGGTGGGCACATCCTCCGACCATAAGCAATGGGCACTGGAAGAAGCTGGAGTTGTCATGGTGCCTCTAAGGCAGTTCTGCAATGAGGGACTGAGCTGAACACGGTGTGTTCTTCTGCTTAGGTACCTTGGGATAGGTGTGAAGGATGAAAAGCTGTACCCCATTCTGGAGGTAATGGTTTCTTGCTTGTGTGTGCTGTGGGCAGGCGAGGACCCTATGGTTCTTAGACAAGGAGAATGGCAGAGATCCTGTAGTGCATATCTACAGCTCTCCGACTCCTGTGCCTGTGAATGGACTAGCACAAATGCCTTGGAGGGGCTTTTGGTCCTTTCTGCCCCATAGCTGGTCACAGCTGGAGTGGGCACAGCCACTCCAGGGCCATAAGATTCAGATAGGCTAGCCAAAAAGTGTTTCAAGTTGACTTGGTATCACCAATGGGCCAGAATGGGCCAGCTGTCAGGGAGAAGAGAAGCAGAGATGGAGGGCAGGAGTAGAAAGTAAAGCAGGCAGAGAGTGGCAAGACCTCCTGGGTGGCTCAGGAATGGTGATATGGTCTAATGGAAAAGTCTGGGCTGGTACAGGGGAAGTGTCACCTTGTTTCTGTGCTATCAGTGGCAGAAGGCATTCACTGTGCTGCTGCTAGACTTTTTGCGTCTAGTTTGCTTCCTCTGAGTGAGGACCATAGCTGGCTTATACAGCCACCAGCGCAAAGGGGCCCAGAGACCAGCAGTGACTTGCTGTGCCGGGTGAGCGATTTGCACTGTACCACACACAGAGGCCTCTTCGTGCACTGGTGTTTCCAACCTCCACCCTGAAGGAGAGGCTCCTGGGTTAGCAAGAGAGGGTTCAGCAGAGGTAGGGTTCAGCAGCACGGAGGGTTCAGCAGCAGGGCCGCTCCAGGACAGGTTGTGTGTGGCTGCTCAGACACCTTTTTGTCTCTGTTCACAGTATGTGAATGGGGGTTGCCTGGAGGAGCTCCTGGCCAGCAAAGACATTGCTTTGACGTGGAAGGATAAAGTGGACTTAGCATCTGACATCACCAGAGGCATGATCTACCTGCATTCCAAGAACATCCACCACTGAGATCTCAACTCCAAGGTACACGGCTGGAAAGCAGATGTCAGGCCTGGACTGCTGAAGGTGACTGTGTTAGGGGACTGTTAAGGGACCCCTCAGGTTTGTAACCAGAAGGCCTCATGCCTCATGCTGGTCCTTTGCTCCATGCTAATCCCTTTGCAGGTAAGAAAGCTTTCTTGAGAAAAACCCGTCATTACATTCCATTCATTGCTTCCCAGGAATGAGCCCCAGAGATAAAAATATGTTGTGCCTAGTGCTGTTGCTGTCAGAAAAGAAACCAGATGGAAATGTGTGCAGGGCTCTATTTGCTACAGTTGCAACATCTCTGCCAGATTTTCTTTCCTGCTCACAGCAACCTGTTGGTCATGGGCTCTGGGAGCAAGTGCAATGTGAGGTTGTCCTTGTCTGTGTGCAGAGCACCAATGGAGCCTAGGACACGTGTGTCTCCTCACTCAAGTGCAGAAAAGTTGTTTTTCCTTGAGCCAGAGCCCATGTCACAAATTTTAGGATGGTTAACTCTATGAGTTTCACATCCTGGCCGCATGCCAGCTGTGAAGACTGGCATTTGGAGACAGGCTTTGGGTGTGATGCAAATGCATGTAATGTTCCTGATATATTGGCCCTCTGGCTGGGAGGCTGCTTACCTCAGCGTGGGCTCCTTCTGCTTAATGAGGGCGGGGAACAGCACTGAGGCTTTGCCATTCTCAGGTTTGCCCATAGGGGCAGGATTTGACACGGCTCTTCCTCTGCCAGTGGTGTGGCAGCAGGAACACAATGGGGCAATGCCTCTCTTGGGCAAAACTATGGAAACCTCAGGTGGATCTGCAGCGTGTCCATGGTACCACAGGGAATGTGAGCTGAGGGTTGGCCATGAGCCTAGACTGTATCTGTGTCAGCTGACACCAGAGGTTGGCTTGGTGATTCATTGAAATGGAGCATGCAAGTCCTTGAAGTAGATGCTGGATAGGTAGTGGTGTATGTTTTACAAGCTATTTTTGTTGGTGCTCTGTGAGGTTTTTAAGAGAAACTTGAAATATTGGTGAAGGTTAGCAGTGGTGACGTCAGTCAAATGTTGCAGTCTTGAGACACGGCAGCACAAAAATGAAACTCACTTTTGTACTTTCAGGCTGTTTTCTTGGCTCAGTTACTAACAATTGCAAACACCAGGCAAGGGTGAGGCAAGAGCCTCTGTGGTCACTCTGACCACAGGTTTCTTGGCCAGTGTGCTCTGGAGTCGGGTGAGATGTAATTTCCTCTTTGGTGGTGATTGATGTGCTCAGGAGCTTTCTAGATCTGCTCGTGGAAAGTGCTGGAGATCCCTGCCTGTCCTTTCTGTCTCACTCTGGTGGTTCAACTCTAAGAGCAGTACCTCATTCTCGAGAGCAACCTAGGAAACCTGCAGTGGTGGCAGCTAGTTGTTAGTGAGAGCCATCTGGAGAAGATGCCTGTTGTTTCTTCTGGTTCCCTGGGAGCAGATGCCAAGGAGGAAATTCTGGGGAACTGAACAGGCTGGAATCACAGCGGTTTTGAGAAACCATAAGATAGGTCTATAGGAATTGCTCCAGAAAGCTGTGTTGGGATACGTAACTGTGGGCAGTGGGAAGGGTTGTGGCTGTGATCCTGCCTGCCTGCAGCTGAGAGGTGAAGAAGGTCAACATGGACATTTTGAGATGTTTTTCAGATTAAAGGGTGTGAGTCATCATGTTCATTGAACAGCTTCTTCAAAGGAGTTTTCCTGGCTTCAGATGTGGTCAGTCGCTCCCTAATCTACCCAGCACATGTATGTGGCCAGGCTGTAGGTCTTTAGCAAGGGAAGAGCCTATAATGGTGAGGTGGGGCTGAGAGCTAACGAGGTGTCACTGGGTGAGGTGTCCAGGCCCTTCCTCACCGTGTGTCTCATGCTGTGTCCCATGGGCTCCTTTCAGAACTGCCTCATTCGAGTGACGACGCAAGGCCACGAGGCACTGGTGACTGACTTTGGGCTGGCCAGGGAGGTGGTGGAGCTGCCTGTGAAGGCTGTGGAGAGGAAGCTGTCTCTGGTGGGCTCTGCATTTTGGATGGCTCCTGAGATGCTGCGGGGAGAGCCCTATGACCGGAAGGTATGGCACTGTTTCCCAGATCCTCAGAGCTCCTGAGCAAACATGGGAGATGTCTCTGCTTGCTGGTGACATCTCTCAACAGCAGAAAAAACCTTCCCTCCTTTCCCAGGAAATGTTGCCCAGCTACCTAGACCTTTGCTCAGTAATTCTCTGCTTAGCAACTTGGAAGTGTCTTATGTGGCCTTGTTAAGTTAAAATGTTAAGGAAACACATTGGACAAACACAGTGAAACCTCTCTGAGGAAAATAATTGATGAGTCACAGCTGAATGAGCCTGTTGCAGGATCTGTGGGGGTGTCAGTACTACAGTAGTAGCAGCAGACACATTGAACAAGAGCATGGGATCAGGCTTCTCAGAGATAAGACTGGACTCCAAGTGGGGCTGTGTGTTTCTGGGTGGGTTCAGAAGCCCCCCAGAAGTTTAGGGGTTTGCTGCCTCCATCTCCAATGGGCTTTTTTGATAATCTTTTGTGTAACTAATGGAAGGACTTTGACATTGGTACTCCTCATACTTTTTTTTTCTCATAATTTTTCCTCATATTTTCCTCATACTTTGTTTCTGTGGATGCCCTGTCCCACTTTCTGCTCTCCCACTCCTCCTGCAGGTCGATGTGTTTTCCTTTGGCATTGTCCTCTGTGAAATCCTGGGCAGGATCCCAGCTGACCCCGAAGTGCTTCCCAGGACTCAGGTAATGATTCCTAGTAGCCAAATCTAGCAGTGTTTTCTGCATAGTATGAGGTTGTGGCTTCTCTCTGGACCAGATGGACCCGTACACAGGTGTGTGTTCGCACGCAGATTTCTCTCTACAGGTTTTTCCCTGAGAAATTCTGATCTCAAAATTTTCAGTGCACAAGTGTTCAGTGCATCTATAGTTTCAAAACTTTTGTTGGATCAACAATTTGAGATGAAGAACTCTTGTTTAAAGACCTTAATTCCAAATACTTAATTTCACTTTGACATTGCAGTTTCTCCATTGAAGCAGCAGGTTAAACACAACTTTTATCACATTTTTCAAATACATTGCAGTTTATGCACAGTTCATGTTGAAACAGTGGGCTTCCCTGAAAACATGACCATTTTTTGTTTCAATATTTGCAAAATTTCCTTTCCACAAAGTGGGAAGGGAAAGCTTACCTTGAATAGGGGTGAAAAATCCAGCAGAAAACCAGAAAATTGCTGCTTTCCAAGGAGCAATGCAAAGAACCTGCAGTGACTGCAGATTATTCCCTATTTCTGTTGTCCTGAACAGGAAGTAATGGTCTGTGTTGACAAGATGTAGGACAATTGCATATGAGAGACTCTGAAGTCTGGAGGGACAAAGCCATCGTTATGGAAACAGCTGGCTGGACCTCTGTCAGTTGCTTTTGGAAAACCAGATTATCTGCAGTTCCAGTCCTCAGCAGCCACTACTCAGCACATGGTGCTGGTTCCTCTACTGGTTTCTACTTTTGCAGTTGTTGTTGCCGTAGTCTGAGCTTTTTCCGGGAGGTCACCTACTGCCCTGCAGGGATAGCATGGAGCAAGCAGAAGGATGCTGCAGTCTCCCAGCATTGCTAATCATTTACCATCTGTGCAGCCCTGACAGAGCTAATGTTTCCCCGGTATCTTTGCATAGCCACCAGTAAAATAGCTGTGACAGAGATCCTAAAATCTTTAAATCATGACTATTTTGTGCTTTAACACCTTGAGAAGGGTGAAGAGCTTTTAAAGGACTTTATAGCTGAAGTCTTTTCAATGTACTCTTTCCCCTTCCTCACAGGATTATGGTTTGGATGTTGCTGGCTTCCAAGGAATGATCAGTGAATGTCCCAAGTGGGTGGTGGACCTCGCTGCTAGCTGCTGTTGGGTGAGATTTTTTGCTATTTTTTGACTTTGGTTTTACTGAACTTGTTTCACACTTGAATGACAGAGACCCAAACTATTGTGAACCCTGGAGAGTTTGAACCTGCTTCTTTCAGTGCTAGCATACAGAACTCTGCCACTTGAGTTATGAGGTGTTGAGATCTTCCTGTGTCAGGAGCATGCTTTCATCCACCATCTAGTTTTGTCCCTAGGAGAAGGGTTTAGTTTGTGCATGATAGCCCAAAACATCCCAATGTCCTGCCTGCTCCCTTGCATGTCGACCCCATAGCGGGAAGCAGGTTGGGGATGATGTTCAGTCCCTCCTTAAGCCGGGCTGCAGGCAGTGGCACCTGGCTGATCCTTGCTGGAGGTACAAATATCATCAGATATTGTCCTCTAACCTTTCTTGCTTTAGCATAAAAGGTAATAGTGAAAGCTGGGAGGCCTCCCCATGCTGCCCAAAGCCGTGAGAGGCAAAGCGGAGAGAAAGTGAGGGTTCAAGTTCGTCTCTGAAAGGAAGAGAAATACCCTTTCTTTTTATCTTCAGGCAGAGAGTGGAGAAGCTATGTGATCATAATGCACCTAATTGCTAGGAGCTCCAGGCAGCAAATGGAAGTAAAACCTTGCTTGAGTCCCACGAATATGTAAATAACTTGCCCTGAGTCAGAGGAGTGACTAACACCAGTAACTGGCTTAGATTTTCGTGTGTTCAGTTCTTGTATCTCTGACAGGCAGCTTCCTAATGCAAGGTGATATAATAACAGGTTTCTGCCAGAAGTGGCCCTTGGGGCTGTTCCTCTTTGCCCTTGTGTGATGTGCAGGTTTGAGGAGTCTCTGATGCAGCTCCCCAAGCTGGCTCCATGGGGTCAGGCACAAAAGGCAGCCCCAGGATGGTACAGTGTGGGATGGAGGTGCTCCAGGCCATGTTCCCACTGCCACTGGGAGGGTTGGAGGATCACAGCCTGTAGAGGATGAACTGCATCAGGGAGACAAGAGAGTTAGTTCCTGACTGTCATGACAAAGCTCAGGAGATGATATATCTTCCTCCTGATACCTGGCTGCAGCCTTTCCCTACACAATGCCTGCCCCTGCACCATTTAGGTGGGCTTTGGGATGAGCAGTTTCCACACATACCCTTCCAGGCTGGGGTATGTCAGACTAGTTTTCAGCATCTCAATGCCTTTTCTTGAGCTGTACCACACCATGGGACATATTCTACAGCTGCTCATCTGCAGCACGCTAGGCCTGGATCACCAAATAGTGATGCCAGAAGGCTACACCCACAGGTGTGTGACCCAGACCGGTGCTGCTGACAGATGGATGCCATTGCTCAGCCTTGGGGGAGCCTGCAGAGCTGCTGCAGAGCACCCACCTCATGCCCAGGATCTTCTCTTTCAGCTTTCCTTTCTCGTTCCAGGTGGAACCATTTAAAAGGCCATCTTTCTCTGAAATCTTGGATGAGTTGGAGAATGTCACAGAGAACATGGAGCCTAGGGCTGAACTGCCTGCCTCCTGTGAGGCTTGTCAAGAGAACCACTGAAACAGTAAATTAACTGTCTGGGGTGTCAGGTGTGAAGAAGAAAGGTGGAGAAGGGAAGAACTCTTCCCAGTGATGTGCTGGTGCTTATTTAATCATAGTCTTGGTCTCTAGTTTCTTGGATAGAAAACATGGTTAAAAATAGAGAAGGGACTTACCAAGGGTATACTTTTCCTAGATAAGGTTTTTAACAGATGTAATTAGGACACTGAGCAGCCTTTGTCTGTTTGCTTGTTAAAAGCAAATGATGCTGGAGAGACTTGCATTCCGTTGAGGGTGCTTTCCAAACCCCTGTCAGAAACATCATCCTTTCCTGCTTCCCCATGCACCCCAGATCCAGGGCCTTCTCCTTTTCCATCCGCATGGCCGTGGGGATTTACCTTTCAGGGGTCTGTGGTCTGTGCAGTGTGAAGGAGAAGGGCTTTGGGGTGCTTGATGAGCCTCAGAACTGCCTTATATCTCAAAGCCTTAAAGCACATGTCCAGCAGCCTCGCAGAAACAGGTATGCTCTGTGAGGTCCCTGGCTTGTGGTGTACCCAGGCATGGAGGCATCTGGTAAGCTTCAGATAGTCAGCTGGGGCCACACACGGGGTGCCAACCTCCACCGTCTGAGGTAATGGGGAGGCTGTGCCTTATCCAGATACCAACTAAATGACTAATATCTCTTCTTAGAAAAGCTTTCTCAGACACATGTCCCAGCATCATGGCAGTCTGGATTTCTCCCTGCCACCCTCAACCGGGCCTCAAAGATGGAGGTGTCTGTCTCCCCTCTTCTTGTCCTGCTGCAAACACAGCAATGAGCAGAGTGCCAACAGCTTGTGAGGCTGAAACATGGGAGAGCTGGGTCCAGTATCTCAGCTATTTTTCTGCCTGGCCCAGTACTCATTGCCTCCGTGGCGATGTGACAGACCCTTGCAGGCCCCAGGGCTCAGGTAGTCAGGAAAGGATGTTGTTTTGATACTGTGTTTACTTCTGTGGGCCTGAGGAGAGTGTTGGTGCTGTGGATCAAAACCAGAGGTGGAAAGAATAATGGATAGAAATGGTGTGGCATTGCAAATTAAAGGAAAGGTGAGCAGTTGAGTCCCTGCCCCCAGAACAGCTGATCACTGGGTCATTGGTCTGAAAGACATGTTCTGCTGGGACTGAAATGTTTGTGGGTGTAAACAGGTGAAATATACATTTGTATATAGTGGTGAAGCTGTGGCTCTGTGCTTGTAGACTATAAGCTCTTGGAGCAAAGATCATTAATTTGTCCAGCAAAAAGTATTTGTACAGTGTTTAGCCAAATGGACCTTCAACCTACTGCTTGAAGTCTGTTCTCCCACGTAGTGGCAGACCTCCCTGGGGGTCTCATCTCAAGCTCTTGGAGCTGTACTTGGTGTCATATATAGCCCAATGCCTCTGTGCTACGGTGCCTGCACAAGAGAGTGTCAGTGACGTGCGGGGACAGAGATTTAGTAGAGGACCATGGGGCATATTCACCAAGGATCATAAAGGAACTGGCTTGAAGTGCACTGAATGGCACCAGGATCATCAGTTCAGCTGCACCTCCGAGGTCATCTGCAGGTCCTCACTCCCCAGAGGTCCTGTTGTACTTTTATGGAACACGGTCTTATTTGCAAAAGAAACCTCCTGTTCAACAGTGAACTGTCCAGCAAATAGCTTGGTCCCAGCTGGATACTGCCAGTGAGGGGGAAGCAAAGCCTTGAGAAATAGAAGACTGAAAATAAGGGAAGCTTTTCAACCTGGAGGAGGGACAGTGGACACTTTTTGACTTGCACCAGTTCGGGGACTTTAGACCAGAGGAACACAATGGACTGCAACAACTATTCAAACAGCACTGACATGTGTGTGTCTTCAGTGAGAGCCAGCTGCCACCAGCTTCACAGCAATGTGTTCGATAAAAATCACAGGGTGTGTATTTGGCTACTGGGTAATGGACCTGAGGAGCTAACTGCAGCCTCTCCAGGGTTCCCAGGCTCCCCTGGGCTCTTCTTCCACAGAGGAATAAGTAGGCTTGAGAATGAGGAATCCAATGGTATGTCCTAATGATCAAAACATTAAGGATACAAAGCCTTTTCCAGAGGCCACTATGGTTGAAGGATTGCTGTCCACCTTGACTCAGTCCCTGGCTAGATGTGTTGCTTTCACAAAGCCTTTCCCTTGGTGCTTGGTTTGCCAAACTGGACTTTGTTCTTTCTCTACCCCGCCATGCACAAGAATAGACTAAATGCAGGTCCCTTAATATATTGATCCCTCAAATATCCTGTTGTGAGGTGAATGTGTCTTGTTCCAGGGGTGCTTCCCTTCAGGGCTTCTACCCTGCTGACCACCCTCTTGCCAGAATCAGCAAGACTTGGTACCAGCGGTGCCCCACTGCAGACTGAGCTGATCTTTCCTCCAGCTGTACATCTGATTCTGATCCTACAGAACAACAACCATGGGGCAGGGACACAGTAGAAAAGGCACGTGAAGTTGTGTATACTTTGGTGATACTGTGGTATGAAGATCTTTTAATATTATTTATCTGCTTGAGGGTAAGAAGCCTGCTTAAGGATTAAAAAGGGCTAGGAGCAGGGGGTAATTTCTGCACAGAGCACAGAGGATATCATTAGCCATCATGGGCTGAGCTGTGATGGGTCAGAACTATATTTCTTCTGGGCTTGCCATGTGCCCCATCCACTCTCATGGCGAGGCCACATGATGGATCTCAGGTGACTGAAGGATATCAGTTCCTTGCTAGAAGGACCTTTGGTACCTGCTGCAGGGACAGGTGAGACAGAGGCGGTCTGCAGGCACCACATGGACTAGAAAAGCCAATGTTGGGAGTCTGCAGAGAACAGACATGGTCTGGGAATCTGGTGCATCTTGTGGACCAAGAGTTTTTTATCACTGCTGAGAGCTGGAGGGAGACGTGGGCATGGGGAACCTGCCAACATGCCCTTCAGGTATGAGCACCTATGCTTGAGAGCACAGGCCTGGCCTCCCCGTGCCGATCTGGTGCAAAATCCGGGTCAGTGGTAGAATTTTATGTCTTGGAGTCCTGGCACTGAACTGAAACAACTATGATGGTGGGTAGGGGGTCTGGGTGGCACAGCAGGCTCACCTTTGCTGGACCTGACCACGAGCTGCCATCTTTGCCTCTCTCCCCTCTAGCTGCTTGCTTAACGGGCCTGGCTGTGCTGCACCTCATGGGCCTTGCGTTATTACATCCTCTCTTGTGTCTTCGTTTATTTGTTTTTATAAATACTATTTGAGAATAAAGTCTAGTGGTTCTTTTCCACATCAACCCTGGCTGCTGTGTTTCATCATCCTGAGTCTGCTGAGTGGTGCTGCTGAAATGCCGTGTTTCAAAGCCTAGGCACCAAACACAACTAATCTAATGGCTTTCTGCTCTCTCAGCATAGCTGGCATAGTGTCACGGTCCACTCAGTGGACGTGTGATGGTTTGTCTGCTGTGATCTCAAAGTGCAAAAATCAAGGCGACCATGCCAAGGGATTATGCTTCAATCAAACAGGGCAACTTTATTGGTTTTGCCCGTAAAGCAGCACACAATAGACAGAAGGAGTGACAGGGAAAGAAGAAAAGGTAAAGTAAATAGAAGGAAAGAGAATTATAGCTACCACCACAGATCCAAGGCGTCCCTGTGGTCTCAGGTCCAGGCAGTGTCCCGCTGGCCCTTCTGATCGTTGTGATCCTTGGTGGGGAAATTTGCCAAAGTTGGGTTGCTAAGAAGCCATCTTTAATGCTGAGCAACACACCTTGCTCCTCCTCCCCCATGGATTTCTGCCAATCTCCACCTTTCCCAGGCGAGGTTTCTGCACATGCCCAAGCAGGACTGTCTGAGGCCTGGTTTGCCTTAGATGAGGGTGGCTTCGGACCAGGAGGTGTGTTTTGTATTACAATGCAGGATCCATCTTCTTGACAGCAGCTGTGTGGTATAGCTTGACCGTTTCTTCCTGTGCCAGGTAATTATACCGTACTCTTTGTACCACGTAACAAAGAATGGTACCATACTCCTTGTGCCGTGCAATTCTCCCTCTCAGGGTGTTTTGTAATCTTGGTATCCATAGGGATTGCATCCCATCCTGTAGATCAGTAACTGCATCTCAGGTAGGCCGCTGTGGACTCATGTTAAGACGTTGGCCTAAGTTTTGGGGTACCTGATTGTCCAAGTCTCTGATGACAATGTTGAGACAATACTGTTCTTCAGACTGACTCATACACATAGTAAAACTTTAGTTAAAAGTAATTTACAGAAGAGAGAATTTACCTATGAGAGATTGATATTTTGAGACCATTGCCCCATGTGCCCTCAGTTTGTGGCAGGGTCAACTGGTGTCTTAAATCATCCTTTTCACTTTGGTTAGGTGAGCACAAGGTAACAGTAGCAGCACAAGCATAGTGCAAAGGGGAGTGGATTTGTCTTCCACTCCAGCAGCCCCTAAGTCAAGAGAACCAAATGACAGTGAAATTATTTCCCTTCCCCAACTGCTGCTTGTTCTATACTAATACGTTGCATTAGTTACTGTTCAGGTGCAACCTTCTCACGAGGATACCTCAGAAAATTGGAGGAAAGTGTTCACTAGCCAGGACCACTGGTTCTGCTGCACCTAAACACAAATTATAGATCAGTGATGACCCCCAGTCTAACTTGTCATTATTTGCAGTGAGGGAAATGTCTGGAGAAGCTCCAAGGGTGTTGTCATTTCTAGGCATCAGGATTGTCCCTTCCCAGGTCTACTAATGAGCGGAAGAGGGTTTTCAAACACAAAACACAAACCTGATCCAGGAGTTTTCCAGGACAAAGACAAAAAACAGTGGCCAGAATCAGTCACAAATTGACTGGGGCTACTCTGCTTTTCTTCTGGGGACCCTTGGCAAGAGGATGGAAAGCAAGAAGGGCTGAATGGTATCTTGACAGTCTGGTGAGCATATTCCTTTAGAACATCTCAAGTTTCTTCCCTGCCTCTTCCCCCACTGGTCAATTGTGAGAGCTGATGGAAGAGTGGAAACCCTTCTGTTGAGAAGAGGTGGGAGCTCTGGGCTGGTAGTATGTTGCTGTATCCAGTGAATGGGATCCTGATCTTACTGGTTTAATTCTTCCCAATTGGAATTAGTGCAGTCCCTCTTTGTGACTGCTGCAGGCATGGTGCCTGGGGTGGACCATCAAGCCCAAGGACCCTCTCCCCCACGTGCCTTTATTAGCACAGGGAACATTTTTTCTGCCTTGAAGTGGTTGTGGAGCGTGCCGGAAGGGATGCAGTGCTAGCCCATGACTTACTGTGCCAGTTTAGGGGATGCAGGAGAGTTTCTCTCTGCAGTCAGATCCAAACCACCCCACCTAGTACTGGTGATGGCTTGTCATACATGAATATTTCCTCTATTGAGTCAGGTGGCTATCTAGGAATATTGACCAAGGGATTGGGTAAACTGTTCTTGGTGTTCTCTTAATCCCTCTAAGATCCTTCACAGGTGAAATTTCAAAGGTTTCTGAATAGTAAGAGGAGATAGAGGAGAGCAGAGCAAAGGAATTCAGGACTTTCAGATAAGTTAAAGCCGAGGATGTCAGCACCAGCTTTTATGTCTCTGCAGAGGAGTGCGGTTCTCAGCTGTTTGTGGCAGCACCTTGGGCCTCTCTGAGAAGCTGTTCGTGGACAGCAGCATCAGTGGTGGATTGGGTACAATGCTGTGGGACCTTGATCCTGCTGAGGGCGTGTCAATCTGACAGAGTAGGAGAAAACCAAAACAGAGCTCCTGGAGATGGGGAAGTCACTATGGGACTTTTGGTATGTGTTTCTCTGCTCAGACCTGCTCCTTCTTGTGTACCTGAAAAGGAAAAGTGAGCAGGGCCAGAACCTAGTGAATAGAGAGATGTAAAACCTCAGGTTTATTTCTTATCACATCATTTACCTTCTGTGATGTGCTGGGTGAATGGCCTGTTCTCTTTTCTCATCCACAAGGTTTTGATTCAGTGTTGCAGGGCTGAAGTGCCCCTTGCAATAAGTAATGTGCTAAATCTTTCACCATTAGGAACACAACACAAATAAATACCCTGTTTTCAGTGACTCTGGTCTGTCCCTGCAGTGAGAAGTTAGCACTAGCCACTCCTGCCCTGCATCAGCTGTGGGGAGGAGTCCAGGAAGAAGGAGACCCTTTAACCAATTCTGCTAAATACAAAATACAACATCACGGGAAGGAGATGAATTGTCTCCATTTGCCAATAGATAGCCCATCTTCAAATGCTATTGAAAACAAGGCAAAATGGAAGATGCTGGCAGTTTACATAATGTCCACTTGTCTAAGGCTTGACTCGGGATATTGACTGTAATATCTTGGTGCGACATATGTTGTTAGACAGAGTGTTTTGTATCCAGCTCGTGGTCCACAGCAGCTAAAGAAAAGAATGAGAACTAGAAACGTGCCCTGGAGAGGTCACTGAAGCTGGTTCTGCACCTAGCTGCTGCTGTGTCATGGTGGGAGTGCTGGATAATGCCACTGTGGTCCCACTTGAGGTCCTTGAGAGTTTGTTGTGTGAGGCAGTGGGGAGGGAAGGGGTGAGGTGACAGTGCTGACAGGCTTGTGCTGAAAGCTCAGTCCTTTCCACGCTACACCGTGGTTCTATCACTGCCTGCAGGGAGAGGCAGGGGTCATTGTTGGGAATTCAGCGTCTTTCAGATGGCTCTTGGGTCCGATAAAAAGGAGAGTGCAAGAACACTGGAGGCTTCATATATGTGGATTAAACTGGGAACTACCAGTAATTACCATTTAGGGTAGAAATATTGGCGAACTTTACTGAGTTGCAATAGACTTATGATCACTTGGTCTTTAGATCAAGGTAATGCACTTTTCAGAAAAAGATGCTTGGGCTCAGTCAGCATCTGCGAAGCTGCTGGAGATAGTCCAGGGTGAGAGTCTGGTGCTTACAGGAGCTCAAACCAGCACCAATCTCCTCTGTTCCGTAAAAGTCTGCTCTAGGCTGAAGATGTAACCTGTGATAGCCTTCCTTGTTCAAATTTGACCTCAAACAACATGGTATTCTGTGTCTTCTCTTGGCTGTTGAGTGGCACCTGTTGATGCTAGTCAGACACCCTCTTGCCATATTAAACTGGCCTGAATTTCATTTCCGTTCTCTTAAGGGAGTAGTGGTATTCTTTGCCTGTCTTCCAGTTTATGCCATCAGCATAACTCCCGTGAGCACCCAGCCAATACATCCCATTCAGGTTGGAGTAATGGCAGTCATTGTACCACCACGCTCCCTTGTATTCTGTGGCACAGTTAAAGGAGCTCATGTCATTGTCCTGGTCTGTTGTTGAAAATGGCATGTCCTTGTGGTACGATAAGGAGTCTCCTGCAGAGAGCACATGTTCACAGTTACTGCAATAGAGAGCACAAAAGGGAACCTGATGTGTCTGTGCACTACTGCAGGGCATCTGGGGCCTTGCTGGATGCAAGACAGATTTTTATAAATCATAGAATCCTACAACCATTAAGGTTGGAAAAGACCTTTATGATCATTGAGTCCAACTGTCAACCCAACATTATCATGAACACTAAACCACATCCCAGAGTGCCATGTCTACATGTTTTTAAACGCCTCCAGTGATGGTGACTCCACCACTTTCCTGGGCAGTCTGTTCCAAATGCCTCACCACTCTTTCAGTAGAGAATTTTTTTCCCAATGTCTAATCTAAACCTCCCCTGGAGCAACTTAAACCCATTTCCTCTTGCCCTATTGCTAGTTACTTGGGAGAAGAGACCAATCCCCTCCTCTCTACAACCTCCTTTCAGGTGGTTGTAGAGAGCGATAAGGTCTCCCCTCAGCCTCCTGTTCTCCAGACTAAACAATCTCAGCTCCCTCAGCTGCTCCTCACAAGACATATTCTCCAGATCCCTCACCAGCTTTATTATCCTCCTCTGGACTCACTCCAGCACCTCAAGGTCTTTCTTATACTGTGACGCCCAAAACTGGACACAGTACCGAGGTGTGGTCTCACCAGTGCCAAGTACAGTGGGATAATCACTTCCCTTCTCCTGCTGGATACACTATTTCTGATACAGCCCGGGATGCTCGTGGCCTTTTTGGGCACCAGGGCACGCTGCTGGCTCATGTTCAGCCGGCTGTCCACCAACAAACAAATCCTTTTCTTCTAGGCAGCTTTCCAACCACTCTTCCCCAGATCCTGCTGTACTCTTGGTTGCCCAGGTTTCATCCTTGGTTCTGGAGAGAAGGCGTATCCCAAGCTCTGGCAGGACTGCTAAAAACACGAGGAGAACTTATCTATGCCTGTGGATCAAGTGGGCCAGATTCTCCTTGCAGTTACAGAGGTGTCATTTCTCCTGCACCGCTCAGACTCTCTGCAGATACACTGAGGTCTGGGCTATTAGACAAAGCTACGTAAATCCAGAGCACTGCTAGCTCGGATTTTTTTTTGCTTTTCAAAGAAAAACAAAACATCAGGCATTAAGAGGATGCAGTGCTGATGTATTGAACAACACCCAAACCCTGGAAATGCTAGATCTCACGGGCAAATATTTCCTTGCAATGTAACCAAAAGCAGAACTTAGCTTCACTGATGCAGAGCTGTTGAGAAGGTTACATTGGATGAGGTGCTGCTTAGGACCAGACTCCACATTTGCTGCTAAACCATGTGTCTGGGCTTGTAGGGAAAGCTCTGGGTCACACTTCTGTGGGTGGTGGGTGTCCCTGTCTTCTCCACCTAGACATCACTTGGCATCTGCAGTATCATGGCCAGTTTTAAAAAAATGACCCAAAATATAGTTAGTACAAGGACTTTGCATGATAGAGCTCTGCACTCTAACTGCTGAACACTTCTGAAATGCGCTAGAAGACAGACTTTCACAATGAGCAGCTGCTAACTTACCAGCGTTTCCACCAAGGAAGTCTCCTAGAACGAGTTTGTATTTCTCAGACTCTCCTAAAACTCTGAATGAAGCGTACTTGGCAAAATAGTAGTTGTTTTCAAAGTCTCTCAGATCAATGCGGAGTTCACAGGGTCCTAGAAGAGAAGTTGGACAGTGGTGGTTCAGGGCTGATGGTGAGTATGCACCTGGATTTAAGGAGCCCTGAGCTAACTTGAGAGCAGCTTCTACTGCCTGAGAGACTATGATTTATTTGAAATTTCTTCAGAACCTCCTGTACTGGCTTTGATGGCTTCCCTTTGAAACACTTTTTTCTGGTCTGATGTTTGATGCTCATAGAGCTACCTGCCCAGGAGTACTGCACAAAACTGTGACTCCAAAGCTGTGTGTGGAAAAAATGACTGTCACTGCAACCAGTCCTAGTAGGAAGACATGTTGACCTGTCTCCAGGACAGCTCATGGAGTCAGCTTATTTTCTTCCCTAGCTTCTAGTTTTCCTTTTATTTAGAGTGCAATTCGTTGTGTGCAATGGGCTGCAAGAGCCTGCACCTGTTTAGGATTAACTGTTAGGGTCTCAGATGGATGCAAGAAGTTCATAGCAAGTGTAGTACAGGGATTGACCTCCCAGGGCCTCAGCCTAGGACAAGACAGACCTTACCCAGTGAGGTGAGGAAGTGGATATTGTCATTCCCCAGCCAGAACTCCGTCAGCTGGTTTCCAAAGCCTCGTTTGTATGAATCCCAATCTCGCAAGAAGCTCACTGACCCATCCCAGCGCCTCTGGAAAACCTGCAGGAAAGGAGAGCTTCAGCCCCCATCAGGCTACCCTCCTCTGAAAGCATCTGCAGTGCCCAGGTGGCACAATCCCCTGCAGTGAATGCTCCCCCTGCCTGAGGACACTCCTGCGGATCTTTGGAGATTGAATGCCAGGGGAATTGCTCACACACAGATCTCCTCCATCTGGGCTTGAAAATGGTTGATTTAAGCAGAAAGTGGATCTGTAGTTCTCAGCCTGCTCCCAGAGACATCTCCTGGGAAAATCCCCTACATCCACAGGGATTCACCCAGGCTTGCTGACATGAAGCTCAGCTGTCCCATCAGTGTGTGTTTTCCTCCCTTTTTGTTTCTATCCTTTTCAGCCTTAACAAAAGTCACTGTAGGGACATAGGAACCCTCCTCGTCTCATCTTACTCACAATCCATCCTCCGCCATCTGTGTCCATGTCACAGAAGATGGCGGTGGCGTTGCAGCCCTGGGGGTAGATTGTGTACCAGCCACTCAGGATCTTCCCTTTATGCAAGAGCTCCTGGCAGTTCCTGGCTTCTGTGCAAATCAGGGAAAGAAATCAAGTGGAAAAAGTTATGATGTGCTCACTGCATCCAGGGACCACATCAGCGTCCTGCTCTACAGCCTCCCAGCTGACTCCTTGCACTGCAGGACTCTGGCACACACCTAACTGGAACCAAACCCCACTGCAGTTTCTGAGTTCATATGTCACAGTGGAGATGGTCTATGGTGCTCAGACTCCTCTCATCTAGAACAACTCTTTTAGGGGTCTGGGTGATGGAGATGCTCTGAGCGGGGTGACAAGCTTACAAATCCAGGAAGTTGTCCAGGCTCAGGAACATATGGGGGGCACAGAGAGTGTGTGGGTAGTTGACAGGAGAGGAGTGGTGACACAGGAAACCACACAGGTGTAATCCAGGAAACTGCTCAGATCATACTCTGTGGATTGAACAAACAGCACTTTTGCATACATGCATATATATTATGTGCAAATTTATTTTTCCCCTCTGAAAAACCACACCTGATGACAGAAGCTCAGAATCACAGATGCCAAAGGATTGACTGGAATGGTCCCTGTCAGATGTCCCAGCTTACAGCTGCATCACAGGGGAAAAAGCCTTGAGAGATGATCTGAGACAGTGGTGCTGGTGGTACAGCTCTGAGTGTATATTTGATGAGCGGGTGCACAGCTATACCAGGCTGTCTTGTGGGCATGGGTGTCCTCCCTAACAGATAGATGGTCCTGGACTCAGTCTGTTATTAGTCAAATGTTTTTGCATGCCCAGAAAACACAAAAGGGCAGAGGAGGTGTTAGAGCACCTCTGATCTGTTCGAGCCTCTGCACGTGGCTGTGGCCTTATGGCAGATTGTAGGGTNTTTCTTTCTCTCTCTCTCTCTTTCTTTCTCTCTCTCTTTCTTTCTCTCTCTCTCTCTTTCTTTCTTTCCTCCTTCTTTTCCTCCTTTCTTTCTTCCTTCCTTTCCTTCTTTTTTCCTTTCTTTCTTTCTAAACGGTCAAGTTAATTTGAGCACCATCACACACACGAACTCTGCATCTACTGAATGTACCACTGCAAGCATGGTGGTACAATAGCTTTTGAAGTAGCAGCATGTCTACAGAGGTGTTTCTAGTGCTTTCATCTTGGAAACCAGGAATGCGAGACTCTCAAAAACTAAGACAGACCTCCTCCAGGACAGATAGAGGGCAGGTGACTCAAGTAGTACTCAGAGAACATGATTTTCATGGCCTGGCAGGATTACAGAATAGACACACAAAAGCTGCATGTGACTGTGAGAAACAAATGGGTCTTCCCATGTGACTGTGAGTTTGTTTCTATTGCTGCCCTGTCCTGACTTCTGGTGTAGGGAGTTTACCACCACCTGCTCTGCAAAGCTAATGGTGTCATGAAGGACCTAGGATGAAACTCACCCAATGTTTCTGGAAATCCAGGCTCTCCTTTTGTTCCTGTTGGACAAACAACACCATAAATTGTTTTTCACCTTCCACATTCTGTCCTCTCCTCCTACAGCACTTGGCATAATTTGCTTTTCAAGACAAATCCTGCTACACTAGTAGAGGATTGTGTTAGGGGAAGGGTTAGCTCATCTGCACGCAGAACAGAGGCACAGGGAAACCAGGCAGAAGCGGCAGCTCAATATATGTTCTGCCCCAACCACTCCTGGGCCCACCGGAGGAAACCCACCAGTCCATCAAGGGCCCATCTGCACAAATCCTGGAGAGTACAGAGGAACAATGGCAGGTAGGAACACAAGTCACAGACTCCTGAAATTAACAGTGGTGACACTTGGCACCCCCAGTCACCGGGAGCAGCTCTCCAGGTTGCCTAGTAAGCACAAGAGGTGGCTGCAAGGGGGTGTGGGACACTCTGTAGATGCATAAGGAGCAGCAGCCTTGCCTCTTTTGGGCTGTTGGATCTGGCATGATGTATTTTCCCCTAATATCTGATTTGGGGCTGGTAGGTCCAAATGGCAAAACTGACATGATGTGTTTCTGTTGGACTTGGCTATTCTGCCAGGCTATTCTTCTTCAGGAGAAGGCAGGGTCAAAAGCCCCAAGAGGAGAATGGTTGCTGCTGGCAGAGGGTCAGTGCTTTGGGAGCAGCTGTGACAACTGGAGCAAATGTACTGAACTAGCCAACACCTCAGCAATGCCTGGCCCCCAGCTGTTCCAGGCCAAGCTCCAGTGAGGGAAGCTGCAGTGCAGACAGTGCTCAGTGACAGGTGGCAGTAGCCCTCATGTGCAGGATGATGACATCAGGAAAAAGCCCCTTGTTTTCTCTCTACTCTATTGCTAGTGCTAGTAGAGACACATGTTCCTCTGGCACTAGCAGTGACTGAGTTTCATCTGAGCCTCTGTCTTTTGCCCTATCATGGGAAGGTCAAAGGTCTGCCCAAATCTGGCTGGTCCCTCAGGCTGTGGCGTGTGAAGTCCTGTGGTTTCTGTAGCTGATAGTGCTGGACAGCAGATTCAGGTGCTCAAGCTGGGGGCAGCCCCCATTTCTGAACAGCTGGTTTGGGAGAGGAGCTGCTCACACCACCTGGGCCAGCATTGAGCCTACAATGGGGCACAACTGTCACCAAACAACCCCATTCAGTACCCAGTGGGATGCTTTTATTTCTCTTATGGTAGCTCCCACATGTTGTAGCTCCCCATATTGTTCCAGAAGAGCACAGGATGGAAGTCTAACTCAACCAGTTCACATGATAAATTCAGTGCAACATGATTTACCTTTTGGTCCTGGGAAGCCAGGCTCTCCAGCTACTCCTGCAAAAGACAAGAGGAAAATGCTCATCACAGATGATTCCGTGTGAATGAATTACTGTGGCTCCCCAAGTGGTGCAAAGCCACAGTGCTCTGCTGAGTATACCAGTTGGCACAGTCACCCTGGCCTGGCTGCTCTCTTGATCAGCAGCATCTCTTGGGAACAGCAAGAAGTGCAGGGCAGAGGGGAGAGAGAACTGCTACTTGGTCTGCTGGAATACAAGGGGGATTCACTGCTTCATCTCAGTGAATTTTTGTGGAGACTTCACAGAATCACAGAATATTAGGGATTGGAAGGGACCTCGAAGGATCATCAAGTCCAATCCCCCTGCCAGAGCAGGAACCTAAATGACATCACACAGGAAGGTGTCCAGGCAGGTCTTGAATGTCTCCAGAGAAGGAGACTCCACAACCTCCCTGGGCAGCCTGTTCCAGTGCTCTGTCACCCTTACTGTAAAGAGGTTCCTTCTAGAGTTTAAGTGGAACCTCCTGTGTTCCAGCTTGCACCCATCCTGTTTTTGGTCAAGCACTTGTGAGATTTTGGGCAATAGCTGCTTTTTCAGTGCATTCATCCAGCTCCTGCTGTAGTTTAAGCTGAAGTCTTGGGTGTATTTGGCCAAGAAACAGTTACATACTCAGCATGAAAAGTGGCTGTTTTCTCAGTTCCTGGGTACCACCTTGGGCTGGGAATTGATTTCTCTAGAAGAGACACTTTTCCAGTGTCTGCAGAACACATCCTACCAAAGACCTTGAGAACAGCCTAGATAGAGTGAAAGCCCATTTCTCAGCAGACATCTACTTTTCAGGGGCTCATCCCCTTGCAAATAAACCCCCATTCCCTCCTTCCTTCAGTCTGTGCCAGCTGTTTCCTGGTTCTTTGATCTGTGCATCCTCCTGGTCGAGTGGGCTGCAATGGCATCACGTGCTGAGTTCAGACCTGGAGGCTGCTGGAAGTGCTTAGAATTGTATAACTGCAGCAGTCCTCCTGGCTGAAGCACCCTAAAGCTGCTCAGAGCAGGGCGGCATTGGGGAAAGTTTGTCATGGTGGAGGCAAGTTAGGGTAGGAGTGGGGAATGGGGAGAGGTCTGATTTTTAGGGCCTAAGTGTCAGTGGGGAACTTCAAGAAGAAGAGTAGTACCTTCCTCTGTGACATGGTTCCGCTCCAGGACACTGTTTCTAGTGCTTACCCCATGGAAGATCCATACCCCCAAATCCTGCTTTGCCTACGCTACTTCAGGACTTTCTTGAACTATGATCAGCTCTACAATTCATTTCTGTAGACCCAGTCTCCCAATGTATGTCCTGAACTTGAGTAAATTTATGGATTAGAGTTGAATGTTACACATTACCTTTTACACCAGGTGGTCCTGCTTTCCCAGGGAGTCCCTGGGCTCCCATTTCGCCTGCAAGGAAAGACTCCATTTGCATGTGAACAATACAAACCAACCAGAGGGTGCTTCAGAAGCCCGTGCAGCTGGGCCTTGGCTTCCAGAGAAACAAGGAAGCTGGGGTTTGTTAATTAGGTTCAATCTTACAACATATCTTACTCCTTTTCTTCTGTTGAAGAAGCACTACACTAGTACTGCCAATGTAAGTCATAATTTGCAGTTGATGTATGAATTCCTATGAGCTTTGTACATCTTGGAGCCAGTCATGAATCTGCTCACTCTGCTAATGTCATTCACCTTTCTCTATGAACTGTCTATGAAAACCCTGAAGGGTCTTTATCTCCCTTGTTTCCTGGGGTAGGGAGTGTCAGTACACCCTCTTGTAGACATACAAAAGCATCACAGCCTCCCTCCCACCCAGACTGTTCAATAAAGATGCAGAAAATAAATGGATATTTTCACTGTAGAAGAAACAAATGAGTTATGACGTTTCACACCCTAGGACCACTTCAGAATTGTGACAGGGAAAAGAAGACAACTCCATGTTGTCTAGCACATCTCTGGAAGGGATGTTTTCCACTTCTATTCAACTCTTCAGCTACTCACACAAGCCAATGCCAGGCCAGCCAGTGCTCCAGCTTCACCTTGCTTCCCCTACCCAAAGCAGCAAAGCCATCTCATATCACAATGTTCATCATTGCGTTTTGGAGCCTCACCTTTTGTTCCTGGGAGACCTTGTTCTCCTTTTGGGCCAGAGGTACCTGGGATCCCTGGGCATCCTTGGAGAATGGTGAGCCGATCAGCATCACCCAGTCCCACTATTCTCACCTCTGAGGAAATGAAGACAGTTGTCATGGAGATTATTAGCACTTTGAAATGTCTTGGAGAAGAAATCAAACCCTCTGGAGTTGAGGAACAGTGCAAGCAAATACAACAAGAGAGGGAGTGTGGAGGTGTTGTATGGATTAACAGATGACATTGAGGATCTCACACATTAAAGGAGCTAGATATTGAATCTCTCTGGCTTCAGAGGAGTTCACTGGGGGAGAAGGTTGTTATATATAACATTACATGCATGACTAATATACTGTAGCTTAATGAAACAAAAGCTGAGAGTTGCCCTGAGGGGGTATTGATTGCAAAGTAAGTGACAGATACATGGACCGTAAAGGTTCTCCTAAATTTCATGACAGAAGATCAGTTTAAAATCACCCCTTATTGACTTCCCAAGGAATATAGACAGAAAACTGTGCTGTGCAGTACCCCCAGTCTGCTATGATGACTGGCACCCAGCAAGCACTTCACCGATCATTTGTATTGCTCTGCATCCATTAGTAGCTGGGTCAAGGCACCATGAACAAAAACCCCTTAATCAGGATGGAAAACCTTGACAGGGAGAGCCTGATCCTGGAGATCACACTGGTGAGTGGGGGGGCCTACATCTTTAATTGGAGTCAGCAGTTTTCTAAGTGACTGCTGAGACTTCAGCCACTCCCTCATCTGCCTCCCACTTGTGAATGAACTAAAAAAAAAAACAAACATAGGAGGAAAAAATCATACAACCCCCCACCCTCACCAAGCTCCTTATGTTATGGGGGAAAGAAACAGGCCGTCTCAGTGGGATGGCAGCAGGATTTTTGTCCCACTCACCTGGGCAGGTGTCCTGAGCATCACAAATAGTCACTGTTAGGCTGAGCAGTGACAGGAGAGTTGGGGCTGACTTCCTCATGGCCAGCACTGCTCTTCTCTCTGTGCAGCAACTCATCCACGTCCCAAGCGCTGTGGTTAGTATTGATCTGTCTAAGCCTTTTATATCCAGCAAAAAGCCTCAGCATAAGCTCCACCTCTGCACTTGCCCACTGTCTGCATTCAGGTCTGGGACTCTGTCTGGGTCTCAAGCTGTTTCCCAGGTAAGCTACTTTCCACAAGACTGATGAGAAAGTTCTTGCCTGGCTGATCCAGCCTGCCTCGCCTCAGTCCTCTGCATGTTTTGGATGTCCTTTCCCTCCCATGTTGTATTTCTAGAGGAACAAGCGAAAACATAGGTTGAGCTAAGCGCAGACAGCTCCCCTCATCCTGCCTGCTAGTGTCTCTTTACAAAGAGTAGAGCTTGCTGTGTAGATGGGGAAACCAAGGCACTGAGAGAGGAAAAAGTCAGCCTGAGGCCACTGGCAGAAAGAAGCTGCACAGCTTGGCTCATGCTTCAGCTCCCTGCCTGCCCATCAGCCCAACATCACTTTGCAACGCTTCAAACAGAGATTTCACTTTGTACACAATCCATGACGACTATGGAGTTAAAAGTCTGTGTATCCAGGCAAGGTTAGGTGGACAGAGCATGTTTGATTGTTTTTTTTTTTCCCCACCTGTTTTTTTCTCCAGTCACTGTTCATTGTAATAGTGAGCAGGATTTCTGTTTTGCTTTGCTGTTGCTATGCCCAGTGCTCTGCTCATTTGTGGTAACATTACTAGAGGTCCAAATGCCCTCACTGAATTTAACTCCGATGTTACCTTCAGACACAAAGCCTGTAAAGTTAATGAGTTTTAGCAGAGGGCAGAATTTAAGGTTGTTTTTTTCCTCCTTATTGTTGCATCTCATTTCAGAGGAGATTGTAATTTCTTGGAGCCTTTCCCAGTTATCAGGATATCAGAGGCAGAACATAGCTCCCCTCAAGCACTTCCTTTCATCATAACATCCCTCTAACATCCCCAATTCCAATGATATATGACAGCCTACTTTAATGTTGAGCAAATGGGAGAAGGCAGGGGAGAGGTAAGTATTTGGTTGTCACTTAAATTCTGTGTCCCCCAAATAGCCCATACATATAAACACTCGTGTATGTTCTTGTATGTATACATGTATGCATGCATACGAAGTAATAATCCAGTAGATTCTGTGATTATTGTAATTTCTGAGAACCAGTTCCTGCCCCCATCTGAAAAAAAGTGCATGAAAATCAGGGGGGTTGGGTTCAGACTAGTTGTTGTCAAGTTTGAATTTTTCTTTATATGGGAAAAAATATCTTATCCATGGCAAGCACTGTGCAGGGGACAAAATGAGAGCAGCTCATTTCTTCAGCCTTTCAGAATGAAAGAGAAAAAGGAGGAACAGGTGCCTCAGAGCCACTAGGGAGAGAAAGGTCTATACAGGTGGTTAAAGGGTGACTGGGGACTTGTGCATCCCTCTCATCTGCACAGCCTGTGCTGCCTTTCTCTGATGGGTTTGTGTCTGCCCCATTGCACAAGTGGAGGTGGAGAGCCAGCCCCTAGCACTGAGAAGCTTTCTCCTTCCCAGTGCCTTATATACCGTACTCTGTGCCTAGAAAAGGCTGGGATATCTTTTTCCAACTATGTGGAGGGAAAAGCTGCTGCCTTCAACTGTTTCTCTTGGTAAATCAATCCAAAAAACAATAGCAAATCTGACCTGGCAGATTACCCCATCATTACAGTCTCTCAAGGGCTTCAGGCTAGATCTGTCCTGCCAAAAAACCCAGTAAGAATAGGTTTGCCCAGCTTTTCCCAGTCGCTCGATTAATGGGGTAGCCAGCTCTGTGTTGGGCTGAGAATGCATATTGTGGAGGCATCTGTGATGTATCTGTCCAGCACTGATGCATGCACCTTTAGGTGTTACCCACTGTAGGCTCCATCCAGACTGGGGAACACTTGGAGATGTCACCCAGCTTCTATCTAAGAAAAGCAGCAGTGTCCTTGTGGATGAAGCTACTTTTTGGAGAAGGGAAGGAACTGCCAATGAACAAGCTTAGTCCAAGGTAGGTCAGGCCCCCGAGGATAGATTTTGAAACTGTCTCAATAATCAATGCCTTTAATTGCTTTTCCTTGTCCTAGGAAACAGTGAAGATAGCAGAGGGCTAATCTTTAGCATTAGCCGTTATTTTCTTTATGTAGATTCTCCCTGGAAATGTCCACTGTGAGCCTCAAAAGTCCAGGATCACTTTAGGGATGAGAAAAGAAGAATTTTATGTTCACTAAGTGAATGGAGAGCACCTCTGAACACCATGACCCATCACTTCACCTCTAGAGACATGAATGCCAAGAGTGAAGTCCCCAGAATTGAACACACTGGTGCACTTGATGCAGCAAGCTTGACTATCAGGGCTCAGGGCTCTCCTCCCTCCATTCAAAAACTGCATCGTATTTAAGAAATCTCTCTCCAGGAAAGAAGACAGTTGAAATGAAGATTTATGTAATTGTTGGCACAAATCACAAATTGGAAGCATCTCTTCCAGTGGTTCAATTTGTGCCAACAATTACATAAATCTTCATCAGTAACCTGGGAAAAAAATGTAGCAGGAACAGAAGCTGACCATGTTTGTGGCAGGAGGAAGGGTGGTATTTGAACAGGTCCTGAAATAACTGAAGTGACTGAATTAACCATCACTCCCAGTGAGAATTACAACTGAGTGAATTGTACTCTGAGTGGTAAAGGAGCAGGAAGCTTAATTTGTGGGGAGGAAAATCTCATTTTTGAAACCCATGAGTTCAAACCCCTTTAAAAGGACCTATAGAGATTTCAAAAAAGCTGCAGAAATAGCAGTTTAAATTTCAACCACAACTCTCAAACATTTGTTTTGATGCCACTTTTAAACATCTAATTCAAGAAAAGAGATCTCTATTGCTCACATTGCAGATTGCAGAAGCCACACATGACTGGAGGAAGATGCTAGAGTCTGTTGTGTAGAAATGATCATTCAGATGTGCAGCAGAATCTGATCCCATAGAAAGCTCAGAAGATAGGGGAAGTATTAACGTAGTTATCCACTATGCCCTAAAAATGTATTTGGCCATAGAAGGAACATACATTCAGTCATAGTACGAGCATGAAACCAAACAGAAAAATACAAAAACAGCTGTGCCATGATGAGATGCTGTCCTGACTCTTGTTTTTTCTTCTAGGGTATGCTTTTCCTAGGCAGAGGTTTAGAACTTTTCTCTTTGATCCTAGGTTGCAAAAGACTTACTTGCCCAGGTACACTGTTAAATATATAGCTTCCAATTCATTCTAGCCCTTATGTCCTGATCTTCCCCTTTCAGACTACTGTCATCTGCCCATGGTTTTAATTCCTCTCCAGCCCCTGACATTCATCAACCAACACAGAAACCTCTCTGGTTCTCAGGAGAGCTTGTTCTCAGATGATGGGGGAGGGATGAGGTTTCTCTGACAGTCAGTAGAAGAGGTTGAGAGAAGTTTGGGCT
The DNA here is from genome assembly GCA_013396935.1 of Baryphthengus martii. Taxonomy (NCBI): domain Eukaryota; kingdom Metazoa; phylum Chordata; class Aves; order Coraciiformes; family Momotidae; genus Baryphthengus; species Baryphthengus martii. Next base: position 18,779 of record VWZK01021224.1, on the reverse strand, counting down.
GGAAAACAAGCAGCATCCATTTCTTGCTCTGCTTCCTTCCTCCCTGTTTTTTCCAAAATGAGGACTGGGGATTCTGGGAGCTGTACCCTCTCCCCTAGACTCTGAAAACTGGCTTCAGAGAGAGGTGGACATAAATGGCCATTAGCAGCTCAGCCCACCACCATGACCTCTTCTGGCCTCATGCTGGACCTTTGGCAGAGTATTTCAGCAGGGGAAAAGCGTTCATTTTCCTCTATGGCCAGATGTTGTATAAGGAAACCCACCTGGAAATAGTAAAGTCTATCCTGCCTTGCATGGCTCGGCCTGCATATCCTGCTGGATTTAGCTCCACAAGGATTTAAGCAGCTGTGCTTGGAAGGGGGTTGTGTGTGGAAAGGACGGATCAGGGCAGGTGGGAGGCTGAAAAGGAGTGGGAGTCCAAAAGGGGTTGGGACTCCGAAAGTGGGTGGGAGATGAAAACAGTGTGGGGAGCCAAAGGAGTAGAGGGCAAAGGAGGAAAGGAGATGGTAGGGGTCAAAAGGTGGTGGGAGGCTGAAAAGGGGTGGGATGTCAAAAGAGGGTGAGAGAACAAGGGATTGTGGGGCAAAAAGGGATGTGAGGCAGAAAGAGTAGGAAGAAAAGTGTGAACGGGAGTGGGAGGCTGGAAAGGGTGGGAGACAGGAGGATTAGGGGGAACGGGGTGAAAGTGGATGGTGGGGCCCAAAAGGGAGTGGGAATCTGAGGGGCGCGGGAGGTCCCAAGAGGCAAAAAGGCAGTGTTAGGCAGAAAGAATGGAGGTCAAAGGGGGAAAGGGGATGTGAGGCTGAAGGAGTAGGGGACGAAGAGGGAAAGGGAGGGAAAGGGATGCTGAAAGTGAGTGGGACAAGAAAACAGTGTGGGGGCTAAAGGATTAGGGGTTAGAGGCTGAAAGAGGATGGGAGGCTGAAAGGGGGAGGGAGATCAAAACAGTGAGGTAGGCTGAAGGTGTAGAGGACAAAGAGGGGAAGGGAGAGGCAGGCAAATAGGGTGGGAGACAGAAGGAGTAAGGGGCAAAAGGGTGAAAGAGGATGGTGGGGGACAAAAGAGGGTGGGAGGCTGAAAGGTGGTGGAACAAGGGGTAGGGGTGAAAGAAGAAAGGAGGAGAAAGGCCCAAAGCAGATGTGAAGCAGAAGGACTGGGGGAAAAAGGTTGAAACGCGGTGGGAGGCTGAAAGGGAGTGGGAATCAGAAGGAGAAGGGTGCAGAAAGTGAGTAGGAGGCTGAAGGGGAGTGAGAGGCAGAAAGGGGGTTGGAGACAGAAGGAGTAGGAGGAAAAGGGCAGAAGGAGGTGGGAGGCCTAAAGGGAGTGGGAGGCCGAAAGGGGGAGTGGGCCCAAAAGGGAGTGGAAGACTGAAAGTGTTGGGAGGCAGAAGGAGTAGGAAGCAAAGGGGGAAAGGAGGCAGGAAGCCTAAGGAGGGGCAGGAGGAAGAAGATGTAGGAGGAATTGGTGAGAGGGGTTGGGATGCCAAAAGGGGTTGGGAGGCCGAAAGTGAGTGTGAGGAAGAAAGAATAGGGGCAAAGGAGGAAAGGGGGTGAGATGTGCAAAGTGTATGAGCTGAGCAGAGGAGCTTTGGGCTGAAGCTGAGCTGAGAGGATGAGCTGAGTTGAGCATCAGAGCTGACTGTCAGAGATGAGTAGCAAAGCTGAGCTGAGAATTTGAGCCAAAAATCAGAACTTCTTTCCTGAGCTGATAGTCTGACCAAAACTGAGCAGAGAATCCAATCTGCATGGCACAGCCGTCCAGCTGAGCTGAGAGGCTGACCTGACCAGAATGGCTGTGGCTGAAATGAGTTGAGCTGAGCATCTGAGCTCAGTAACTGAGCTTAGCTGAGCTGAACTGAGTTGAGCATCTGACCCAAGCAGCTGAGTTTCTGAGCTTTAGAGGTTAGTTGAGCATTAGAGGTGAGTTATGCGGCAGAGCTGACAGCGTGAGCTGAGTGGTGGAGCTGAGCCACTGAGCCGAGAGGCTGACCTTTAAACTGAGCTGAGCATCTGAGCTGAGCACCCAATCTTCTGAGCTGAGTTGACAGGATGACCTGAGCTTAGAAGTTGACTAATGGAGCTGAGCATCTCACCTGAGAAGCTGAGCTGAGAGGATGAGCTGAGCTGAGCTGAGCATCTGAGCTGAGCGGCTGAGTTTCTGAGCTTTAGATCTGAGCTGAGCAGCAGAGCTAAGTGGCAGAGCTCCCAGGGTGAGCTGAGCGTATGAGGTGCGTGGCTGACCTGCTGAGCTGAGCTGAGCTGAGCGTGTGAGCTGAGCTGAGCGTGTGAGCTGATTGTCTGCTTGCCTGAGCATCTGAGCTGACAGGGTGAGCTGAGTGTATTAGCTGAGCAATGGAGCAGAGCATCTGACCTGGGAGGCTGAGCTGAGCGTCTGGACTTCTGAGCTGAGCTGAGGAGCTGAGCTCAGGGTCTGAGCTGAGGAGCTGAGCTGAGAGTTGAACTTCTGAGCTCAAGCTGAGCGTCTGACCTGAAGTGAACTGGACTGAGCTGAGAGTCAGAGCTGAGCAGCAGAATGCAGAGGCTGAGTGTCTGAGCTGAGCTGTGCTGCGTGCATGTGATGTGAGCTAAGCAGAGCATCTGAGCTGACAATCCGACCACCTGAGCATCTTAGCCAAGTGTCTGAGATGAGCAGCGGAGTGGAACTGAGTATTTGAGCCAAGATTCTGAGCTTCTTACCTGAGCTGATAGTTGTACCTGAGCTGAGCTGAGAGGATGAGCTGAGCTTCTATGCTGAGCTAAGCAGCTGAGTTTCTGAGATGTGCAAAGTGTATGAGCTGAGCAGAGGAGTTTTGGACCGAAGCTGAGCTGAGACGATGAGCTGACCTGAGCATCAGAGCTGAGTCACTGAGTTTCTGAGCTTTAGGAGTGAGCTGAGCATCAGAGCTGACTGTCAGAGATGAGTAGCAAAGCTGAGCTGAGAATTTGAGCCAAAAATCAGAACTTCTTTCCTGAGCTGATAGTCTGACCAAAACTGAGCAGAGAATCCAATCTGCATGGCAGAGCTGTCTGGCTGAGGTGAGAGGCCGACCTGACCGGAATGGCTGTGGCTGAAATGAGTTGAAGTTGAGCTGAGCATCTGACCTAAGCGGCTGAGTTTCTGAGCTTTAGAGCTTAGTTGAGCATTGGAGCTAAGTTAAGCGACCTGAGACACTGACCTGAGCGGCTGATCATCTGAGCTGAGTGTCTGAGCTGAGTATTGGAGCTGAGCGGTGAAGTTGATCTGAGCATCTGAGCCGGGATTCTGCGCTTGTTACCTGAGCTGATAGCTGAATGGAGCATTGGAGCTGAGTTAAGCGGCAGAGCTGACAGTGTGAGCTGAGTGTACGAGCTGAGTGGAGGAGCTGAGCGGTGGAGCTGAGCCACTGAGCCGAGCGCCTGACCTTTAGAGCTGAGCTGAGCATCCAAGCTGAGCTGAGCATCCGATCTTCTGAGCTAAGCAGAGTGGCGGAGTTGACAGGATGACCTGAGCTTGGAAGATGACTAATGGAACTGAGCGATGGAGCTGAGCATCTGACCTGAGAATCTGAGCTTAGCTGAGAGGATGAGCTGATCTGAGCATCTGAGCAGAGTGGCTGAACCGAGAGGCTGAACCAAAAGGCTGAGCATCTGATCTGAGCTCTGCTGAGTGCATGTGTGATCTGAGCTAAGCAGAGCATCTGAGCTGACAATCTGACCATCTGAGTGTCTTAGCTGAGTGTCTGAGATGAACAGCGGAGTGGAGCATTTGAGCATCTTATCTGAGCTAATGGTCTTACCTGAGAGCTGAGCTGATCCGCAGAGCTGAGCAGCTGGTCTTCTGATTGTCTGAGCTGATCGTCTGAGCTAAGGTGAGTATCTGAACACCTGATCTAAGCTAAGAGCATCTAAGCTGAGTTGAACTGAGCTGAGCTGAACAGCTGAGTTCAGCGGCTGAACTGAGAGGGCGAACTGAGAGGCTGTCTGAGCTGTGCTGTGCTGAGTGTGTGTATGATCATAGAATCACAGAATCATAGAATCGTTGAGGCTGGAATAGACCTCTGAGATCATCAAGTCCAGCCTATGAACCCAACACGACAACACCTAGCTAGACCATGTCACTAAGTGCCACATCCAATCTTTCCTTAAACACCCCCAGGGATGGTGACTCCACCACCTCCCTGGGCAGTTCATTCCAGCGCCTAATGACCCTTTCCATGAGGAAGTGCTTCCTAAGATCCAACCTAAACCTCCCCTGTCGCAGCTTCAGGCCATGCCCTCTTGTCCTGTCACTAATTGCCTGGGAGAAGAGCCCGACCCCCACCTGTCTACAACCTCCTTTCAGGTAGTTGTAGAGAGTGATGAGGTCTCCCCTGAGTCTCCTCTTCTTGATCTGAGTGAAGTAGAGCATATGAGCTGAGCATCTGACCATCTAAACGTCTGAATTGAGCTGAACATCTGAGATGAGCAGTGGAGCTGGGCTGCGTAGTTGAGCTAAGATTCTGAGCTGCTGATCTCAGCGGAGAGCATGAGCTGAGCTGAGCTGAGCATCTGGCCTTAGCAGCTGACTCAGCTACTGAGCTACCCAGTATGACTCTGAAGCTGAGTTGACTCTAAAGCTCCTACTCTCAGCTGAGGCCCTGAGATGAGGCACTGAGGTGAGCTGCTGACCTGCTGACCTGAGCTGATTAACCTGTGCTGAGCTGAGAGTCTGAGCTGGGGTAAACCGAGCTTTTAAGCTGAGCAAAGCAGTGGAGCTAACACAGTGAGCTGATCTTAGAAGCCGAGCAATGTAGCTGAGTGATGAAGCTGAAGTGTCTGAACTTCTGAGCTGAGCCAAGCATCTGAGCTGAGCGACCGAGCTTCTAAACTGAGCTCAGCAACAGACCTGAAATGAGCAGTGGAGCTATGCTGTGTATCTGAGCCGAGTCTGAACTTCTGTGTGAGCTGAGGTGAACTGAGCTCAGAGTCTGATCTGATCTCAGCTGACCATCTGAGCATCCGAATCCAAGCTCAGTTTCAGAGCTGATCTCAGCATCTGAGCTGAGCTGATCATCTGAGCTGATCAGCTTAGGTTTGAAGCTGAGTGTCTGAGTTGAGTGGTACAGCTGAGTGATGGAGCTGAGCCAAGATTCTAAGCTTCTGACTTGAGCTGAGCATTTGAGCTGAGCATCTGAGCCGAGCTGAAAGGCTGAGTTTCAGAGCTGGAGCGCCTAAGTTTTTCACATATACTGAGTGGCAAGCTGAACTGCAAACCTTCTGACTTGAGGTTTATCTGAGCTGAGAGTCAGAGCTAAGCAACTGAACTGAGATTGAACCTAAAGCTGATCGTCTGAGCTGAGCTGAGTACCTGAGCTGAGAGCCTGAACACCTGATTGAACCAAAAGGCTCAGTTGAGAGGCTGAATCAAGTGTCTCAGCATCTGATCTCACCTGACCACCTGAGTGTCTGAGCCGAGCTGAACAACCAAGTTTGTGAGCTGAGCATCTAAACTATTGAGATGTGCTGAGCAGCGAAGCTGACCTGCAAAGATTCTGACCAAATCTGATAGTCTCTGAGCTGATCTGACTATCTAAGTTTCTCAGCTGCTGAGCTGAGAAAGGAGTTGAGCTGAGTATCTGAGTTTGAACACCTGACCTAGGCTGAGAATGTCTTACCTGAGGAGAATTGAGCTGAGCTGAGAGTCTGGGCTGATGGCAGAACTGAGTGGCGGAGCTGAGCTGAGTATTTGAGCCAAGATTCTGAGCTTCTGACCTATGCTGATAGTCTGAGTTGAGTCTCTGAGCTGAGATGAGCTGAGATGAGCATCTGAGCTGTAGAGTTGAATTTCTGAGCTTTAGAGCTGAGCTGAATGAGTTTCTGAGCTAAGTGGTGGAGCTGACACTTAGCTCATGAGTGGGTTTCGGAGCTGATCTCAGGATCTGAGCTGATTGTCTGAGCTGAGTGGCTTAGGTTCTGAGCGAAGTGCCTGAGCCTAGCATCATGAGTGTATATGCTGAGTGATGGAGCTGACAGGGTAAGGTGAGCATATGAGCTGAGCGATGAAGCTAAACATGTGACCTGAGAGGCTGAGCTGAGGTGCAGAGCTGAGCATCTGACCTAAGCATCTGAGTTGAGAGGCTGAACTGAGCAGAGAGTGTGAGCTGCATGGCAGAGCTGACCAGCTTAGCTAAGAGGCTGAATGTCTGTGCTGAGCTGAGCTGTGTGTGTGTGACCAGAGCTAAGCAGAGTGTCTGAGCTGAACTTCTGACCAGCTGAGCTGAGCTGAGCAGCTGAGCTGAGCAGCAGAGCTGAGGTATTGGAGCCGTGATTCTGAGCCTCTGACCTCAGCTGATAGTCTGACCTAAGATGAGCTGAGCTGAGAGGCTGAGTTTCTGAGCTTTAGAGCTGAGCTGAGCAGTGTTGCTGAGCACAGAGCTGAGCATCCGACAGCCTGACCTTCTGACCTAAGCTAAGCATCAGTCAAGAGCTGAACTTTGTTGAACTGAGAGTCTGAGCTGAGCAGCAAAGCTGGGCAGCAGAGCTGAACTGAGATTCTGAGCTTCTGACTGAGCTGAGAGTCTGAGCTGAGCTGAGCAGAGCTGAGAGTTTGAGCTTACCTATACTTCTGAACTTCTGAGCTGAGCAGCTGTGTTGGCCTCCTCCCAGAGCTGCCTAATGTTCCATGGCAGATAAACCTTGCAGACAAAAATCCTTCCTGTATCTGGCAGGACATCAGTGGGTGCTCCAAAGCACTGGGACCCCTGAAAACATCTCTATATCCCATTACTCATGGCTGCTGCCCCTGGCTCAGCAGGGAATCAGGATGACCAGCTCTGCAGAGCTCCTTGAGAAGGTCTTGCCTTGGCCTGGCTGTGGCTATCCAGCTGAAAAGGCTTTCCATCCCTGAGATGAGCTCTGAATGTGGCCTCGCTGAGAGCTGGTCATGCAGCGGAGAACCTCCAGCAGCTTTGTCCAGCCTGTGCTCTTCCTCCCTCAGCCCCCTCTAAGCAATTCCAGCAGCTCCTCAAGAGCTTCCTCTAGGATGTGTTGGGGCTGCCCTGGGGCCTGCTCTGGCAGCTGGACAGGGGAAGATGCTACCTTTTATACTGCCCTGGGGCATTGTGACACCGGTGTAAGATATGCTTGAGCAATTCGTGTCAGAAAAGATAGGCAATGGAACACGTCCCAGGACTCGACAATAAGAGGACAAAAGGATAAGAAGTTTCGAAAGAGGAGAAACTGCTGATGACTGCTCAAATCCTACCGTGGCAAGGCCAAGAGATTACCAAATAAGGAAAAAACAGAAACAGAGAAGAAACGTCTACGTCTATTCTTGACGCCAATTATGTTATCTCCAACTTTTTTTTGACTAGGCATGAATATGTATTAGTATAGTAACATAAAAGTTAGTCCCTTGAGTAAATCGGTGTGCGTTCTGGTGGAGCCTGAACTCCCCGTGCACCCAGCGCTGTTTTGCTTGCTTCTTAAACAATAAAACTGTATTATACTGAAAGACTGCCTCGGTATTTATAACACCAGTGTTGGCAGGGGCTGGCCCTATTGTGACATCTGCATGATGGGGCCCTCTAAGTGTGTCCCTGCCCACTGTAGCCCCATCCACTGCAGCCCCTCCCCCAGCATCCTCCAGAGGAAGGTCTTTGGTCCTTTGAAGCAGTTCCTGTGCCTAGGAGGCCCAGGGGGCTGTCCCTGCCCTTGGTGACCATGCCCTGGGCAGAGATGCTGGGCATCCCTGGCGCCTCCTCTGCAGAGCTGCTGGGCAGAGCTGCTGGGCAGAGCTGCTGGGCATCCCTGGCACCTTCTCTGCAGAGCTGCTGGGCAGAGCTGCTGGACATCCCTGGCACCTCCTCTGCAGAGCTGCTAGGCAGAGCTGCTGGACATCCCTGGCACCTCCTCTACCACTTGGTCCCAAGGACACACCTTGCGCTGTCTCTCTGCTCTCATGCCGCGGCACAAATCAGCCCTGCAGCCCAGAGACCACCCATCTTAGCCAGCCACCCCTCTTGTATCGGGGGCAAAAAGAGCAAGATCTCCCAAGTATTTTCCTGTGGAATACTCACATGTCTCTTACTATCTCTTCTCCTATTTAGACAGTCCTTTCAAAATTATAAAATTCTCTTCTATGCCTTTAGTCTTCCATGTCCTCTCTTTGGGCTTCATTACTCACTAGCACTATGCAAAGGAGAGCTTTCTGGCTTTTCATCCCACAAAACACCCCTTCTGAAACTGAGCCCTGCTCAGAGGGACCAAGACCCTCACTGACTCAAGGGTGCTGGGGCCAGTTGAGGGAGCAGCAAACAGCTTGTAGCTTCCTAGGAAGGCCTATTTTGGATTTGACATGAAACCTCTAGTCCCTAGAATAAGAAGGGCAGTGACTGGTTTGAAGCCACCGCTACTCCCTATAAAAACAAAAAAAAAAGCAGCTCCTTCAGGACCCGTGATGTTTTATGACACACAGGACATTCCCCACAGCTTCTTACACCTCATGAGCCCCCCCCAGCAAGCACTGCTGCTGCTTTGACTCTCCCAGTGAGCACTGCAGGTACTCTAGCTCTGGCAACAAATACCAGAGCTCCACAGACAGTGACTGAGGCTGCTTCCAGTCCATCTGGTGCGAGTTGCCACTGCAAGGAGAAAGAAACAAAGAAAACAGCTGTATCAAAACAGAGCCTGTTACGGCCACTGAGGAACGAGGGACTGGGTCCTTCTCAAGCAGAACCATTGGAGGAGTCAGAATCAGAGGTGAAGGCCAACACCCCTGTGACTGGGTGCAGAGTGCACCCTATTGCCATTGAATCCTTCTGGGACAGAATCCCTTACTCTTTCTGGAGTGATTGGAGGATCTTGAGAACCAACTGTACTGGGGGCCAAAGGGAGACTAACTGGGAATACGTGGGAAAAGCACCCTATGGGAATTGGTCCAGATGCCCTGTATATCCTTGGCATAGACTTCCTTCAGAAAGGGTGTATAAGGGCCCAAAAGGGTATCGATAGGTCTTTGGTAGAGCAGCAGTAGGGAACAGAACAGACAGTGAACAGAAGACGACCCTGCCTAAACTTTCAGAGGAGTCTGTCACTCTGGGGTGGATGAAGGTTGAAGATCCAAAAGTACCAGTTGCTACTAAAATGGTGCATTGACAACAACATCGGTCTCTATTCCTATAGCACCAGCGTGCAGGTGACAGTTTGCTTTCACCTGGAGAGGTGTCCAGTATGCCTGGAATCAACTGCCCCAGAGGTGGAAGCACAGCCCTACTATTTGTCATGGACCGATCCACACTGTACTAGAGAAAGCTGGCACTCTGGAACACCTACAATACTTTGATGCTGTCATTGTATGGGGTAACACAGCAGAAGTTTTTGAGAAATGTAAGAAAAGAATTGAAATTCTTTTAGACATTGGTTTGACACAGCATTTTCCTGGACAAACTGTCTGCTTGTGGCCTGGATGGGCATACACTTTGCTGGGGCAAAATACAGGCTGGACAGCTGGGCCAAAAGTGTGATGGTGAATAGAGATCAATCCAGTTGGCAGCCAGTCAAGAGTGGTGTTCTGCAGGACTCAGTTCTGGGGCCAGTCCTTTTAGATCTTTACCAATGAACTGAATGAGAGGTTCAAGTGCACCCTTAGTAAGCCTGCAGGTGATACCAAGCTGGGTGGAAGTGTTGATCTGCTGGAGGGTGGGAGGCTCTGCAGAGTGATCTGGACAGACTAGATCAATGGGCCAAGACCAATTGTATGAGTTTCAATGAGGCCAAGTACTATGTTCTGCACTTTAGCCACAACAACCCCCAGCAACGCTACAGGCTAGAGGAGGAGTGGCTGGAAAGCTGCTCAGCGGAGAGGGTGTTGATTGACAGCTGGCTGAACATGAGCCAGTGTGTGCCCAGCTGGCCAAGAAGGCCAAAGGCACCCTGGCCTGTATCAGGAAGTGCAGCCAGTAGGACCAGGGAAGTGATATTATCCCTGTACTCGTCATTGATGAGGCCGCATCTCAAGTGCTGGAGTCGGTTTTGGGCCGCTCCCCACAAGGAGTACATTGAGGTGCTGAAGTGTGTCCAAAGAAGTGCACCTAAGCTGAGGAAGGGTGAGCACAAGTCTGGTGAGGAGTGGCTGAGAGAACTGGGGTTGTTTAGCCTGGAGAAAAGGAGACTGAGGAGAAACCTTCTCGCTCTTGACAAGTCCCTGAAAGGAGGCTGTAGAGAGGTGGGGGTCAGTCTGTTCCACCAAGTAACAAGTCATAGGACAAGAGGAAACAGCCTCAAGTTGTACCATGAGAAGTCTGGATTGGGTATTAGAAAGAATTTCTTGATTGAAAGGGTTATATCAGGCATGCAATGGCCTGCCCAGGGCAGTGGTGGAGTAGTGCTCAGATTTAGTCGAGGACTTTTCAGTGTTAGGTTAATGATTGGATTTGATGATCTTAAAGGTCTTTTCCAGTCTATGCAATTCTGTGATTCTGTGATTTTATCAGTGCCCAACATGGGGCACAATCAGAGCTCTGATAAAATGCCCAAATAGTTTGAATTTTGACTTGCTTGGCTGGGAGAGTATCAGACCTTTTTCATTTAAGAGTCTTTGAGGGTTGGAAATTAAAATAGATTGTTTACAGCATGTTGTTACTGAGAGCAGTATTGTTTCCTCACCCCTCATCAGCAGCTCGTCCTCCTTCCACACTCTGCTGCTGCTGTTCCATGTGGGCAGCGGTGACATACTTGCGAGGAATCTAAATAACATCAAGAGGGACTACAAGGTCCTGAGAGCAGCAGTGAAGGACCCGGGAGCACAGATTATCTTTTCAGCCACCCTCCGAGTTGAAGGGAAGGGGACTGAAAGGGCTGATGGAATTGGGAAAAATCAGTAGCTGGTTGCAGGAGTGGTGCCACAGAGAGGGCTTTGGCTGTCTAAGCCATGGGACTTGCTTTGAGAAACCTGGTTTTCTGGGGGCTGATGGGGTACATCTATCAGAGAAGGGGAATCATAGAATCATAGAATCATAGAATGTTGGAGTTGGAAGGGACCTCTAGATATCAGCTAGTTCAACCCTGCTGCTAGAGCAGGATCACCCAGGGCAGGCCACACAGGAACACATCCAGACAGGTTTTTGAAAGTCTCCAGAGAAGGAGACTCCACAGCCTCTCTGGGCAGCCTGTTCCAGTGCTCCGTCATGCTAACAGGGAAGAACATCTCTGGCCACAAGCTTTCCAATCTAGTGAGTAAGGCTTTAAACTAGGGTTGCCGCGGGTAGGGATCCACAATCCATCCCACACCAAGGCCAATGACAGTAAGAGACACCCAGGGCCTGGAGGTGGATTGCAGGATGGGAAGAGAGCACCTGAGGGGCAGGATAAAGGAACTCCAGTTGGTAAAACAGCTTCAATGGGGGCCCAACTTAAATGCTCTACGGTAATGCATGGAGCATGGGGAACAAGCAAGAAGAGTTCCAGACGTCGGCAGGCCTACAGGGCTGCGATGTCATTGGCATCACTGAGACCGGATGGGATGGCTCTCACGACTGGAGTGTAGGAATAGATAGGTACAGCCTCTTCAGGAAAGACAGGCAGGGGAGAAGGGGAGGGGGTGTTGCCTTCTACATCAAGGATCAACCGAAGTCCATGGAGCTTCACCTGGGGAGGGATGAAGAACAGACAGAGAGCTTGTGGGTGAGGATTAAAGGGAAAGCAGAGAAAGGAGACAGCATAGTGGGGGTCTGCTACAGGCCACCTGACCAGAAAGACCTGGAGGGTGAGGCCCTTTATAAACAGATAAGAGCAGCTTCACATTGACACACCCTGGTCCTCATGGGGGACTTCAACCACCCTGACAACTGTTGGAAGGACAGCACAGCATCAGCAATCTAGGAGGTTCCTGGAATGTGTCGATGATAACTTCCTCCTCCAAGTGGTAGAGGAACTGTTGTGGTTTAAGGGTTAACAGATTGGGGCAGGGCGGGGATGCAACAAGTGATAACCTCAGAACTCTGAGGGGTCAGAAGGCAGTGATTATTCCCTACCCTTCCCATGACACTCCATGAAAGGAGACAGGAAGGTTAGGGGGAGCTCTTCCTGCCCGGACTCTGCCGCTGCGACTGCCCCTCAGCCCAGCCGGGCCTGACTCCTTGTGCTCTGCACAACCTGTCACCACCCGAGAACAGGTTTGGTATGGAGCTGTACATCCCTGTATATTCCTTTTCGCTGTTTATCTCCTGTTACTCATTACATTTGTTATAGCCTTGACTTTCAATTTTGGGTGAGACAATCGGGAATGTGGGAGGCTACCCCGAGCAGGGACCTCTTCCCATTCCCTGTTATGAGGCCAGGCTGAGGGAGTTGGAGTTGTTTAGCCTGGAGAAGAGAAGGCTTCAGGGAAACCTTCTTGTGGCCTTTCAGTATCTGAAGGGGGCTACAAGAAAGCTCGGAAGGGGCTGTTTGCAGGGGCTTGTAGTGATAGCAAAAGGGGTAATGGTTTCAAGGTGGAAGAGGGTAGGTTTAGGCTGGATGTCAGGGAGGAATTCTTCACAGTGATGAGACACTGAAACAGGTTGCTCAGGGGGTGTGTGGATGGCCCGTCCCTGGAGGTTGGATGCGGGAGGAGATCCGGAGGAGGCCCCGGCAAACCGGTTGGTGTGCGCTGGAGTCATGCCCAGTCCAATCATCCGCTGTCAGGATCTGCCAGCTGATCCGGGCGAGGCCTCATGGCCACCCCACCTGGGTGACCAAAAGCATTGTCCCAAATCTGGCTCTTCACCCAGTGAGGAAAAACCAACTGACACACAGAGTCGAGATACTAGTTTCATTTGGGCTCTGTGGAGAAAAGGGGGCAGGGGAGAATTCCCAAAGCTGCCCAGCTTTTGGGAAATGAGCTGGCTCAAACCAGCATGCAGAACACTGAGGAGCCTTGGATCAGTCTTGACAGAACAGATGACATGTTAACGAGTCCCATCGGTGCCTCTGGGGCTCAGAATTCAGCAGGCCGGTCCCACCAGGGAAGCTGGGTTCCCCCAGCCCCTTGGCAGGTCCCACGCCCAGCTCCCTGGCTGCTGACACAGTGGGCATCCATGGCCCTGCACCTCCCGGCAGGGAATTTGGCCCCAGAGTGGTCAATTCCTGGCTTTGATGATGCTATGACTCGGACAACTGTGCTCCTGCTCTGTGTTTATTGCCATTATTATAAAATTAGCGGTCAATCCTTGAAGCTGTCAGTCGGGATTCTGTCAATGCTCTCTAAACATGTTCCCCGTCCGTCTGTCCAGGTGCAGGCAGGCCAGTGCTGGATGGCACTGCCAGAACAATGCAGGACCTGTGACTTCCAGCAGGGTCTCCAGCGGGAGTAGCTCCTCATTGGGTGGGCTCAGCAGGTTGGGCCCAACGCAGATACCAGATTGCCGAGGCTCAGCCTGACGTGCCGGAGAAAGGCCAGCAGCCTCTTGAGGAGGCAGAGGTTGGCTGCAGGCAGCTTGCTGGCCACCCTGATGGAACAGGAACATGGCGTTCAAGCAGCAGATGCTGCCCAGAGCCATCCCCAGTCCTGGCCTGGGGCAGCTGTGAAGCCAGTGGCTGTGCTGAGTAGCTCTCCAGGGGCTCTCAGCCAGCGCTCAGGGCTGCCTCAGGCAGGAAGCACGGCAGGGCTCCCTAGATCCTGAATTCACCTGAGCCTGTGCAAGGGAAGGCTCCATGTCCATGCCACCCTTCCCCTCAAATCCAATCCCATCCCAGCAACTTGGGCTGCCACAGAAGATGGCTTTTAAAGGAGTCTGCCCTCTCGCAGGCAATTTGACAGCCCCCACGAGTGCCTGTTCCATAGACAGGCTGCTCTCCACACTTACACCTTCAGTTCTGAGATCTTCTGCTGCTTGATTGTCCTCTCCATCGCTGACGTCCACTCCTCGTAGAGGTCCATGACGAGCAGCTTGCCAGGGATATTTTGCAGGAAGTCCTACAATGCCAAGGGCTCCGGGCAAGCCTTTGGTCACTCCAGGTCAGCCAGAAGCTCCTCCAACTGCAGGCCAGAAGAGCTCACCTTCAAGATGACGACCAGCAGCAGTGTGGGCTGGCTTGCCAGGTTAATGTCCGCACTGTTGTTCAGGGCTTCCTGCAGCTCCTGAAGCACTGTCCTGCTTCCAGAAAATCCCCTCCGTCAATGGTCCCTCGTAGTGAAGGATGACATCCTTCTCCAACAACTCCATCTCCATCTCCAACAGCTTCTGCAGGAGAGGCAGGAGAACAGTTGCTTGGCTGAGGGGCTGCACCTGAGGAGCATCTGGAGGGAGGGCCGGGCACCTCCTGCCCTGGCTGGCTTACCTGGATGCTCTAGGGCAGCGTGCCGTCCTCCCCGCAGAGGGTCGCCTGGGCAGCAGTTGGGCCCCGCCAGAGAGCCAGGAGCCAAGGCAGCCCCCTCCTCCTGCTCCTGCTCCCTCCTGCTGCAAAGGAACACAGAGCAAGATCTCATCAGGGCAGATGCCAGACCAGCGCTCCCACAGCCTGCCCTGCCCTGCCCACTGTGCAGTGCCGAGCGGTGCAGCAGGATAGGCAAGGATCCAGCACCTTCTGCCCTCCTGGGCTCTCTGCCCCGCAAGGGCCGGGTTTCCTCCCAGTGCTGCCAGCCAGGCTGTGTCAACCTTCCTGGGGGCTCCCTGACCCTTTCCACTTCCCACAGGGCACCACAGTACCATCCCTCCTTCCCTCCCTCCCTGCAGCACCAACTCATCCCCTCTTGTCACACATCCCTGGCATCCTGGCGCAGCCAGGGCCAGGTGGCCATTCTCACTTTTGCCTGGCCCTCCAGCAGTCTCTCCAGGCTCCTGGCGTTGAACATCCTCCACTGGGCAAGGTAGAAGCAGGGGAAGGAGGTGAGCAGTGGTGCCTCAGCTGCTTGGCTGGAGGACAGAGGCTGGAGCAGAGAGGCACTCACGGCATGGGTGTGGCTCCTGAGCTCCTTCTCCAGGAGTTGGAGCAATGGGAGGCAGGTCACCTGGGCTCTTGTGGCTCCTTCTGGCATCCTGTGCACCGGGAAGGAACCAGGAGAGAGCCGGGTGAGCCCCTGGCTGCCTCTTCTCTCTCAGCAGGCAGCTGTGCCAGAGAGCTGCAGGGGCACCATCCTCACCCGCGGAGCTGCGTTCCCTCGCTCAGCTGTGCCTGGAGCATCTCCTGGGCTTACTGCAGTGCACCCACCCAGAGCTCTTTCAGTGCCTGGGAGCTGCAGTGAGAGGGGGCAAATGGCATCAGGCCCCCAGTCCCTGGGCAGATGGCCAGGGGGGCCCTGCCCTGATCCCAGTGCCAGGGATGTGGAAAAGGCGGCAGGGCTCTGAGGGTCTTACTGCAACTGAGTGATCACCAGTTCCTCCGGGAGGAGGAGAAGGCATCTTTCACTCCTCTTGCGGCCCCGCATCAGCTGCATGTCCGTACTTAGTACTGCCCCAGCATCAGTGAAGGCCTCGCTGCGGAGCAGCAAGCGGCATCAGCAAGGTCACTGGTGCAGTCCTCACTGTGCCCACGTGTCCCCGAGCCGAGCCACAGGGGGAGCCCACCTGCAGCAGTTGGCCTGGCCCATCCTGCCTGGGACAGGAGGCTGTGTGCTGAGAGACGAGGAAATGGAGCAGTCAGCAACAGTGAGGACAGAGAGTGGGGTGCTGGTGGTGGGGGAGCACTGCTCAGGCAGCGTCTGTCTCCTGCCAGCGCTGCTCCATCCCAGCACAGCTCCCTCCTGCTGCCTGCAGGCTCCAAGGGACCAACAACTGGGGCCCAAAGGCCACTGGGAAGGGCCTGGGGGGCACTAGGAGGGCCTCTCTCCAGTGCGGCCAGTCTCTCTGGCACTGGGGATCCCAGAGCAGGCCAGGGCAGAGGGGAAGCAACGGCTCCCACCCCTGCTGGCACTGCCCCTTGCTTGTTGCTTCCTGGTCTGCAACCAGAGTGGCTGCCACTGCTCGGGGCCACCTCTGGGCCCACTCTCTCAGCCACCTTCCTGCCCGCTGCATGGCCTGCTCACCATCCCATGGGCTGCTGCCTGTCTGCCGGTCCTCAGGCACATGGCCCTTCTGCAGCGGCCTCGCCAGGCCACCTGCCATCTCCCCCAGCACCTGCGGCTGGGACTTGCGCACCTGCATTTGGCTTCACTGGTCGCTAACCTCACCCTCTGCCACCCACTCCCACCAGATGCTCCTGCTATAGAAACCTCTGCTCTGCTCTGCTCCACCCTTTCCCCCACAGATCCAGGGCCCAGCAGAATAAGTGGACTCAAGACGGTGCTAGAGAACTGTCGTGGCTCAAGTGACTCCCCTCTCCACTCCCAGTGGGGTGATGCCAGGCAATGATCTCCCCCTTTAGGGAGCTAGGTTTGGATCCTAAAATTGTTTTTCAGTCTTGAAAAATGAAACGTTGTGCCCTAAAAATTTGGAGCCTAAAAAGGAGGGTTTGCCCCTTAATTGGAGGGTTTCTTTATCCCCAGAAATTGCACCTCCAGACCCTCAAAAAGAGACGTCAGTGCCTCAAAATCAGGCTTTGGACTCTTCATCTGTGGGTTTGGGCCCAAAAGCAAGCCATGGGCTTTGTCTTGGAAAAGGAGGGTTTGGCCCTTCCAAATGACCATTTGGACCCTTGAAATGAGGCTCAGGGACTCTAAAACTGAGGGGTGGACCGAAAAAAGTATTCTTGGGACCCTGACAATGAGGCGTTCACCACAGAAACGAGGGCTGGGACAATAGCAAAGGAGGCTTTTGACCCAACCTTCACAGCTTTGAATGCTAAAACTGAGACTTTGGGGCCTAAAACTAAAAGAGGGGGTTGAGGCCTAAAAGGGAGGGTTTGGCCATGGAAAGAGTGACTGGGACACTCCAAATGCCTGGCTGGCTCCTAGGGATGCCTCTCTGGGGCCTGAAGATGAGGCTTTGGCCGCACAAGGGAGGCTCAGGAGCTGCTTCCTCCACCTTGGGCCCCTCAGGAAGGAGTCACGTTCCTGCCCCAAGGGGACACTGCCTCGGATTGGCTGCTGTGCTGCAGCACTGCCCCTGCCTCAGTTAATGGGCCACCAGGGCTGTCACTCTGTCCTTCCTGGGGCCTACGCTCCCCATGAGGTGATTGGCTTTGCCATTGGCTGCCTGAGCACTCACTGCTTGTTGTAGTTGAAGAGTTAACAGATTGAGGGGTGTACAGGTGATACCTGCAGGATCCTGAGGGGTCAGAGGGCAGCTGGTATTCCCTCCCCTTCCCTGCCATACTCTATAAAAGGGACAGGAAGTTTGGGGTCTCTCCCTTCTTCCTCCCTTGGGCTCTGCTGCTGCTGCTGCAAGTGCCCCTCAGCGAAGCTCCACACAATCTATTGCCATCTCAGAGTGGGTTTGGTAGAGCTGTATATCCCTCTTCCTTCGCATTGCTTTTCCCTGTTTATCCCTGTTACTTATTAAACTTTGTTCATAGTCTTAACTTCCAACTGTGTGTGGGCAGTTTCTTCCCCATTCCCCTTTTTATCCTCCCCTGGGAGGGAAGGGGGAGGAATCCCGCTCTGTGGGGCTTCCCTGAGCTTGACAGGAAGACATTGCCCCACCCCAGTGCCTGTCCTCCCACGGGCAGATCTTTCCTCTGCCCAGCTGTCTGGTTGCAGTCAATCATGGGCCTTGCCCCAGCCTGCTCTGGTGCCCTTGGCTGTCCTGTGTCCAGTGACTTCCCCCGCTTCCGGGTGGGCGTTGCCAGGCAACAAGCTCCCCCTTTAGGCCCAGCCCTGGCCAGGGCTCTGGGGCCCTGAGACAAGGCCATGGGTCACACAAGACAGGGCGGGACCCAAACTGTGAGGTTTTCTGCCCAGAAAAGGAGCCTCTAGACACTGAAAGATGGGCTGGAGGCTACAAATGGTACTTGGAGCCTAAAAGGGAGGGGAAGCTCATGGCTCCGGCCTGAGCTGGCTTTGGTGCCCAGGGAACCCATGAGCACAGCACCCTCCTGTCCTGAGTGACCACTGTGGGGAGATGCAGGTGAGGACAGGGCAACCACTGTAGCTCAGGGGTGGTGTCCCAAAAGTACCCTCAGCTGAACAGAGAGCATCCCAACCATGGTCCAGAGTTCCCATCACAATGGACATCCTGCCAGGGCTTGAACTTCTTTGGCCATGTCCTTCTTGGGTCTTCCTACTTTCTTGGAACTCAGCAAAGCTCCTGGTCATGTCCAGGGCAGCCGAGTTCAGGGGAACTGACCCAAACTCCAGACTTCTCTGGGTGAGATAACTAACCCTGAGCTGCTGTAAAGAAACCTTGGTCACCAGAAAGCTGTGCTTCAGCAAAACCAAGCCACTGAGCATTCCTTGTAGCTGTTGCAGGTGTTGCTGGTGCATCAGCACAGCAACCAGCAGGCAGCAGCAGGGGCAAGGTCCTCTCTTCTTACTGCACCAATATGGAGAAGAAAACTCTCCAAGACTCTTCTCCTCCCTCTCTTTTCTCTCTGTCACTTTTGTCCTCCCTCTCTTTTCTCAACAGGCCCTGCTCAAAAGTCCATCCCATCTTGTCAGCCTCCTCCTTAAGTCCTGGAAGGGCCACCAGAAGGTCTCCTTGGAGCCTTCTCTTGAAATTCACCTCAATTTTTTCAGGCCCAGCGACAGCGGCCACGGAGGAGAAGGAGGATGCCAGGGCAGGCGAGAGCCAAGAGGAATTCCCCAAAGTCACGGAGGTAGGGCTGCAAGGGTTCCGGGGGTCCGCAAGCAGGGGCCTCTCTCCATTTAAAAAAAACAGAAAAAACAAAGACAAAAATCCACACAAACCCACAAGTAGGAAAAAAAACTCTAAATTAAAAATAAAATAAATAAATAGAGATAAGTAATAA
>VWZK01021220.1:0-13955 GCA_013396935.1 Baryphthengus martii | reverse complement strand
TTCCCCCTTCGAATCTAGTTTAAAGCTTTTTATGACATTAATTCATAATGTCAGAGAAAGACTGCAAGGAGATTACATGAAGTTTCACTTCTAGTGATCCTTTCTATTTTCCTTTTCTTGATACAAACTGTGCAATTTGCTTTCCTAAGGATCAGGGTCCCATTGAAGTCAATTATTCAATAATTTCAAAAAAAAGCCAACTAATATAACATCCTCCCTACCCTAATCTTCCTCCCAACTCCAGCCCCACCTGAAATACTTTAACAGAGCATCATGGATTCCTTTCTTGACTTTCTGTTTAGAGGGGAAACAAAACAAAACAGTAGTTTTGCAGGCAGACAAACATATCATGATGCTGTTTATACTACCGTATTCCTTGTTTCCATTACTATTCTCACTAATCCATTAAAAAAAAAGAACACTCTTTCTGACTTTTAAAGAATTGCTGGGTTTCCATAGTTCCCAAATTTTCCTCAGTGTTATTTGCAGAATACTCACATTCATGGTATTTGCTAAACGTATCCTCCAGATATATTTCCAATACACATATTTCCATAGCTACATAGCTCAGCTCTACATGCAATTATCAGCAATGTAGAAATTGAATATTAGATTTTGATCATAACTTCTTCGAGCTTTGTTTAACCCAGCACCTACAGTGCTTACTAAATATACCTGCATGAAAACACATGCAACAATTCACTTGGTCCCTGAATAGGGAAGGTGCAATATAATGACATTCCATTAAGGAACGCTAATCATTTTCTCGTAAGGAACACTCCTATGAAGATGTATTTCTCTGCAGCTACCATCGTACCCACTTTCCTTGGAAATGAGCCATTCAATTTAAGAAAAACTGAAAGGCCATGATACAATTAGACGGATTGTTAAGAGAATCAAGAAGATCAACACTCAGCTCTAAAACTGCCTTTATGTAACTTTTCTTTGACTATGAAAAAACAAAAGCCATACCCTCCAAAAAAGGAATAATATATATTTGTTTACTTCCTCACAGCTTTGATGCTGAGGAGACCATATACTTCATTGGAGCTACTGTGATTCATTACCTGAAATGCTCCAGGATAAAATCTGTAGACCTTATGTAGACCTACAGCAGGAACTTGATTCTCTTACCTTTTTTAATTCGCCAATAACGAAAAACATGCCAGGTATTTTTATGTTTTCTCCTTAATATTGTCCATTATGGCGAATGAGAAAGTAAGGACTGAAATACATTAGCAAATCTGCTGGAAAAGCCCCTTCATACAGCAGTCCTTTTTATCTCCTCTAGATCCACCAAAAAAACTGTTTCACACACTGACATTGTGATAATGTTTGATTTCTTCCTCAAATAGTGATGTTATTTAGAATAATTAGCCAGCATTGAACTTTTCTGGGTCAAAATTCAAAAACACAGGAAAAATCTAAATCTTAGTCTATCTGAGTGTGCAGTTTAATTTAAGGTTCACTAAAAACTCATTAAATGGAAGTATTAAAGGAAACAAAATTTAAACTATTTTTAAAGAAAATTACGGATTTTTTTGCCAATTCACAGAATGTCTCTGGTTGGAAGAGACCTTGGGGATCATCTAGTCCAACCTTCAACCAAACACTGCAAGCTCACCACTAAACCATGTCCCTAAGCACCAGTCTATTTAAATACCTCCAGGGATGGTGACTCCACCACTGCCCTGGGCAAGCTATTCCAATGTTTAATAACCCTTTCAGTGAAGAAATGTTTCCTAATGTCCAGTCTAAACCCACCCTGGTGCAGCTTGCATCCATTACCTCTGGTCCTGTCTTACGCCACCAGGGAGAAGAGGCTGTCCCCTTCCTCGCTCCAACCTCATTTCAGGTAGTTGCAGATAGCGATAAGGTCTCGCCTCAGCCTCCTCTTCTCCAGACTAAACAATCCCAGCTTCCTCAGCCGCTCCTTCTAGGACTTGTGCTCCAGACCCTTCATGAGCCTTGTTGCCCTTCTCTGGACACAGTTCAGCACTTCTATGTCCTTGTTGTAGTGAGGGGCCCCGAACTGAATGCAATATTCAAGGCGTGGCCTCACCAGTGCCGAATACAGGGGAACAAGCACCTCCCCACTCCTGCTGGCCACAGTGTTTCTAATACAAGCCAGGATGCCATTGGCCTTCTTGTCCACCTGGGCACACCGCTGACTCATATATAGTCAACTATCAATCAAGACCCCCAGATCCTTTCCCAACTTGCAGCTTTCCAACTTTGTATATCTAAAACTCTAGCAAAGAAAGCATAAGCATGACAGACTGCCTGGCTGGAAAATCTATCATCCTCCTTCCTTCAATAGGACTTCAGGCTAAGATTTCCACCCATGTCACGTTAAGTTTTCAAACAAGCTTAAGAAATTATTTCCCAGAAGGAAGGAATGTTTCCCAGTATCTAAGAGAATATAGGTGCAGTCTGAACTGCAAAATCCAGGAAGGAACACGTGGCAGAAAGAAAAAGGAGTCCTTTGATAAATAGAAAAGCTGTTTATACAACCGTTTTTTCCTACATTATCATATTTAAATATATTAAGAATCATAAAGATTGTATCAACTTGGGAGTAAGGATGGCAAAGTAAACAGGTGTGCAACCACTGAGCTGTGGGAATTACACAATAAACCGCTCTTAAATATCAGTGGGAAAAGTGGTGTTATCTTCCACAGTTTGCTCTTATCCTCAACAATAATTTCAGAGGCTGAGTGCCTAGTTTTTTCTTTGAAATAGCTTCATCCAGAAATCTCCTTCCCTCTGATTTTAGTCAATGTACAGAACTGCACAAAAGCAGGAGATGAGCTTTCCATTTTCCCAGAGCATGACTCTATTATCACCAGTATGCTCATAACATTAGATTTCCAGTTCTGAAACAGTAAATACTAGTTTGGATTTTTCCAAAGGCTAAGTGATTTTAAACAGTTCTACAGCTCCTGACCTTTAACTTGTCTGTTGCTGTAAGGTAGGTTTTTCCTTTTGTGTGGTTTCTGCAGGTTTGAAGTTGAAATACGTTTCTCCTGCAAACTGCAGGCTACCCACAATCATAAACAAATTACACTCTCTGTGTCAACATTTGAAACCAAGTCACTAAATCATAACGTGCTGGGATGGAATTGCTGCCCCTATCATCTACCACTTACTGCTATCAAAGCATATAACCGGATTAGTGGGAAAACAGCTGGATTACTCATACATTTAAGCTCTTTCAAACAGCAGGTTTTCTTTTGACAACAAAGCACAGCACTTCAGATAAGAAAAATGCAAATCCCAGAGGAAATCATGACATATTAACTCCTGGCAATCTTTATATAACTTAATAGTTCATTCAACAATTTTTCGCTGGAAATGAATGCGAGAACTACATCAAATCAATGGAACTAATGTATTTTAACACATCTACTATTAAGCTTTTTGTTCCCTAGGATTTCTCCATGTAATGGGCACAGTTCATTAAATTATTCTGTCACTTCCTAGAACTGATTGGCATGAGCTTAAATCCATGTGTCTCAGTTGTAGGCATGAATCATCATACATATGAGTTTTGTGGGACAACATCTTGGCAGAGGTTAGAGGTAAAACAGCTCTCTAGTTAACTCAAAACCTCATTGCTAAATGCTCTGTGGTTATTAAAGCTAACAAACCATAAAACAACTGTTGCTCTCTTGGCCAAATGATCCAGGAGAGAAAGAAAAATTGTGGATAACTTCCAGTTATTGCTAACATTCATATATCCATCTGCTATACTGTATTAACTGAAAATATTCACATAGCTTTTTGGACTTTTTAATTAGCCAATGATGTCACTAGGGTGCTTCAAGAGAAAATGTCTTTAAGCAGTAACGTGAATTGTATTGAATATATTTACATTTCTTTCACCTAGAACAAATTACTTAAGTTGATACTTCGGGAG
This sequence comes from Baryphthengus martii, assembly GCA_013396935.1. Classification (NCBI taxonomy): domain Eukaryota; kingdom Metazoa; phylum Chordata; class Aves; order Coraciiformes; family Momotidae; genus Baryphthengus; species Baryphthengus martii. The sequence goes on along the minus strand of VWZK01021220.1, from coordinate 10,036 downwards.
TTGGATTTGTTAAGAAAGCACTGGAGTTGGACTTGATTTAGACATGCTTTCTCTGTTATGAAACACTCTGTGAAGAATAATGAACGCAGGATCACAGGATCATTTAGGTTGGAAAAGACCTTTAAGATCAAGGTCACCACTAAACCATATCCCTAAGCAGCAGATCTGCATACCTTTTAAACATCTCCAGGGATGGTGACTCAATCACTGCCTTGGGTAGCCTGTTCTAGTGCTTCACAACCCCTTCAATTAAGATTTTTTTCCCTAGTATCCAAACTAAAGCTCCTTTAGCACAACAATCCTCTTGTCCTATTACTTCTTACTTGAGAAAAGAGACCAATCCCAACCTCCTCTGTACAGCCTCCTTTCAGATAGTTGTAGCAAAAGATAAGTTCTCCCCTGAGCCTCCTTTCCTCCAGGTTAAAAAACCTCAGCCCCTCCCCATAAAATTTGTTTTCTAGACCCTCCACCAGCTTCCTTGCTTCTTTGGACATGCTCCAGCACCTCAATGTCTTTCCTGTAGTGAGTGTTGCCTTGCTCTGAGGATGAATGCAGCATGATCAAGAAGTTCTCTTCAGTTCTGCAGTATCTGATGTGTGCCTCTAAACATCATTCAAAATAGAAAGGTCCTTATGTATCGTAAGTTGCAAACCACTGGGAAAACACACTGTAGAAAATATTCAAAGATTTCTAGCTCTTTTGCAACATGAATCCCAAACTTGAGGCCTCACTAGAACAACACTGAATCTTAGTTAATAAAATACCACGAGCCTAAGGAAGGCTTAGCATTAAGATACACAAATGAAGGAAAGAGTTTGGAAAGCTGTGAAATCAGAACATAGTGGACGTCCAGATTTTCCAATGGTGAAAGCCAACACAGCTCCACTAAACACAGTAATCAATTTCCAGCAGTTTAGGATTACAATATTTTTATTTTAAAATCAGTAAAAGGAAGTTTTCAGCTTGCTAATGTCATTACAGAAAAGTTTATTTCCTTTCATAATAATAACATTAGTTCATTTTTTTCACTGTAACTTAGACCAAAGAAAATGGTCTAATCCACTATTAAAAACGTTAACAAAGGAAATGTTATTGTGAATAAAAGCTTCTCTCCACTATCTGGATAAAGGTCTAGCTAGACTGACAGCTAATGATGAAGCAATAAGCAGTGTTCAAAGAGATTTCTGATAGTGATATTTCAGGTCCTTCTCCCTGCAGGCTGGCTACAACACATCTGTAGAAGCTGAAAATTGTCTCCAATATCATTCTAGTTATTCACCATGCAGGCTGTCTTGTGTTATTAAGGGTATTTCAATGTTCCTATCCTAAATCCTTAGAATCAAGGCTCTACAGTTCAACAGCTTAATCAAAACCAAAAAAACTTCCCCAAGGCTAGAAAATGACAGCCAAGGTATCAGCCTGAAAGTTGCCCATACCATATTCACCCTCCCCAAATCTATTTGATGTTACCACAAGCTTTCTTGAAAACCAGGAATTTGCACTTGAAATTCCAGAGAAGTATTAGAAAGACTAAAATGTCATTAAAAAATAATAAATCCCAAAGCTCTTTTAAAGAACTATTTATAAACTCTATTATATAGAAACATAAGTTTTAAGTCTGCTAGTCAAGTTTGAAGTGTAGTAGAGGTAGCACTAAAGTTTCAGATCATGTTCTGAAAGATCTCAGCTGCTAAAAAGCCATCCCTGAAAAAGCCAGCATCACCTTCGTTTGAAAAATCCTTACAGTCATACTCTGCTGCTAACAATCTTATGACCTGCATATACTGCCTCTTTACACATAAATTATGTGCATTTTTAAGTTCTTGCCTGGATTCTCTCCTTCATTATATGACTTATTAAGGGAAAAAAATTCTTTGCTACCCATCAAGTGACTGACTGTAGAACTTCGCAGCAGCACCTCTTTGGCAGGTCAGGCTGTACATCTTTTGACATTATGCAATAATTAACACAAACAACCCAAATATATGCTGAATGGAAAAACAAATTTACCCCTATCTCTTCTGTACCATTTTATTTCATACCACAATACAAAACCTGGGAATCATCAATTATTTCAAGAGAATTTGCATATAACAATCAAATAGAAACTGTGTTACACAGACCAGAGCAATATATTGGAAAGGAGAATGTGGCTACACAGAAGTTTGTTTGAATTACCTTTGTCCTACACTCAAATGTATAGATAGCAACAAATTCAGGAATTTCATTATACTTTACAAGAAAACAGTAAGCCAAATGTGATATTTTGCAATATATTTTAAGCCTCATAGCAGCTTAACCATCAAGTATCTCACATCTGGCATTAAAAATAGCTTGCTTATGGCTTTGCTGGCAACGAAAATTTTGTGAAGAGAACAGATACTCACTGAAACTACATTCACGAAGTCATCATCAGACAAGGTCTCTAACATCTCAATGACAGAGGTGCGGATCAGCTTCAACGTCAATCCACTGACACTCCCGCTCCTAACAGAAAGCCATAAGATAATGGAAACATTGAATTTAACAAATTTTATTTAAAACATACAAAGAAAATACAGAGCACCAATCAGTACTCTCACCAACTTTCACACTAAAATTAATAATTTTCCTGAATTCTCCAACTCACCAATAGTGTTATTACATTAATGTGCATAAAAGTTAGGTCTAAAAATAGCATTCAAAGCCCCAGTACTGCAGCTCATCATAATGGTACATCATGTCCTCATTTTCATTTTAAGAAATCTGAGAGCATTTACCAGCTTCAATCTGCAGTATCTAAACATTTTATACCCCCCACACAGATTTACAGCTTCAGATTTTCAGATATTCAAACAACAGCTTGTTTGATTTAAGGCAAAACCTAAGCTGAAGTGAAGAAACAAAAAAAGTTCACAAAACTCACTGCTGACATGAAAGCACTTCACCACATTTAAAAGCATTAAATCCAATTTTTTATGAATATTTTTTTCAGCATAAATTAATCTGTTTGACACATCAGGTTCAATGCTTCCTTCGGTCTCTCAATAAAGGAAGCTTTGCCAAGGTAAAGAGAGGGTTTTTATCAATTTCTTTCCTCTGTTTCTATTTGTGTTTTATAGTAACCAAACTTGGCAATTTTTAAATACATATAATAAAGTATGCAAAATCTTCAAACATTCTCATCTTTCAGGCTCATGACATCATGATTAAATCTACTACAATGCTTAAAGTCATTTGTTTATAAGTTTGTGTTTTACAACAAATCTTGGCATGTACATGAGAAATTTTCAATTGATTACTTCAGTAATTAAGAGGACGAAAGCAAAATAATATTAAAAAAAATAACATTAAAAAAATACAACATTAAAAGAAAAACACTTCCTTGTCCCCAGTTTAAATATCTTTCAGGTTTGTTATGGGCTTTTTGAAAGGACTTTTTCCTGTGTATTTGTTTTTTTCATACCAAGATTTTTGATCTTTGCATATAACAACTTCTTAATCCTCTCCCCATTTTTCAGCATACAGAGTCAATACAGATAAGTACTTCTCTCCTCCTAATGCCAACATCCAGACATTAAACACTTACGCATCAACTAAAATAAGCATGTCTTTGGGAGATGCAGCTCCTTGGATATACCTGAAATAAATAGAGGGTATGAATAACACAAATTTGAAAACAGATTTGGTGCATCTGATGATAGACACTCCATGGTCTCTAAATCAAGCTGAACCAACAAAATCCTCCTGTTGTAGCTAGTAGAAAACCACGTGCCCTCAGCTTCTCTCTTGCTCTGCCTTCTAAGTAATCTGAAGTTTAAACCACATTAGGAAAGTCTGGAAGTAGGATCTACTGATCAAAACTCACAATTTTCAGATGTTTATAACGGAAAAACATGAATGCCATTTCAGAGCCAGAGATCTTGATAACAGATGAATTATTACATCAGTCAGCTTAGGGAAAAATGCTTAATCCTTTGAAAGAATATACTAAACTAGTCTGAATCAAGCATTGATATGCATTATGTCTTGAGAGGCTTACAGAAAAAAAGTAATGAGAAACAATCCCCCTGTGCTTTTGTCTTTTACCAATCTAGTGATTTTTTTTCCTGGTCTAAACCACTGAGACTTTTTTTTTAAAGACCTGCAAAAGTGGAAGAATGGCTCAGGCTGATAATCTGAATTACATACGATTTTGGCACAGAATCGAAGTTTTTAATTGCCTTATACCTATTTGATAGTTAATACTTCAATGAAAACATTCATGTAATGCAATGGCACAACACACTACAGTGGATACTGCAAACAATTAGCACGATTTGAAAACTGTTTATTCAGAACAATTAGATGATTTTTATTTTTAAATAGCATATCTAAAAGTAAGAATTATTACATATAAATGATCAGAAAAAAAATTGCCTTTACAGTCATATCTAGGAAGTAAGTGATGTCTGTACATCGGTCCTGTAAAGAAAGCTTACCATGGTCTTCTGCGAACATCATACAGATCTATTTTGTTTGGAGTTCGACTTTTATCCACCCATGGGGAAGCTAGAAAGGAAAAAAAGATATATAGAATGAATTAAAATATTTTAAGTGTTTTAAATACAAGAATATAACAAATCAATATCAACCACTTTACACTATATAAATATCAACATCTGTTACGGATAAAAAATGTCTGTATTTATGTAATTTGTATATACGTCTATATATATGAGCACATAATATAATGCAATAAAACTACATAGAGATAAAGACCTTAAAGTGCCAAGTTGTGTTGAAGAAACAGTTACTGAGTATAACTGACCATTGAATTCCAACTGAAGTCCTTTAGAATACAAAGTAACATTTTTTGGACAAGAAAGTACTTAATTTTTAAAAACATTAGGAGTTAACTAATGTAAGAAATAATACTGTACTGACCTAAAGCTCAGTTATGAATCTAAAAAATTATGTACTGACTCGAGAGCTTTACATAAAAATTCAAATCAGAAAAGTAACTTGAAGCTATCATATTTTCCGAAAATGAAGTAAGATAGAAATATTTGTGTTTCTGTAAAGAAAATGCTAGTATTAACAACCTTTTCCAAGCATTTAAGCTAATCTTTATCACAATTTTCAGAAAGGGCAGGAATCTTTTCCTTACTGAAAAACAAAATGAGCCTTTCAAAACCATTTAACAGCTTAATGAACACAAACAAAAATGTGAAAAGTTACATGAAATGAAATAATATTCTGCAATTTGCTGTCTCACTGTATGCCAACAGCATTGCGGGAGTTATTTCCTGACATTAATCATTTTTCTGTCTAGAATTCAAGAAAGATGTAGGCAGCTCCAGGATTCTTCCTGAAAAAAACCCATTCTTCTAAGACAAATATGAAGAATTATTACATCTCTACCCATGAATATTAAAGAAGCCACCAGCTTAGAGTAGCTGCCTAATCTTGGTTTTACTAAATGAACCCTTTCCTAAGTGACTATAACCTGAGTCAGCACACCAGTTACTAAAACATTTAAATAGGACACAACCCACACGACAGCCACAGAAAACACTGCATATTGTTGCATACCAGAAGAACCTTAAACTCTACACCAGAATTGTCTATGATTTCAGACCAGACCATCTGACAGATCTGTTGCACCCTGAAGGGATAAGGGGTTTTGAAATACCCAGAAATGAGAAAATTAAATTTTTAAGTCTAGTATATCCTAGTATATACTGCATTGTAAATACCCAATTCAGTTTGTATTATGAGTGGTTTAGATAGAACACCAAATATAAATCAAGGTATGGATCAACACTGCTATATCTTTGCCCAAATTTTCAGTCTTTCCACTGACATCCAATAAAAGGCTATGTCCTATCAAATCTGTCTCTCTTAATCAATCCATATCTTGCACAGTCTTCATAAACAGAGAATAATCAGAATATATGAATCTGGATTTATTTCAAAGCAACGGATAAAAAGTAATTGACAGTGCTAGTGCGACATTATTTTTTTTTATTTTTTCTTTTTTTTTCAATCTAAAACATAAGTCCAACTCCTTAACTGCCCTCTCCAAAGCAAATAGATGGTGGTTCAAAGAGAATTTGAACACAAGAGCTGAAAAAGAGTGCTTCTAACATCTTCACATTCTGCTGTAACTGTGGTTTGAGGTCAACACCAGTTGCCTAGACAGAACACACTTCAGAATTGGGGCCTTTAGACCAAATATAGTGTGGCAAGTATTTCAGAAATGTGAAAAGGCAAAATTAATACTAACTTGAACTTGCAAGGAAGCACCAAATAATTTGAAATATCGGATAGTTTCCCTAGTATTTCCAAAAGCACCAAAACGCTCTATAAAACAGAAGCCAAGGGTTTTTAACTCTAATACAAACCAGAACAACACTTTTTTTTTTCTTCCCTCTCTTTATAAAGAGAATGCTCAAAACTTCTGGCTGAGACAGAGCAAAAGAGAGTCACGTAGAATCACAGAATTGCTAGGGTTGGAAAATACCTTTAAGATCATCAAGACCAACCATTATCTAACTCTACCAGGGCTACTACTACACCACATCCTTGACGACCATATCTAGATGGCTTTTAAAAACATCCAGGGATGGGGATTCAACCACCCTTTCAGTATAGAAGTTTTCCCTAATGTCCAACCTAAACCTCCCATGGCATAACTTGTTGCTGTTTCCTCCTGTTCTGTCTGTTGTGACTTGTGAGATGTGACCAACACCAACCTTTCTACAACCTCCTTTCAGGTAGTTGTAGAGAGCAATGAGGTCTCCTGTCAACCTCTTCTCCAGACTAAACAAGCCCAGATCCCTCAGCTGCTCCTCATAAGACTTATTCTCAAGACCCTTCACCAGCTTTATTGCCCTTCTCTGGACATTTCAGCACCTTCATGTCTTTCTTATACTGCAGTGCCCAAAACTGAACACAGTACTCAAGGTGTGGCCTCACCAGTGCCAAGTACAGTGGGACAACCAATTATCTAGTCCTGATGCAGGCCAGGATGCTGTTGGTCTTCTTGGCCACCTGGGCATACTGCTGACTCATGTTCAGTCAGCTGTTGATCAGCATATGAAGGATCTTTCCAAATCACTCTTCAGAGGAGATCCTTCTGTTAAGACTCAAGAAACTAAGCCTTGCATTCAGTTCTACTATAGTTTTCCAGTAATTTCCCTTTCTGGCTACATCTATATTAGCATGTTAAAAAGCACAACAGAAGGGAAGACATTCACCAGAACAAGACTATGAACTAATACAATGGTCCAGTTATACACAAAAGAATCTGTGAATAAACCACTCAGCACACTTCTTACAGCCTATCTAATCCTTTTGGAGATTACTGTGAATGGTATCACAGTTTTTCATTTTGAGAGATAGACTAAGTGTTGAATACAACAGCTAAATTCTACTTCTCTTTCACTAGCTTGGCCCTTTCTGTATGGAAAGGCCTGGAAAGATTGTCACTACATTCAGAGAGATCTCAAGAAGGGCTTTAAAAACATTTTTACTAAGCCAGTAAAACAGCATTTTCTGCGTAACATGTTGATGTGTTTATTTTTCCTAATTAATATACTACTTTCTGATGAGACAGATATAACACGCACTTACATCATTAAGTTTCCTTGTGAGCAAATTTTTCTGGATGTATGGTGTGATTGCAAAATTTTTCATCAGATACTAATGGGTGCTGGATCATGCAAACACTAATTAAGAAATACAATGTTTACTGAGAAAACTTGTTCTATTGATCTATATGATGTTTTCTGCAACAGTTTACATAATTTAGCACTACTAAGTCTCTGCATGGCTAAACAGAAATAATGACTCAGCCCTTAGTATCTAAAATTTTATTCACACCAAAGAAGTCCTGAATTCCCTCTTCAAACTCAAAAATAAACATGACTAAATTACTCATTCATCCTAAGCTCTCTCTGGATTAATACTTTTAAATTTTGATGTCTTTGAATGGTCTTAAATCTATTCACTGGTTTTGGTAACGTTCTGAATATTTAAGGATCTTACTGAAATTGCTCTTACTAGGAAACTGAAACTCCCTTAGGAAACTTGATCTCCAGTGATCTAATTTTAATTTATCCTAATTTCATCTTTTTAAAAAGCATTTTTAAAAGATAATAAACGCTCTCAATGCAAAAATAAGTAATTACACATTTATAATTATAGAGGAAATAATTAGAAGGGATAGAGACCACTCAAAAAGACATACATTGCCTTGGTTCATACAGAGAACACATTATAAAGCCATTTGGGGAAACCAGCTTACATCTTACCGACAAAAGCCACTATATGGTCTAAGGTGAAAGCAAAATGAAATACACAAAAAGACGATTACACATTTTCCTAAAAAACTTAAATTGAAGATCAAGGATATTGAGAGTTAGTTTTATTTACATTACCTATTGTTTAAAATGTGCATTTTATTCAGATGCCTTGGAACCTGACTCACCAAATGTCTTGAAGAAGTCAGCCTCACCATGTATCATTGCTGCATAATAATATTGTTGAACTATGTTGTCTGTTGCATACATTAGGTTTTAGTCATGTTCTCCTTTGATGAGTTTCTTGTTTGGCATATGGTTAGATTTGATATTTTATAAATTATTCATTGGATTTGATATCCCTCCCACTTCTGCTGTTTGCATTGTGGAGATACAGGTCTGGCTGTATTTCAGAAGGCATGCTCTTCTGATATTTCTGCACATGTAGAGTGGAAATCTTCTTTTTCTGATTACACATAAAACCAATTCATCCAGTACAGAGTTGTCACAAGGTAAAGCCTAAATGAAAGTATTCCTCAGGAAAGGGAGACCTTGGCTACCTCTGGCTATATTTAATTCATGAGATGATTTCAGAGTCATAGGCTAGTGCCATGGGGGAGGGCTTCCTGAAAGTCCTGAAAGCCAAATGAGACCTCAGTTACATCTGCCCTGCTCTACTAGTTACATATTGCATGTACAAGGCACAGGAAGGCACAGATGAATTATTAACAGCTTTACATCCCAGTAACACATTTGGGGAAAGTGGCTAAAAGCTTATAGAAAGACACAAATGCCAGTTATCAAATCTCAGAAAGCATCATCTTATTCTGACTCAAATTTCATTACTTTTTCATCTCAAGGGGTTACTAGATAGTCAACCTCAATATAGTATTTACCAGGTTAGATAAACAAATATTTGGTCAAACTGTATTTTACTCTATTCTCTCTTAAATGAACATTCATGTGGATATTCAAAACATCCATAAACACAGCTTATTCAATTCCCTGTGCCAGATTCAGTAAGTCTTGCTCAGATGGAGCAAATGTGCAACCTACAGCTTATACTTTGCCTTCAGTTTCATTTTGTATTTCTTCTCATCTTTTAGTGAAGTTATGCATACAAAACTGCATTCAGGTATGAGATATCCCACGTTACCTGGGAAACGTATTCCTCAGCTCACTACTCAGAAAGAAGTTATGTGAATTTTGGTGTGGGAGCAGCATCTTTGCAGAATCACTGAATTATTTTTCAATAAAGGTGAAAAGTGATGAGACATGGCAGTTAAAAATAATAAACAGCTATAACCTTAATAATACCTAACACTATGCATCATTTTGCACCACTATATTTAAAACTCAGGATATTTATACCATAATGACATCTTGGGATATGAAACTGGGAGGAGTGGCAGACATACCAGAAGGCTGTGCTGCCATCCAACCAGATCTAGATAGGCTAGAGAGCTGTGTGAAGGTGACTCTCACTGTGGTGGGTTGACCTTGGCTGAGCACCAGATACCCACCAAGTCACTCTATCACTCCCCTCTACTTCCCTCAGCACAATAAGGAGGGAGAGAATAAGATGGGAAGAGCCCATTGGGTAGGATAAAGGCAGTTCAATAGGAAAAGACAAAAAGCAAGCCGCGTGCACGCAAAGCGAAGCAAAACCAGATCTTATTCTCTACTTCCCATCAGTAGGTGATGTCTGGCCTTTCCTGGGAAGGAGGGCTCTGGTACGTGTACTGGTTGCTTGGAGGACAAGCGTCTTCACA
>VWZK01021216.1:0-19288 GCA_013396935.1 Baryphthengus martii | reverse complement strand
AACTGGGGAGCCCAGAACTGGACATACTGTGTCTCTAGATACTGGAAACAATACCCCAGAGAACTGGATCTAGAAAAGAAATGCCTCTTGAACTAATCAAAAAAAAACCCAACAAATACCCTAGCAGATCTAGAGCCAGGTGAGCAGCCAATGTGTTGCCAAGCAATCTGTCACCCTGCTTAGCACCGCAAGCAGAGTAACCACCAGCGACATCACTCACAAACTGTTGAGTAAGAACAATGCTCTCAAATATCTGTTTCCTTAAAGGAATCACACAGGAAAGAATAACAAAAACAAAGCAAAAAATAAAAAATAAGCTCAGCTGTAACAAACCAGGAGACCAACTCCAGTCAGGAGAATTTACACACCCAACCCTTAGTGAGCGTAAATACAAACTGCAAATCGTTCTCTTCCGGTTCTGAATATTTGGTATCACAGTTTTTCTGTGTCCTAATTAATGCATAACGTTCATCTCAACTGGAACTATTGCTCTACCTTTTAATAGAGACATCAATTATACCTTCTAAAAGGCCTGCTGACCTGAAGTCATTAACCCAATGATTTGGGACACCTCTTGACAGTCTGCCTTTCATTACGAGGGTAGCCAGTAATTTATGTCTTGAAAAGCTACAGGTGCATATAATTATGGCAACTTCCTTTTAAGCATTACTTTTAAAATAAATTCTGTCATTACCAAGATGACATATTCAGGAGCTATTATAGAAGATGCTTAAAATTAAAAGGGGGAAAAAAAATTGAACCTTATTTTTGAGAAGAGTGGTTCTTTCCTTTTTCTCTCCTCTAAAGATGAGGATACTTGAGAAGTTTTTTCTGTTTCATTCTGGGAATCTATGAAACCAGGAGAAAGAGTCCTAGCAAAATAGGTTCTCCTTTGATTGCAAGTGGAGCTGAATCATTCACTTGTCTGCATCAAGGCTCGGAAATCCCATCAGAGTTATCTTTCTCCAAACAATATTTAGAGACTCTCTCATAATTCCGTTGCCAGACTGCAGCAGATCACAGCCTTCATGAAAGGTGGAACCAAAATAAACCAGGAGAAAACTTTAGCCTTGCTTATATGAGTCAAAATGAGATTTTTTATTTTTTTTTATCAAGCTGCTCTTCAGAATATTTTTGTTCTGCCTTATCTTGGTTTTATATTTCCCTTAAATTGCCAGAATGTGATTTCCTCTGTATTTTAATCATTGACATGCGACTAACTTTCAGGAAAACTATTTTTTTACTTCTAATATCCCCTTTTATTCTGTAACTTGACCGATCTGTGGCTTTTTGTCTTTTCTGAATGCTTGTTTCACAACGTGGCCTTCACTGTGTGTGTTTAAAGAAAAACAAAAAAAAAATCCCTGACAAGATTTACAGCCAGAGCTGTAATTTTTTTATTTCACTTCAGCTAAGCTGTCTTATTTTTATGTAGTCCCATTCTTGAAATTATATTACTGCTGTGAATTATCCTGTCAAGAGATTTGGGGCTGTGTGTGCTTTATGCACCATTACACAGTGGCTGTCTGCGTTGACATCTGGTACCAGACTGGGTCCAGAGCTCAGAGCTAAACCAAGAGCTGGTTTTTGGGAACTGAAGCATCTCTCTCATGAGGAAAAGTTGAGACAGATGGGACTATTTAGCCTGAAGAAGAGAAGACTGAGAAGAGAGCTTATCAATAAATATCTAAATATTATCTCATACTTAGTAATACCTGATATCTAAAGGTGAGGGCAAGGAGGATGGAGCCAGACTCTTGTCAGTGGTGCCCAGTGACAGGACAAGGGGCAATGGGCACAAAGTGGAACCTCATTTAATATGAGGAAAAACTTCCTTACTGGGAGGGTGACAGAGCCTGGAACAGGCTGACCAGAGAAGTTGCGGAGTCTCCTTCCCTGGAGACTTCCCAAACCTGCCTGGATGTCATCCTGTGTAATATGTTCTATGCAAATCTGCTTTGGTGGGAGGGTTGAACTAGATGATCTCCGTAAGTCCATTCCAAGTCTAATGATTCTTTGATTCTCCTATTCTCTGATCTTGGTTTTCTGACTAGTTGCTCCTAGAAGGTATAGAAGGGTGTGCAAGAATCATAGAATCACAGAATCATAGAATCGTTAAGGTTGGCAAAGGCCTCCAAGATCAAGTCCAACCTTCTACTCAACACCTTCATGACCAATAGACCATGTCCCAAAGCACCATATTCATGCTTTTTTTGAACACCTCCAAGGATGATGACTACACTCCCTCCCTGGGCAGCCTGTTCCAAGGCTTAACTGCTCTTTCAGCAAAGAAATTCTTCCTGATATCTCATCTGAACTTCCTCTGGTGCAACTTGTGCCCATTATTTCCTCTTGTCCTCATGTCTCTTTACTTTTTTGTAGCTTATGTAGCCAACAGGAGGGAAGGGGATGGAATCACTCATGAGAAGCATCACTTCTCTCTAGTAACTATGAAGAGAATCCAGGATGACTAACTGAGGAGTAGCTGAGATGAGTCACTCCCTAAATACTGAGTCCCTCCTCTACCCTCCATCATGCTGTTAATTCAGGATGTACAGAGCCAGCTGAAAAGTCATGACTGACAGAGATTCCGTGTTACATTTGGATGCAGGTGGCTAGTTTTGTGCTTTCTTTAACATCTACTTGTGTCATTTAGTCTGCCTTCTGTAAAACACATCTTGAGAATATTATGTCTATTGATTATTTTTCAGCAAGTTTCTTTATATACTATCAATCCTGATTTAAGACCAGGTCACCCATACTCATTACACCAGGATATTGCCCTGTGAAAGAAAAAATTTGCCTGAGTCTTAGCATCTATTTTTACATTTTACCCCTTAACTGAGGTTATTTCTGCATCACTTTTTCCAGTTTTCCTTATTGGAGTATCAGCTGTCTGCTTCCATTTTTATCTACACTGGATCCATCCTTTCACTCTGTGCTTCATCAGTTCTGGAAGTTTTGTGAGTCCTCTGTTTTTTTAAACAAGACTTTCTCAAAGTTGACTTGAGATTCTGCTTCTTTGCCTGCCTTTACACATGGTCCTGGTCTTCATATATCTACTTAGCAACTTGAACATTGTCTGCGGGCCAAAACTCTTAGTATGTTTCCAACAGCATCAACAAGCAGAGATTATTTTTGAATGTGTTCTGCAAGGGAAAATGATGGAGGAGTGTCTGACGGTAGAAAACCGGAGTTACAAATAAAAAATAAAAAATTTAAAGGGAAAAAAGAACTAAAGGGATTAGAGAGGTTATTTTATGCCTTAAGTTAATTTATGCTCCCTGGGAGAACTCATTTTTAGGACCTCCATGGAAACAGAAGTCTGTTAAAATCTGTCTATATTCTTTGCCTCACAGAATTTCTTTCTATATATACTTCTGGTTTAGAGAGTGCGAAAGGGGATTTTCAGTGTCACTAACGGTGATAGCACAATTACAAATTTTCCTAGTGACTTTCACTTGCTCCATGATTAACTCAATTGCACCAATCCTTCAAACTCATGGAATTTCAGGAAGGAATTTGATAATAAAATCATCACGTCTACCCATCTTATATCTGCTTGGTCTAGACCCTCCCCATCAGCTACCATATGTGGAATTATAGAATCATAGAACGGCTTGGGATGGAAGGGACCTTCAAGATGGTCTAGCTCAAACTCCCTTGCCGTGGGCAGGGGCACCTCCCACTAGAGCAGGTTGCTCAAGGCCCCATTCAACCTGGATTTGAACACATCCAGGGATGAGGCTCCACAGCTTCCCTGGGCAACCCCTTCCAGGGTCTCACCACTCTCAGAGGGAAGAATTTCTTTCTTATTTCTAATCTAAATCTCCCCTCTTCCAGTTTCAAACCATTACCCCTCATCCTATCCCCACAGGCCCTTCTCAAAAGTCCCTCCCCAGCTTTCCTGGAGCCCCTTCAGATCCTGGAGGACACTCTAAGGTCTCCTCAGACCTTTCTCTTCTTCAGGCTGAGCAGCCCAACTCCCTCAGTCTGACCTCATAGGAGAAGTGCTCCAGCCCTTGGATCATCTTGGTGGTCTCCTTGGGACTCTCTCCAACAGATCCATGTCCTTCTTGTGTTGAGGGCTCCAGAATTGTTCTGACTAATTCCACAGAATCCAAACGAAATGAGAAACGTAGCCTGTGATGTAAATTTCAAAATATTATTGCTATTGAGATGTATCTGGTTTTTGAGTTTGACATCTTAATCCTGGACTGGATGTGATGAAGTTTCTCGAAGTTACTGAGGAGGGAGGTAAGCCAGCAAAATTAGCCACTGACTAGTCTATTTGATATCTCTGGGGTTTTTTCTGATTTTGACTGACTGGGGACCTATTCAGTCACGACTGGAAATGGTGTATTTTCATTAAATTTTGTTTTGCACTTAAAGAGAAAGTGAGTAAGGAACCCTTATACTGGGTGCTGTACAAATAGATACCTTGCAAAATATCAACCCTTGTTCCAAAATTTTACCGAGGAGATACCAAACATTTAAAGCAAACAATCAATCAGATCAAGAGTGAAATGCTTTAAAATAACTTTCTAAAAATGCAAGATCCTTGGCCAGACTCAGAAAGAATTCACAGTCTCCTTCCCATTTATTATCAGGTTTCAGATCCCAGAGAATGAAGTTCTGACAACCAGTCTGAAAAAGGAAAATGAAATTGCTTCACCTTGACTGATCTAACTTTCCCTCCCCTGCAACAGGAACTGGCACAGGTACAGAGGTTGAGGGGGAAGCAAACAAGATTGTCCCTCAAATACTTGACAGGGACAGAGTAAAGATGGAAATTCACAGCCCAACGAGGTGCACAGAAATGTGCTGGAAAGATTTATCTTCTGTTTTAAAAAGAAAAATATTGCTACTATTGAGTAGTATAGAAATAGCAATAACTGTATCAGACACAGTGAAAGAAGAGGTGGCACCGTATCAGGGTGACAGACACTTCTTTAAATGACAGTGAGGTAGTGTACTATTTGATTCCATCATTCCTTAATAGTATCCATGAATCCCCACTACCTGTTGATTTCATAAAGCCTAGTTCAATTCAAAAAGTTACTGCATAATTCTGCTCTGTTCTCCTTTGTTGGAGAAAAAAAATCCAACAAAAAAAACCCCACATTTGCTTAGATAAGGGTAGAAATTATCAGAAAACAGAGGAACGAACACAGAGTATATTTAGCATTCCAGAAGATTTTTCAAGTCTGAAAATCTGTGTAAGCTGTGGAGAAGAACAAGAATATGTCTCATTCACTTTTTGGTCAATTAGTTAATGGAGAGAAGTTACTGGAAGGTTTAAACGGCCAAACAGTTACAGAAAAGTTTATTAAAATGTTCGTGTCTTAAAATAGATACATGTAAGTGAACTAAGAATGCTGGAATTGATTCTCTCTATATCTCTTTTTCTGGTTTTATAGTCCACTTTCCAAAGGCACATCATCATATTAATTATTGATGCTCCCCATTAACATACAGCCTTTGAGCAAAAGGTCTGAGAATGCTTCACACATTTACATCAGGAGGGATAAGGAATTTTGCTTCCTGCACAAAAATGGTTCTCTGGACAAAACTTACTTCTTTCTGGTATTAGAGAGCTGTCTGTAAGAATTTAAAAGCCGTTAAATCCCAAGTGTTGTCAAAATGGAATGATTTTATCATTCTTTCCAAAATCTAGACTAAATCTACTGAATTTGTCACTGGTGCCAATAGGGAAAGTATTTAAAAAAAAAAAAAAAATAAAAATAAAAAAACACCACCAAGTAACTTACAGACTCAAAAATCTTCTATTAATTCACAGGAGTAACTATCTTGTGTTAAGAAACTTCAGCCAACACACCTCAGTGCTACATGCCAGGTTTGTACCCATAGAGCTGGGCCAAGAAAAGGGAGACAAAGTGAACCAACAATAAAGAAGATCAGGGCAATAAAAACAACTGGAGTAAATCCAAGCGAGAGATAAAGGTATAGAAATGTCAACAAATGGGAACGAGAGCAAGTGGGAAAGCGCTAAGGAGATGTCCTATGAAAAGCCGACCACTCGCATGCGAGCTGATGCAGGTTTTCCTCAGCACCAGAGACAGAAAGTTCTGCCTCTGAGCAACTCTGAGGTCAAATGGGCGTGATAGAAAAAAAAAAACAAACCAAACACAAATATCTAGTCACACCAGGGTGACAAAGGATGTGGAGTATGAGTTGGATCAGTTGATTTGTTTTTTAAAAGTATTCCAGACTTGTTTTGATTTTTCTAGTGTATGCAGACGCATTGTACATCCATAAAACACCCATCAATGCACGTGGGCATTTCTGGAAAGAAATAGAAATGAGAAAAAGGAATTAAATAATAATAACAAAAAACCAGATATGTATATTGTTGTTAGGATCCATTCAACACTTCTTAACAGATTTTGAGGCATAAAAAAAGAGGTAAGGACTGTTCATTTGTATAATTTGGCATCATATGAGCTTAGAGACTCATTTTCCACCCAAAGCGATCTCAAATCATAGAATCCTAGACTGGCTTGAGTTGGAAGGGACCTTGGAGATCATCTGGTTCCAATCTCCCTGCCATGGGCAGGGACACCTCCCACCAGAGCAGGTTGCTCAGAGCCTCATCCTGCCTGGGCTTCAACACTGCCAGAGATGGAGCATCCACAGCTTCCCTGGGCAACCTGTTCCAGGGTCTCACCACCCTCAGAGGAAAGAACTTCTTCCTACCATCCAATCGAAATCTCCCCTGCTCTGCTTTCAAACCATTGTCCCTTGTCCTATCCCCACAGGAACTTACAAAAAGTCCCTCTCCAGGTTTCCTGTAGGCCATAATCACCTCTAAGGGTTTTGTGATGACAACTACTGCAGCATACCTGCCAGAATACCATGAAATTCTTGTAGTCATTCAGAGTAACATCCACTGGGATCACCATCGTCTGGCAGCCAGTGTAAATCACACCTGTGTGAATGGTTGACATTATCCAAGCTCAGCCAAAAAGATGAGTACTTTCCTCACTATGTAACAAAGTGGAGGAGGACAACCACGTGAGCTTACTTCTGCACAAATGAAGGCCAGCTGCAAACAGTGATGTACCATTCAGAATTACCTGTGCCTCTTCCAAATCTCATTCAGAAAGGAAATCTTCCCACATCACCCTGCTGCTTGTATTACCATGTCACCTTGAAAATGGAGTGTGGCTTTGCTGGGTTACTTGCCTCCCACATTTCCCCCCCTCCCAGTTCATTATCTCAAGTAGGGGACAGAACACTCGGTTTTCAACACACAAGATGCAAACCAAGTAGCTTCAGCTCCATGTTTGTGAAGAAAGAAAGGGGAATGCTGTGTTCTGACTGCCTGGCAGCTCTTTGGCTCGACGCATCCTGACAGGATTGGTAAAATGTGACATACAGGAACACCAGTCCCACCATCACTTCCCTGGAACAAACACAAGACTAACTGGTGGCAGAGTCAATGTGTACAATGCAGCAGCTATGGTTCCAACCCAAAATCTGTGGGAAGAGAGGAAATCCTCAAGCTATGCTATGATTAAAACTTGAACTTAAAGACTTGCTGCCAACACAGCCTCATTTGGCAGCATGGGTCATGACAGTCTTGGTGCTGTTCAATGCACCACGAGGACAAAAATATTAATGTGAGCAGGATACTGATGGGAGTTTACAGCTGAGGCTGTCGCTGGTCCTACTAAATGTTGACTGACTTTCCTCCGAAAAAGTACCTCAACGTTTAATTATAAATGGCCATCAAGTATTAACCTTTTCTTCCTCATTCGCCCTACTAATTACTGTGTTACATCGTGTCATGATTGGTGACAGTGAGAATGCTAATAATCAAATCTATTTAAAATGGTCTCTGCTCGAAGCCATGGAATTGCCCAGTTAAATGAAAAAAAAAGAAAAAAAAAAAAGAAAAAAGGCATTTCAAAAATTTAATCCTATCACATCTTCTCAAAACAAATCATATCCCAGGAGCTTGTGGAATGTATCTACAGGTAAATTATCTTTTAATAATGGTGAAATAAAAGCCAAGCAGATTGTGGACCAGACTGACTACACTAGAAGTACAGCGGGAACAAGATTTAATTGCAAAAGTTTTTGTTTGTTTACTAACTGACTGTTCATCCCTCAAAGACTTTTTTCATTCAGGTCTGCATTCATCTGCAATGAATCATTTTTATTTGAGGTCGTTCTATTGCTTGTTCTTTTTGAACAGTTTCTTGGCAACCTGTGGACTTAAATTCACTAATGAGCAATTTTACCTGGAAAATTTATAAAGGAATCTGCACCTTCTCTGAAAAAATATCAACAGGTCTACAAACCCGTACACATGACTGGGCTAAGTCAGTCTGAAAAAGTTTCCAGCTTTTGAAGGAATATCATGGGTAACATCATGGTCCAAGTATACACCACAGTTACAAATGACAACCGGTCTGAGGTGCAGTTGCTGCGGTCGTGTGCATGTCCTAGCCGTGGTCCCAGCCATTTACTGGGCCTTGATCCCAGTGGGATCCAGTGGCTGGATATAAGGACTGGATTGGCACCACAAAGCACCCCAGACTGGTACCGTTCAGTGTGACTTGGACAAAGAGCTCAGCTGTGGCCTGCGTTAAAGAACAAGCCGAAGTGCAGCCCAGGCTCCGAGGAATGCCCGGTTCTCTCAGGGCATAAGACAGAAAATACCTGCCCATTTAAAGAGTTTATCAATAAAACTTCAGTCCAGGTTGTTGGTTTGGGGGTTTTTTTCAGTGAAAGGATACAGAAGCTTTCCAGAGGTGATACAGCCAACATCTGCCAGGACACACCTTGGTCTGGATAAATACCAAATAAAATCTAGGGCAAGGATAAAAAAACCAAACATTAATTAATAACACCAAAGCCGAAAAAAACCTGCTGAGCCTATCTCAAATACTTAAAGATGACTCTTTCAAAGTGTACTTTAAATAATAAGATTGCTTGAAGTAGTTTCAGGTATGATTCCACCACAGCTGAAAAGCAGCCCTGAGTTACTTAAAAATGAGAAATATTCCTTCTGTAAACTTACTGCCAAAGTCACTTACTTCACGTATTTTATTCAAGTGTCTCTTAGGACAAAGCTGGAAGCTTAAGGATCTACCTGGAAAGTACATCCACATGAGGAAATACAGAGTGATATCTATTTTGTCTCTTGACACAGAAGCCTTGCTAGCCCAAAAAGAAATGAATTCCTCAGAG
Source organism: Baryphthengus martii (assembly GCA_013396935.1). Classification (NCBI taxonomy): domain Eukaryota; kingdom Metazoa; phylum Chordata; class Aves; order Coraciiformes; family Momotidae; genus Baryphthengus; species Baryphthengus martii. Next base: position 10,069 of record VWZK01021216.1, on the reverse strand, counting down.
CAGCTAAAAGGATAAGCTCCAATTTTTTAAAGGTTTCCCAAGTCTTGCAGTCTAAGATTTTGATGATCTTGTAGTAGGGGAAAGCAGCACTTTGGCAGCCCAGTAGGAAGCTGCCTACGTCCTCTTTCTGCCTTTCACACCACAGAGCATTGCCATCACCATCCTTCCCAGCATGGTTTTTCCTATGAATATTCCTCAGGTGTTAGCCAGTATCTAAACACTCATCCTAAATTCAACAAGCAACCATAAAGGACATACAAATTTAAGTTTAAACTCCCTCCTCAAACTCAGCTACTTAACCATATTGTCCAGTGTGCTCTGATTAGACATGAAGCCCTGCAAAGTATTTTCTTCTTTTTTTTTGCTATCTTTTCCTTGCTCTTGAGACATTTTTTTTATTAGCCAAGATCAAATATCACACCTTATTTTGAACTAATTCTAAAGGAAGTGAGGATTGGGGAAGAATTCCAAATTAAATACTCAATACTTACAGAGCAGACAACGACAAAGATAAAAAGGCTTGAAACTTTTAGGAATTTTAAACAGCACCTGAAATGTAAGAAACATGTATTTACTACATGGCAAGTTTAAAACAGATCTTTTCTGTTCTCTTAACAGCTCTGACATTTCAGAAGCATCACGGTGAGCACTTTTGGTTGGTAATACATCACACCAGATTATGGACACCAAAACACTGGGTCAACCTCTTGGGAAGCCTTGGTGACTCTATGGGCTCCTGCCCCAGGTCTGCTGCCAGCTGGATCTCATTGCACAGAAAAGAGATTTTACCCCTTGGGAAAGCCAAATGAAAGCTGCAGCATGAGCTGGTGATGGAACCTAAAGCCTCTTCTCCACAGCTACTGCTGCTCCTCTGACAGATCCAGAGCCCCATCAGCTTGCCCTGGTTTCTCCCAGAGAGGTGAAGAAGAATTGCCACCATGGGGAGGTGGCACAGCTTGTTGTAGAGAGGGGTGGTGTCATGAATCACCTCCTTAAAATTGGACTTCTAGTATATATCCTGACAAGTATTTGGAGATAAGAAAAAGCTTTAAGAATTTCCTGGGTTTAATAGTGTCCTTTTAAACCAAATAGACTTCATGAGCATCTCTAGATAAACCAACTAGCTAAGCCAGATGTTTTTTCCATAGCCTGTCTGTGCCCTGTGAAGGAATGTCCAGTTCTGGAGATGTGATGCCATCACATCTTCTGAAGCGTCAGAGCTTACTACAGAGTGGGTTAAGCAAGAATAACTCTAAATTATGATGTGGATGTTGAAAATGCGTGCTCTTGAGTAAGAAATCTTGGGATGTAGCACTTTAAAATTACTATTTCCTTTAATCCTAACACAAAAGACAACTCTTATCTAATTATTTTCTGACTGCCCATTGGTATGTTACACAGATGTCTTGATCTACAGAATTTTTTCTGGTGATTTGCCCTTATTACATCTTTTCATTAATTGAAGGCATTGATGTTCTTATTCCATTTTTTCAGAAGTAAATATTCAAACATTGCTCTGCTGACAGAATGACGAATGTAAGGCTTGACTTAAGCCGGATGACAAGCAAGAAGGAAAACATTTCAAGTTACTAGGATAATTAGTTGAGAAAGGAGCAGTGCAATAAATAGCTGCATTGACAGACGCTATGGAACAAAATATTAAAGCAGAGCAGTCTGAAGAGCATCAGAAATAATTTTTAATCACAGTGGAAATCAGTCCGCAGATCAAATTCATTGACTGAAAGCTACATAAGTGACTGGAAGTCCATTTTTGAAAAGCATTCTTTTCTAAAGCTCCCTTCGTCTTTAGAGTTTGCCAAACAGGCAGAAAAAAAAACGAACAAAACAAACAAGACAAAAAAAAAAAAAAGAGGCGAGGGAAAAACAAAATAAAACAAAAAAAAAAACAAAACAAAACAAAAAAAATCCACCAGCAGCTAATAAAAATATATTGCCACAGCCAAATTGGTACAAAGGGGCTATGAGATGGTAGCAACTTTACACAGACTTTGCACAACATAAAAATCTAGAGAAGAGAGGGTAGAGGGGAAGGAAACCAGTTATGCGGCTTCTTCCATCAGGTAGACCTGCTCTACTGAAGAAGAAGGTGGCAGAGAGGAGGGAGAAGATGATAAAGGTTTGAAAGGAGAGGAATAGCAACAAAAGCCATTATCAGCATCTCATAACTGATAACTTCGTTTGGTATTATGTGATTTATGGAAAATACCTAGCGCCAGCTTAATCATGCATCGTCTATCCTGCTTGTCTCATCTCCCCACCCCTACACTGCAGTTCTATTTGGGTATTTTGGAGAATTTATTATGCTATAAATTACTAAAGCCTAGTCCAATTTGGTTCAGTTTTAACATACTTTGTATTTTCTCTTTGCACTTTGAAATTATCATTTCTAATAGTAATCCTAATTAAAATTATTATTGGAACAAGAAACAGTAATAACTTGACTTTAAGACATAACAGAAATTGAAAAAAAACCAACACATTAATTAAGCCTTTATAAATTCATAACTACATAACAGAAAGTCATCTAAAGATGCTGGCAAGATAAATTTAAAAAAAAAAAAAGCTTTCAGAAGTGGCTATTTTATTAAACGCAGAATTTCGAAGGCTCTTTTCCTCCCATCTGTATTTTTTCATGACATTTTCGCATTAGGGAAGCGGTGCTTTTAACAGCTTATGGTTGAGAAGTGATCAGCCTTTGACTCACCCGTGGTTTGCAATCTGTCTCTTCCTACAGTGCTAATCTGGCAACGCAAGTACAAACCCCGTGCCAAATCCTGCGCCTCTGGCACAAGCCTCTTGGATGTCCGTTGGAGATGCATGAATTATAAAGCTATGAAGGTTTGCACCCCCCTGATCTCAGTCAAACGATTTTTAGTCTCAGCTGCGTGGGATGTTGGGCGGTTTAGCTCCAGAGTTATGCTGATTTATGATGGCCGAGGAGCTGGTCTTGTATATGGAACCCGCACGAGAGCGATGGAAACATTTCACGAGAAGTTCTGCCAGAAAAAAAATACTCTACTTCCCTGATTATCAACCTATGCTGTACCAGGAACAATAGATTCTACACTCCCACCCAATGCCTTTGTTCCAGCAAATGCCAGGGAAAGCTGGACGCCAAACTTCTTTACATCTGCTCCTATTGCTCTAAATTGCAGTCATTGAAATTCTCCTGCTCTGTTTGTTCAGCAGCAGTGCAGGAGAGTGGCGAATACCCTAATATCTATGAAAGGAGGAAAACAATCGTGAAGGGATGAGCTAAGACAACGTCCAGATTGGGAAAAAGATGCATACATCTCTTGTCGGATAGGCTCCGCGGAGCAGCGCAGAGATGCGGACGTGCGGCGCTGGGCTCCACAAAATTTCTCAGAGTTATTTGTAGAGGCCAAACCAAACCAGTAAAAAGTGTTGAAACTCGGGAAGGGGCAGGGAGAATTAGTATCTGAGATTAGAGGGTTTGGTACTTAAATCCCAGGGAAAAAAAATCCTGAGAAAATTCGAATTTAAGCTCTTAGCAGGTTGGTGTCTTTTAATATATTAACAGATTCCATTTCCTCCGTGCCTAAATGAAGCAAAAGACTACTTGAGGTGAAGAGTGAAATATATTAATGTACTTAAAGACAGAATATTACTCAGACTTTGCCTTGTGTGTATGTGAAAGCTACTCTAATGACTATGGAAAGAGTGTTAGATGCTTATTTTAACTGAAGGATTTCATAAAAGCAACAAAACACTGAAGGATAAACCGTGGAATCAACAAAGAGGTTTTTCAGAAATTATTTTGAAGAATTGTTAAAAGCAATATAGAAGGTATTTAATTACAAATTTAGACTAGGTTCTATGGTTAATGCTTGTAAGCAAGGGGCTATTGATGATTAGGTAGAGGCTGTAATTAATTTCACCAGAGTTTATCTATAAACTATCAGTGGCTTAAATACAGAGTGTTGTTTTATTTATTTGCAGAAAATAATTTACCAGATATCTATGCTTATAAAACAGTCCTGCAAAACTTTTTTTAAAAAGGAAGGGGAGAGGAAGGAGAGAGGAAGGGAAGGGGAGAGGAAAAGGAGGGGAGAGGAAAGGGAGAGGAAGGGGAAGGGAGAGGAAGGGGAAGGGAGATGTTTGAATTCAGACCTCATCTTTGATAAATTGAACTTGACGTGAAGGTTGTCTAAGATTTCATATTTTTCAGAAGAAACAGATCTGGACAAACTTGTCATTTCATTTCCCAGTTGAAACCTTTGCTCAAATTCTGCAGAGCTGTTGTCCCATGAATCGTCATCTGTGGTAAAATCTGGATTGTGAAGAGCCACGCACTGAAACCTGTCACAGATTTTCAGCAAACATAATAAAAACAAAACAGTGGTTGGTTTAAAGAGGTAGTAGATACAACTGGCCTTGCATATCCTTAGGTTCTGTGAAGGAGGTTTTAATGGACATCGTCATAGATTAATCCAGTACAGACTGATCTCCCCTGGCTGACACAGCTGGGGAGACTGGGGAGCAAGAAAAAGATGCCGCGATGTTTAGGTGCACCTGGGAGGACCAGCCCTCTGCTGCACCAGGCAGATGGACCTCAGGATTTGGTGCGTAAACCCCCTATAAGGACCCTTTCTATAGCTCTACTGTGTCATTCAGTGCACCTACTGTAACACTATAAGGAGGAAATAAGAGTGTACAACCTGCAGCAGCCTATGCTTAGGATTTTCTCATCACCCTGACATCAGATCGTACATCCTTCCCTTCCCCATTTACAGCCCCTTCTTTTTCCACTCAAGGACCTACAGAGTAATTCTCTCCACACAACCCCTGCCGTTCACTTTATTTCCCAGCAGGTTTGGTGTCAGGATACAAGAAAGAACCATGCACAATAAAATGGAAGAGTTCTTAGAAAAATAAAAGCAACATATTTTGAGTAAAATGAAAGTAACTCACCCATTTTCCTCTGAGGAAACCTTCAGGAGTGGTGTCTTCTCTGTAAAGCCAGTGGTTTTTGACCTTGAGCTGAATAATTTGGAAAAATTGAAGTGATACCTTTGAAGAGAAAAAAAAAAAAAAAGATCAGTAATTCTGCAGTATACTATTTCATGAGAATTCTACAGAACATTTTGCTGCAAGTGCATCTAATTGGTTAAATATTCTTCACCTAAATTAAGGTTTTCATTAAGTTTCAACCAGTCGTGGTAGTTACTTCCTTAGAGTCATGGGGGACTCTACTGGATAAAAAAAATGTATCTCATTCTAAAAGCAGCATCTAAAATAGTCACACAACCACAGAATGATAGGGCCTGGAATGGACCTCTGGAGATCATCTAGTCCAATCCCTCTGCCAAGGCAGGTTCATCTAGAGAAGGTCACCCCAGAAACTCATCCAGGAAGGTTTGGAATGTTTCCAGAGATGGAGGTTCCACCATCTCTCTGAGAAGCCTGTTCCAGGATCCGTCACTCTGACAGCTAAGAAGTTTTTCCTCATGTTTAGATGGAACTTCCTGGGTTCCAGTTTGTGTCCATTACCTCTTATTCTGTTACTGGGCACCACTGAAAAAAATAATGGTCCCATTCTCCTGACACCCACCCCTTAAGTATTTATAAGCATTAATTAAACTTATATTTTAGACACCCAAACTTAGTGGAACAACTTCAACTGATACTAGTGAAGCAAAATTCTCAAGATAGATAATTATATATATTCATGTAAATACACAATAATATAATTCATAAACCATAAAGTAACGGGGTAATTTCTTTCCCATCAATGTCATTGGAGAAATGGATCACCAGAAATCTACTAATCTCTGAAATGACCTCTGAAATGACCTCAGCACCCCACGTATTGGGGAAGAAAGCTTTATCTGAAGTACACACACTTCATTCCTGCCGCATAATCCCTTCAAAACAGTTTCTCTCAAGTCCAGGACCTGGTGCTACAGGCAATTAACAGAAAGTGATCTACTTCTTACGATGTTGCATCTTAGGATTGTTAAGAAGCCTTTTCCTAAAATATAAATCCTAAAGCTTACGAAAAATTTGGAGAGAATCAAGACCAGTCACAGTGGTCTGGCTTCAGGAAAGGCTTCAGGGATAGATTAAATAATTAAGACATTTTAAAACACTCTTCAAGACCTGTCTCTTCCAGAGACACTTCCCACAAAAACCACCATTATTCAGACGTGCTCAGAGAATCCAGCCTCAATGATTCTATGATTCTGTGAATCCTAGAATGGTAGGGGTTGGAAGGGACCTCTGGAGATCATGGAGAACAACCCCCCTGCCAGAGCAGGATCACCCAGGGCAGGACACACAGCAACAGGTCCAGGGGGGTTGGAAAGTCTCCAGAGAAGGAGACTCCATCACCTCTCTGGGCAGCCTGTTCCAGGCTCCAGCACCCTCACACCAAAGAAGTTTCTCCTCCTGTTGAGGTGGAACTTGCTGGGTTCCAGTTGGTGCCCATTGCCCCTCGGCCTATCCCAGGGCACCACTGACAAGAGACTGGCCTCTTCTACTTGATGCTCACCCTGCAGAGATTTGGAAGCAGGAATCAGATCCCCTCTTCATCATCCTTGTAGCCTTCCTTGGACTCGCTCTAGCATTTCCCTGTCCCTCTGGAACTGGGGAGCCCAGAACTGGCCCCAACACTCCAGATGTGGTCTGACCAGGGCAGAGTAGAGGGGGAGGAGAACCTCCTTTGACCTGCTGGACACACTCTTCTTAATGTCCCCCAGGAGACCATTGGCCCTCTTGGCCCCAGGGTCCCATTACTGTCCCATGGAGAACTTATTGTCCACCCGGACTCCCAGGTCCTTCTCCATGGAGCTGCTTTCCAGTAGGTCAGTCCCTCCCCTGTACTGGTGCAGGGGGTTATTTATTCCCTTCAGAACTGCAGCAAACCACCAGCAGTCCTGAAGAAGTCTGCTAGACAGACAGTCAATATGCAGATTTTATTACTCCCAGAGACACTTAGAGGAAATTTAAAACATCTTCTGCTGTTGCTGGACTGTGAGGGGAAAGAACTAATAAATTCATAGACAACTAAATAAATACACAAGAGTGACTGATAATACCATTTTCTAAATATAGAGCCAGTCCTAAAAGAATTACCTGTATATAACTTCATAACAGAACAGAAGACAATGGAATTTCTTGCCATTTATAGGGGTATATGTGAACTCAGACTTTGGAAAATTAAAACCTGCAGTTCACACTTCCGTTTGCTTGCTGAGTAGTGTCGTCATTCAGAAGCAACTAGATATAGTTCTCTCAGCCTGGAGTGGCCACAAAACTCATTCAAACTCTGCCATAAGCACCATATTTGCACTCTCAACAGAAAGAATGAATGAGTTAGAGACTGAATTATCCAGTACCTTGGGTCAAATGTTGGGCAGATTACAATTCAGGTGTTACGTTGAGCTGGCGTTTCATCTGTGAAAAGATGGCTGCAAATTCTGAAGCTAAGAGCTCCTTTTTTTTTTAGATAAGAGAATAACATTTACCCAAGAAATCTGAGTGCAGAGATTCTGGTATATTGAGCAAGTGTTACTCTAATCTTATCATGGCCTTAGATGTAAAAGATTACCTGGAGCTACCCATAAGGACAGAAAAACACAATCAGGACTTTGAATTTGTGCTCCTGGCTAATGCTGGCGCCCCATTAGATTCAAAGTCCACATCCAGAGGTGACTATTTTAATAAAAATTCTAATGTACGTCACACATTGGGAAATGGAACTCATGCAAAGACCAATTAGCTGTTTCTACTTTTAAACAAAATGATGCCACTTGTCCCACCAAAAAAAAAATAAAGCTCCAAATGATATATACAATACGCTGTTCTGATCTAACCTCGCTTTGCACATACCATTAAGCATTCCACGCTTACTTTTCTTCTTTTCCTCCTAGGACATGTGCAAAATCTGACTCTAGCAACCAGAAAACATTCTACAAAAACTTCCATTTTCTTCTGATGGTTAGAGGTTGATACCAACCCTGCTTTGTGTTACATAGGCACCCAACTCATCTACTGAAAAGCTCCCACCTCAACAGGTCTTCACCACTACTACAGTGGTGCCCACAACAACACCAACCAGAAAGAGAAGATAAAGGTTTGGTGGAAGACAATAAAGTCAATAGAACGTGAAGTGAAGGATCCAGAAGACCGGTGAAAGACAACACCTTCACTTTCTTTTGGTACATTTGTTATCCTCGCTTGCTGGTACCAAGTCTTGCCACTTGTAAATGGAATTGTGGAGCTTCGCAGATTGCCGAGAATGGCCCACACAGTAAAAATGGAAAAGGTCTTCAGATAATGTGAAAACAATTACTACATGACAACATCAATTAGCAGAGAATAAAAACACGCGGCCAAGAATAAGCAGCAGGAAACAGCCAAGCTTGACAAAACAAAAATAATGAGAGAAAAAGCAGAAAAGCCTCAGCTCCCCCATGATGTGATTACTCTAATTAGAGAATGAGAGTAAAATAAACAATAAAACAAACTAGGGCATAAAAGAATCTTGAAGGCTGAAAGCTCTAGAAAGAAAAGTTGAAAAAACATCATGAAAAAATAGCACAGATTATAAAGAATGAGTCATCCTTGTACAAAGAGCCTAACGCAAGACCCTCTGTGCCTCTAATACTTCTGCAGAGACTCCATTGCTCACCCACTTCAAAAGATAACACAGATCATCTACAAGCCAAACCTAAGAAGGCCCAAAGACCCCCTGCTATAAAAGGAATAAGTTTGCAGTGCTCAGAAACCCTCTTACCATCATTCTTGGTGCTTCTCAGCCCTGCAAGTGGTTGGCAACTGTGACGTCATGTAAAGAAGGAAAAGAAATCAGTGTGACACATTTCAAAACCTAGAATCAATTTACACTTGTGCTTCTTCATAACTGAAAGAGCTTCCATGTTCTGTACTCATCTGAACATCAGGAAAAACTTCTTTGCTGTGAGGGTGATGGAGCCTGGCCCAGGCTGCCCAGAGAGGTGGTGGAGTTTCCTTCTCTGGAGATATTTCAAACCCACTTGGACACAATCCTATGCAATTTGGTCTAGGTGAACCTGCTTTAGCAGGGGGTTGGACCTTTCAACCCATGAATTCCATCCCAATGAATGAACCATTTCACATTAGCCAGCAATGTGCACTTGCAGCCAAAAAGCCAACTGTATATCCTTGGATGCATCAAAAGATGCATGGCCAGTAGGTTGAGAGAGGTGGTTCTGCCCATCTAGTCTGCACCCAGCTCTGAAGCCCCAAACACAAGAACATGGATCTGTTGGAGAGGGTCCAGAGGAGGCCACCAAGATGATCCAAGGGCTGGAGCACCTCTCCTAGGAGCACAGGCTGAGAAAGTTGGGTCTGTTCAGCTTGGAGAAGAGAAGGCTCTGGGGAGACCTTAGAGCGGCCTCCAGGATCTGAAGGGGCTCCAGGAAAGCTGGGGAGGGGCTTTTGAGAAGGGCCCGTGGGGATAGGACAAGGGGCAAGGGTCTGAAAGTAGAGCAGGGGAGATTTAGATTGGACATTAGGGAGAAGTTCTTTCCTGTGAGGGTGGTGAGACACTGGAACAGGTTGCCCAGAGAAGTTCTGGACATCCCATCACTCGCTGGATGGTCTTTAAGGTTCCTTCCAGCTCAAGCCATTCTACGATTCTACCCCCTGACATTCTTTGGTTCTGTGAGCTAGAAAATTTGGTAATACCTACATGCTAGACTGGAGTGCAGGCTACCTCAATTGAGAAATTCAGCAACATCAAGAAGGATCTAATCAAACCATGAGGTCAGTTCATTAATCCATTNTCTAATCAAACCATGAGGTCAGTTCATTAATCCATTGTGAATAGACTTGTTAATAGAGGTTGTGGTGTCTCCTTCTCTGGAGACACTGAAAACCCACCTGGATCTGTTCCTGGATGATCCTGTGGATGATCTTTCGAGGTCCCTTCCAGCCCCTAACATTCTGTGATTCTATGATTCATAGAATGAGAAGTCTGCTCTGGGTTTATACATGAAGATGAGGAGCTGGTAAGCGGGATACAAATTGTGTCCACTGTTCTTCT
>VWZK01021210.1:2138-15362 GCA_013396935.1 Baryphthengus martii | reverse complement strand
AGAACCCAGGTCTCTGTAGTCACAGTCATATGACCTTCCTTAATCAAATCCCTTTCAAGCAATGTTCGTTTTAATTAAATAGAACTAGTCCTATCTCTTAAGCTTCATTAAGGTGTTATTAAGAAACTAGAGAGATGAGAAAAGGATGTCAGAGTTCTTAAGCAGGGCCTTAAATTCTGCTTATAAACCATAGTGTAATTTCATATTCTAGTTTATTTAGTTGTTAAAGACACTGGTTTCTGTTCAACCCTTCTGAAACATAAAGATGCTAGTTGTATTCTAAAGGTACTTTCCAAATTAAAAATAAAAAGTGAATCGAATGCCTTATCTATCTTTAAATGTTTGGGGGGGGGTCGGGGAGGGGCTGAAAACAAGAAAACTATTGAATTCTGGGGAAAAAAATTGCTTAAATGGAGTACTTGATAGCTTGGAAAAATCATGTGTTGTGGCTAAAGTGTAGGAAGGTGAAAACTGGCATTTGGGACAGTTAGAAAACAAGAAGCTTTCAGATGCTTTCTTTTGATGCTAAAATATTGTTGTTTATTGTCATTCTGAAATAAGTAACAGATTTGGCTTTACGTGATGTGCTTTGGCTTGCGCCCTTTTTTCATTTGTTTTTTTTTGTTTGAACAGAATAAACTTGATGGTTTTCGGTGTTTATCCCCAAGCAGAGGTGTAAAGACAGTTTGGAGAATTGTACGATGCAGGCGGCGGAGGGGTGTGTGTGTGCTGCTTGCAAAGGAAGAAGAGGAGAAAATGTAATGTTGGGAGGCTATTTAAAACCAAGCGGCTGAAAACTGTTGACTGTTTTTTTGGAAGTGAATCTGCAGCACCATATGTGAGCATTTTTAAAGGAGTCTTTTTAATTACACAGTATTTAAAAATATGCGGCGTATGCTTGTGTATTGGGATGACTAATTGGTGTCCATTAGGTTTTCACAACACTCAGGGGAGCTGCTTTCCAACGTTATAACTTTTTTATGAAGTGATGGTAGTGGGCAGCCCCGAGCACTGGCAGGTAATGGCAAGGTGGGCACTAAGCAGGCGCTTTACCCTGAATTTCATCTCTTTCAAGTTACCTGTAGTCCCTGTGATATTTGTGAAGGAACTGAAGTTAAAGCTGTCTCCTTAATTTCTTTTGAAATGACTTTTCCGGCTGACTGCAGTCACCTGAGAGGACAGAGGATGTGTTCTGGAAGCACACTGGTTCATTTCTGTGGTTTGGTTTGTTTTTCTCTGGGGACGGAGCACAGCTAGCGTTATCTTTCTGAGGCAGTCTCACCAATAAGCCTTATCCCCAGCCAGTTCCTTCCCTGTTCCGAAAGGGGATAAACCAGCTTTCATCCACTTCTCCTCACCGCTCACAGTATCTGCAGAGCATTTCTTCTCAGGCGTTTCTTTTATACCTTTGGTAATCTGGGCTCTGAGCAATTGGCCCTGTTAGTTTCCAGCACCACTAAATTGAGCCGAGGACTCAGGAAGGGGTTAGCAGTTCAAATCCAAGCATGGCTCTGATAAACTCTACATTGATTTAAAAATAAAGAAAGAAAAACCCCACCAACACCCTTTTCTAATATTTGCTTCGGCGCCGTGTTTTAGGAAGAGATGACTCAAGGAGCTGCATCTTCTTTTCTTCCCCTTCACTTTTCTTTGTTGCCTTGGAATTTTCCCTTTCTGCTTTTTGGTTTTGCAAGTTGGTTGTGTGTAAGCAGCATCTTAGTCCTCTTTATTTTGTTCTTCACCCTAAAGATAGGATATGCATTCGTGACCTCCCAGCAACGTCACTGGCACGTGAGCAGGTCTGTTTGCGGTTGTGAGCGCCAGCCGTCATTCCAGCCAACTTTGGCCGTGTTTAAAATACCCCAATGGAGCCACAGGGCACTCTTCTTCCAGTCAGAAAGTGTGCAAAACCTGGGAATCTCTATGATTTAAAAAGTGCAAAAATTATTTTGGACTCTCTCCGTGTTTTCCCAAATTGAGGCTCGTTGGGATTCAGTATTCCACGCGCTGCAGTTTGCGTTAATGGATTCACACAGGCTGGCTGCAGGGTATTGCTCGTGCAGGTGAAGGGGGAGCTCTTACTTAGGCTTCCATTTAATTTCACTTGAGCGGATCCCTTTAGGAAGAGATTTCATCAGCTTCACTGCTCTCTAGGGAGAAGCGTGCAGCCCTCGTTGTGCGCTGAAAACTGGGTTACAGTATGATGAGAGGATGAGGTGGAAGCTTCCAGTGACCCAGTCTCCCGTAGGATATTGAGCATAGGAAAGCCTGGGATGCCGGTTCTCTGGCCTTAAAAGTTTCTTCCAAAGAACATGCAGTTTATTCCTCCAGATGGGTTTAGCATCCAGAGAAAAGGAATGCCACAGAAGAAGGACTTGGAAGGTGTGGATCTTAACTCTCTAAGACTGGTATTTTGCTAGAGAAATCCATTTCTTTCCTACTGTTATGCTGAGACAAGCACGCTTGCAGTGTTCTCCCAGTCTTCTTGGTTCTAGCTCCAATGCCTTTTGAAAACCTGCACAGCTTTTATTTTTAAGACCAGTGTCTCTAAGGTTTTCACAGTATTTTGATCCTGAAAGCACACACAAGAGGAAAGTAAACCTGCTAATGTGTTGGTTCAAGGAAAGATGGAGCCTCCAGTACCCGTTCCCTCCTACGTGTTTTCCCAAGGACCTGCTTTTCTTACTGAGGAATTCCAGTGTGGTCCTGCAGCTTCTCAAGGACAAACTGCTGCCTGTCAGGGTGCCTGTGAGATCTGGGACACGAGTACTGCAGTTTTCCAAACCCCGTCTTAATCTGTAGCTGCTCAGGTGAGATGTCTCCCTGATCTGTAAAGGAGGAAGGCTCCCGGGAGCCCTTTCTTGCAGCCTCCTCCTTACCGTGGAATGGTGAAATTCAGAGATTTTGCACTACTTGATATATACCTATTTGAATTTGTCCACTCAGTAGAAAGAAGCAGCCTGCAAGGAAAGACTCCCCCGAGTCCCTGTCATGTAAGGGTCACAGGATATGGACTGCAATGTGATGAGGGCTTTAAAGGAAATAGGGGCACGGGTTTGCATTTCTAGGTGCACATCACCATGTCTGTAGGATGTAGGGTGTATTTACATAGATATGTGCATCTTTTTAAGGCTGAAAACTCTCTTGCTTGGTGAATGCACCTGCTTCCCCTTCTTTGGTCATCCCTTTTCTGTCTCGGTGACTGTATTTTTGTACGTGGTGGTGTTGCTCTGTAATACAACTACAGAACTGAAGCGATGAAAAAGGAGACGTTTTTCTCATGACGTTGTTCCATATTCTAAGAGATGAAAGAAATATCCCCATTGCTTCCTTCTTACACATTAGATGTACAGTTCCCTTAGAATTTTCAACCATGGGGAACTCAAAGGTAAGAGCAACAGCCATGCCAGGAAGACTGAGGTGTTGACCTGCAGATATGTGGTATCAGCCTTTTTTTTTGGTTTGATTTCCCCTGTAGTTATTTTCAGTCTAACTCTCTTCATAAAAGCTAGACAAAGTGATATTGGTCCCACAAGTAGACGTAATACTTCTTAACCAGAGATGAAGAACAATTTTTCAGGTTTTGCTCTCTATCTTAAACTATTTCCATTTCTGATGGGAAACTTTGTAAAAGATATGATTTCTTAATGCTTCAGCAGTGAACAAGGGCTTTTTATCAACTCTCTTCCACTGATAGAGTTGCTTTGGAAATAAATTTAGTATTTAATGTGAATATTTCTTCATCTATTACGTATTTGAAGTTAGTCTTTGACCTTATGCAAAAGTATTAAAATTATAATAAAGGATCTACTGTAGCTGAGTGATTAGACTGCCCTCATTCGTGCCCGTGGATTGATTGACTTCACTGGTGCTTCTCAGCTGATTTAAGCTCTCTGCAGTTTTAACTGAACAGTTCCAGACTGATACTGTTATTGATTTTTAATCTTTTGCCTATGTGTGTTATTTAAATACCTAAAGAAACCAAAACCCACTTAAAAAAAATAGATTTCTGTACTTTCTCTGAAATAATCATAGTTCCTTTTTCCAAACAACATGAACAGGTAGAGTAATATAGAAGCATTTCATCAATATGGTGTTAGCTGTTCAAAACTGCTCCCTTGGGATCTGTGCGAGAAGCAACTGCCATGTGAGGTATACTTTGTTTTTAGTGTGTATTTCTATATAATTAAATATAAAAGGGGGTGCTAATTTTGTTCCAGGCCTGATATTATGCAGTAAATTGAGGAAACGAATTGGCTAGTGAATGAAAGTATCCCATCTTATTTAATCATCTAAATGGGTGTATTTTACTGTAGTCCATGTACAGGTACTGTAATTCTTTATATGCACGTACTTGAATTAAAATGCCACGTGTTATAATTTGCTGGTGGTACGAACTGGGGGAAAAAAAAAAAAAGCTTTAAGGTTTCCAAAACCTGGCTTCTGAGTGTAGCGATCATTTCAAGAAGTTCTATACAAAATTGCTTGGCCTTTTTTGTTATGCATTTTCCATTTAAGTCGATGGAAGTTCTGTAGCTAAAATCAGACTGAATTCATTGCGAATCTGGGGCACGCTGAAGGGGCACTTCATCTGAGCAGAGAATTCATTGCTTTGACTGTGGCTGTGTTAAGTGAGAGATGGAAGTGAATAGCTTTTAGTTTATTGCTCATTTGAAAGCTGGAGGGAAAAATGGCCTTGCTACCTGTCAAGCTCTCCCCCTCCTCTGCCCAGGCTTCCTAAAAATGCTCATTTGAAATCTGGCAGCAGTTACCTTTGATTTCTTTCGGTAGCTTTTCAAATCTTTTACTTTTTTTACAGCGCTTCCTTTATTTTTTTTTTTGTTCCATTTGTTCCCGCAATAAATTCTATCTATTTTTAAAATGTAATAAGTAAAAGCTAATGTGGTTTGAAACAGGCTGTGAAGAAAAAGTCACTTAATGATAATTTGATACTTAATTCAAAGTCTAATCACTAAGATGTACTCTTGAGTTGCTGAGCCTTTTTCTGTTGAGATATGAACCTGTCAGTTTTCTTTTAGGTAAATTTTAAATACATTTTAAAAGTTCTGTATTTTTGTATGTACTATGACATCTTGTTGCAGATGCAGCCATGATCTATGAATCTGTGGATATGCGTACGTCAAACCTTATTGATATGTAACTAAATGAGGAAAATTAAATTATGAGGTTTGTTGGTACCTTCAGCGGTGTTGCTTTTAATATATCGACTGGCTGCCTTTGCTCTGAGACCAGCATAAAGCACAGAAAATATTTGTTGATTTGATGGCAGAGCATTAAGTAACACAAGCTTCTCTTAATAGAAGTAGTCACAAGTTTATTGTGGGTTTGTATTTATTCTACTTGTTGTATTCTTATTGGGAAGTTTTTGAGCTCCTGACATCACCATCTTTTTTCTCCCATTTTTATTGCTTTGAGGGTCCTCTCAGATAAATTCTGGTGTTGTTTTAGCTATTTCAGCCTTATATCCATCTCCATCTAAACTAAACCAGCCCCTTAATAAGCACTTAAATTCCAAGGATATAGAACAAGGAAGATGTACTCTTGGTGACTGCTAATTTTCTTTCATTAAAAAGCTGACCAGTGAAATAGAAAGTTGTAGCAACATAATAATTTCTACTTGAGAAAGATGCTACTAGAGATGATGATGCTGTCAGATAAGTGTAGTTAGAGGATGAGACATTTTTCAAAACCAAATGTCAGGTCTCAGCTGATAGGAGTCTTGATCCAGTGAATTATTTCTTCATGAGTGTGGCAGATGCTTATTTTTACAAGAAGGGCAAGCACATTAAGATGACGGTTACTTAGGAGAGTTAACCGTGGAGGCAAAACCAGAAATGAAAGACCATGGACTGAGTTTGGGTGGTTGCTAGACTGAGGGGCGCCCATCCCTACCTCTGTGCAGTGCAGCCTTGTGTCGGCAGCACGTACCTGATGGGAGGACTGGGGTAGGTATGCAGACTCAGAGGCAGGCTCAAAATGCAGTGTAAAGGTAGCAGAAGACTCCCCCAGCGTAAAAGTGTCTGTCTTCCATAAGAAATGACGTCCTTTGCTGGCAGCTGACCCAGGGGGAACCGGAATGGTGCGTCAGGATTGGCAGAGGTCTGATAAAAAGCTGGAGGCTTGTTGTTTACATACCTTTGTGATGCTACTTCATGATTAATGTGTGTGACAAAGTACAATTTGAAGTAGTTGTGGTACAGAACTGACGGTCTTGACTGGAAAAAAAAAAACAAACAAACTAGTTCTGGTGATTTCATAATCTGATAAATTAGAATTAAGGGGCTGGAAAAGGTTTCTTCATAATGTGATTTAGTTACCTCAAGGCCCTTTCCGTGTTATAGATAAGCCAATTTAAGGCAATGATTGTCTTCCTGGCAAAACAGATTTATTTTGTATTAGTTCACTTAAGTGTTTTCAAGAAATACCTTCATGCCCTTTCAAGTAAACTTCAAACAAAGAACGTTGACTTTTCCATGCCACTATGTCAGAATGATGTATGTGTGAACTATTTTACAGAACTCTAGTTTGCAGCATCGTTGATCTCTGTTTCAAAATGATTATGACTGACAAGGTGCAGCAGATGTTTGATTTCCATGACGTTTTGTCGGATGATATTGTGTTATAAAATTAAGCTTTGAAGGCTGCCCTGAGCTCGTTTTTTAAATCTCTTTGTCTCCTTTTAAACAAAAGTCACAAGTAAAAGTGCTTTCATCATCTTGGATTATTCAAAGCAAGAAAAAGTTAAAAATAGTTGCATCCAATGTCGCTATTTTTGTCTTTGCACTGCTTTTGGGGAAGGGTGGAAAGACCAAATGATGGCAGAGGGCCATCACCAGCAATCATTGGCTTTGTAAGGTGATGAAAATCGTGCTCATCTGCTACATAGATGCCAAGAAGAGCAGAGACAGTTGACTTCTTCCCGTACTTTGTCCCAACTAAAACACGGGAGCAGGAATGAGGGAGTTTCGGGAAGTGTCTGTTTCCAAAACATGGGAAGTTTCATTTCCAATTTGAAGAAAAAATTATTAGAGAGGACAGAGTTTGGAGTGCTACTCTGCCACCTCCTGAAGGTACTGATCCAAACCAGGAATGATAGTGGCCTGAGCAGTATGTGTTCAGGACTTTGGTGGTGGTTGTTCTGGTTGGTTGGTTGTTTTTGTTTGGTTTTGTTTTGGGGAGGGATGGTGGGTTTTTTTGTTCGTTTGTTTTGTTGTTATTTTCCCTCTTGAGGGCCACTAGGAAAAAGGAGCAAGACTCAGGGGTATCTTCTTCTCCTAGAGGCCTGTCAGAGCTGAAGAATGGAGGGCTAATGTCAGAACTCATTATGTTGTAGGAATTGGTCTGCAATTGATAGTGTGTGTGTTTATACATTCATTCGTTCACATATATGAAATACAAGACTAGGAAAAATACTAGCTCCTTTGAAAAGCTACGAGTCCATAATTTGGATTTCTCCTGCTGCTAAGGTCATGGTTCAGAAAAGGGACAGAGTCGTGTTGTCATAGAATCATAAACTAGTTTGGGTTGGAAGGGGCCTTAAAGTTCATCTAGTTCCAACCCCTCTGCCATGGGCAGGGACACCTCCCACTGGAGCAGGTTGCTCAAGGCCTTGTCGAGCCTGGCCTTAAACACTTCCAGGGATGAGGCTCCACAGCCTCTCTGGGCAACCCCTTCCAGTCTCGCACCGACCTCAGAGTGGAGAATTTATTTCTTGGGTCCAATCTAAAGCAGCCTCTTTCAGTTTAAAACTGTTGCTCCTTGTCCTATCACTACAGGCTCTGGTAAAAAGTCTCTCTGTCTTTCTTTAAAAATACCTTTCTTTTGAAAGGCCTCAGTAAGATTTATGCCAGAGTCTTGTCCTCTCCGGACTGCACCACACCAACTCTCAGCGTTTCTTCACAGGGGAGATCTTCGTTATCACAACTTTTAGGTGAGCAGTGATTTTGGAGAATGCCTCTTTTTCCCTCAAGTAGTAAATTAAATAGGCTGATCATCTGTATGAAGTTTAATTGCCTCTTTAAAATAATTATAGCTGTGAAGTCTACAATCACACATAATTTAAGTTTACGTTTATTCAAGTATTTTAAATATTTAAAAAAATTAAAATACATTTCCTAATGATGAATTGGAGTAATATCAGTGGAAGATCTTTTTTTAAAAAACTAATTATTTGAAGTAGGTACATATTTGTAAAGAATTGCAGAACTCATTTAAATTTTAAATGTATATTGTTAAAAGAAAAACCTAGAAGGAGAAAACAAATACTTAATAGTATACTGTAAATATATAAATTTTTTTAAAGCATATAAGCCAGCGACTGACTTGTAATTTAGTGATGCTATTAAGCATGGTAGCTGTGGCCATAATCAGAACGAAATGTGATGATGTGAATCACTTCAGATGAAGTGAAACTTTGGATACTGGATTTTTAGTGACTTCTGAACATCGGACGGGGATAGTCACGAATATTTTCTTCATTTGTGCTTCGTAGTGTACATTTCAGCATTCTTTTTGTACTTGATTTTTACAACTACAATTCCATCTACCCAGAGCTGTTGCAGAAAAACTGTGGTAAAATTTATTCTGCAAGTGTAAAAATTATTCTGCAGTGATAAAAATCAGTGCCTTATGTAAGTGCTGTTTTCGCGTCAGCTAAAGAAATTTAAATCGCAAGTGTCTGCTTCGAATGTGCAGTTCAAATTACCTGGGCACGTTCTTCAATTCAGCATTATTAAGAAAGCAGTTCTGTATGTAGCATTATCATGTGCTGGTGTTTTTATCTTTTACCTGTAATTTCATAAGATTTTTATCCTCGAGCAGAGCTGGTATAAGCTGTTATACACTGAGTACAGGTTTTCTAATCTCATAGAATAAAGTCAGAGAGAGTTTTGTAAAAGCTGAAATACAAATTTATTTAAACTAGCTTAGTGGAGAAAAATTTGGGGTTTTGCTGGAAACGATATCTTGTATATCAGTGAGCAATATTATGTATCTGATTATTTGAGAATTTGCATAGAAATAAGAAATTATGCAGAAATCAAAACATAATGTTCATTGGAGTTTGGACAAGGGCATTAAAGAGAGTTGGAGTTACACAGAGTAGAAAATGAAGGCAAAATCTGACTCATTCTACTTTTATTGAGATTATGTCCAAAGAAAGATGATTTTTTTTTTTTCTTTTTCTTTCCCTCCCCCTCCTTTTTTGTATATGCCTCTGAAACAGAGGATTGCTATCCATCGTAGGTGAGTCGCTGCCCTTTATATATTAGGGACAGTGCTGGACATATTGAGGTCCATGTCACTGATGGATTTTGAAGTTTGCTCTTTTAATGCATTTTTACCTTCCTGAAACGTTTGGTTGTGCTTGCACCTACAAGCGGTGCTCAAGTGGATACATAGGACTTCATCTCTGTCTTCCTTGAAACGCAGCTCATAGATAAAATTTACGCTAAGGGAAATAGGAAAGCTGTTAGCCTACCAAAAAGCGTCTTGCAGTTATATAAAACATGGAGAGCATAAATTGTCTTACCCACTTATAGAAAAAGGATAAGAGAGTAGTGTCAGAGAAATTTGAAAGCCACCTACAGGCATAGAACCGTCATGGTATTACATACAACATCAGTGAAATATTTTGGAAAAAAAATATTAAAGTCAAACTAGATACGGTTTTCTAACGGTGCTTGTGCAATTCCTAAGAAAAGGAGCGGTATGATAACTTGCTTTATTGTTTAACAGGACAAAAATGAGACAACCTTTTGGAATTAATTTTAATCATGCTGAAACTTATTTCTTGGGATGAGCACAAAGTGAGTGAATCTTTCTCTTTTTTTCTTTTAGAAATTATTTTTGTGTCTTTCCGTCACTGAACGTGACTTTGCTTGTGTATGTACAGATGTTAGATGAGTTTATGCATAAAGAGAGAAGGTACAAAGGTGAAAGGAGAAGCATTAATTACTCAAGTAAAAGCGATGAGAATTCTGTGGGAAGGTTTGTAGGAAGGGAAGATATACGTGGGTCTTTGAATAAGACAAACAGAGACGGTGGATTTGAGAGAGGCATAATGGAGTGACAAGGCATTTAGAAAGGGAACCCGTGTCCTCAGTGCTAAAGAATTATTATGAAATAACTATAGGAAGATGAGAAAGGTGACCATCAGATCTGGAAAAGGGGAGATGTGGGTCTGTGTTCCAGCTCTGCTGTTGAAATGAAAAGCAAGTGATGACTTAAGTGAAAGCCTTTGAGGATCTTCCTTGTTCTCTGGGCTGAGTTTGAGATGACTGTGAAGCATCTGACAAATGACTAATTAAAACAAATCAAATTAACTCTGTCTTAAGGACAACTCTGCATTTAAAATGTTCGTGTAATCGTAGCGGAGGAGGAAAATTTATCCAAATTGACAGGAAGGCTCAATAGACGAGCTGAGAGCCAAGGCAAGGAATATCAGAAAAGGGCATGGTGCAGCTCTTCAGGGACTATAAGGTGATAAAGGGCTTTCTCATGAAGCAAATAACCTGCTGACCTTGGTAGAGCTGAATCAGGAGAAAGTAAAAATATGGCTGCAGTTCCCAAACACAGGTTTGTAAAAGACAGAACATGAGATCAGCATGGAATAAGGAATTGCCAATCAAAGATCAAAAGCAGCAAGGACTGCATTTACGTGGCAAAAAGGAGGAAAAAAACAAGCAAATGAAAGCCAGATAAACTCTATCAATACAAGCCGTGAAATAATAGTAGAAAGACATTTTTAAAAACAGAAAATTATTTATTTAAAGTATAAGATAAACAATCAGTGAATCTCATTTCATTCCGGCTATAGGAGAGAAGTATAATTTTGTGGTAATTAAAAAAAAAAAGCCAGAAAATACTTCTCTCTCAGCCAATCTTCTTTTCTAGTAAGGTATGTACAAGGTACCTTGAAAAATGGATTTTTACACGAATAACATGACTCATCTCTATCCCTGAGGTGTGAAGGAGTGTGGAGAAAGAAAATTATTGCTTTATATTGGTTTTAATGACAGAGGGAAGGGAAATACTAACATTACACTAAACAAGGCAGAAAAGTGATTTCAATTAGACAACACAACTGTGTGAAAGTGCTGAATGTTGCAGAAAGGTTAAACTGAAGCGCTAGACTTTGCAACTGTTAATTATTTTCGTTGAGAAGGTATTTAGAGATTAACTATTGCTTGGAGATGAATGCACAAAAACTAGCATGCTTTTGGTAGAGATAGACGAGGTTCTCATTGCATGGTGGAGGATAATGGTAGGTGTCTATCCAGTGGACCAGAGCTCAACATTTCCCAAAGAAAATACTCAACATAATGAATATTTTGGAATCAAAGTAGATCCCAAAGGTTTTGTGAAAGTGGATCTTAATTTGCCGTTGGAGGGACACAGACAAATCCTTGATTTTCAGTGGTTTTCTCCAACTTTTAATACCTGTGGATTCTTTGCAAAGAAAGGGTATGAGCCAGTATGCTGAGGTCGTCTTCTATGGCTGCCTGTTCCTTCTCTGGTTTATCTTTCAGTCTCTCGGTTAACAGTCTAGGAATTGTCTTCAGATGCCGCATTTCTCAACTGCGTCCCATTTCAGGTCTGTCTTCAGTAGCAAGGCTCTTTCCCAGATCTCCGTGTCAGCTCTGGTGGAAATCTTGCACTGTTTATTGGCCTAATCAAGTCCTTCTCTCTGCCTTGTCTCCTTAGCAACTTTCAAAATGCCTGGCTGCTGTCACTAGTAATTCGTTTACTTCTCTCCTGTCTTGTGACAATCTGTTGACTACACTAAGCGGTAATAAGTGCTGCATTCCTGCACTCAGTGGTTGGTTTGGCACATGGTTTCCGAGCAGGTTCGACAAACTTCCCTGGCATGCTCCTTTATAATTCTCTGAACTGATTTGTAAGTCTCTGAACTGATTGATTTTCACCAAAAATTGACTTGGTAAGCGCTTCCTTTAAGTTCCTGAAGAGCAGTTTTAGCATATAGAAGGATATGGATTTTGGTCCAGTAATGTTTGTCTTAATATCTGATGAAGCAATTAAATTTTAAGTGTGAACATCCAAGACTTCATTAGCTATCCTCTTGATCTTTGCTAATTGCATATTCGTTCATTCTTTTCAAGTGAGCTATGCATTGTTTTTCTTGATCTCCAAGAACACTGATGTCCTGACGCGTTTCCCTCAGATCTAGCTGCTGTTATTCGTGTTGGACATGAGCTTTGGTCTTACGGTTGTGTACGCCAGTGTTCTCCAGATGGCTGTATGCTATTAAATGGCTGCAGAAATAGGAGATCTGAAGGTCAGATCATACTTGTACAAGTCTTAACTACACATAAGAGACTGGAAAAACTGCTACTCCGTACAGGTACACAATAAAGGACCTTTTTTTTTTTTTTTTTTCATTTATTTCATGTATATGAAGAGTTCCTAAACTTGTGTGGTGCTTTGTCTTTTGTTACAGAAACACAGACTTCACTCTTTAAAGTAAAAATGTATAATAAGTTTTAGAGTGAAATCTGATAGACTTTAGAAGACTTCTGCAAAATTTGCAGTACTCTCTGATGTTTATATTTCTCTAAGATCACTGTATTGCTTTTGGAGACTGGGATTAGAGAAGACATTCTAAAATCACTCATATTTTTTTCCAGTATACTGATTTTTTTTTTTTTTTTTTTGCGTGTGCTTTACTGAAATTCTTGTTCCTATTGAAAGTAGTCTGCTAAAGCAGCTTGCAATTGTAAAGGATAAGAAAGCGTTGTCAATGCCAATAATCAAATAATGACCATGGTAAAATGACTGGGTTATGGTTTATCTTTTTTTTTTTTTTTTTAACAAGTCACCAAAAACAAAACAAAAAAGAAGTGTTTTGAAGCAGCCTGTTGTGGTGTTGCATTGTAAATTGTATTGAGTTAAGAAAACCAATAATACTGCTTGCCTGGAATTGCATTACAAAACATTTACATAGGCAGTTGCAATGAAGCTTTGTGATAAAGCTTCATTGCATCTACTCGTCTTTGTTACACATCGTCTTTGGTTTGTGTCTTTTGGTGTGTCTGGTTTTGTGCTTCAGACAGTTTGTGAGTGAGAAATTTAGTTCCAGAAGAGAGATTAGAATCATAGAGTCACTATGGTTGGAAAGGCCCTCCAGGATCATCTAGTCCAACCTCCATCCCAACATGCCTAACCACTAGACCAGAGCCTCAAGTG
>VWZK01021208.1:8997-26699 GCA_013396935.1 Baryphthengus martii | reverse complement strand
AGCCGGGGCCGGGGCTAGGGCAGGGCCAGGCCAGAGGAGGAGGGGGAAGAGGGGCGGTGGTGGCGATGGCTCCGCGGTTGCAGCTGGAGAAGGCGGCGTGGCGTTGGACTGAGACGGTGCCGCCCGAGGCGGTGGCGCAGGAGCACATCGAAGCGGCCTACCGCGTCCGGCTGGAGCCCTGCCAGCGCGGAGCCTGCCGGTACCGCCGGGACCCTCCCAGCCCCGGGCTCCCTCCCCTCCTGGGACCGCCCTCCGCCTCTTCCCCAATCCGTATCTGGGCACTCAAGGGACCCCAAACTGTCTCCCTCCCGGGTTTGGGGGCTCCCCCCTTCCTTTCTCTAAGCCTCTCACTTCCCCCGGGGCAGGGAGGGACCCCACGTTCCTCCTCCCTCCCGTGATTTTGGGGAAGCACCCTGCTCTTTCCGGGCTCCTCTGAGTCGATGGAGACTTCCCCCCGTATTCCCTTCTTTGGGACCCTCATTCCCTGGGGTTGGGGGAGTCTCCTCTCCCTGCCTGACTCTTTGGATTTTAGGGGACCTCCTCCAAGTTTGTGGGGTATCCCTCTCCTTGTCTGGCTCCACAGATGTACAGCACACCCTTGAGTTTGTGGGAGATCCTCTCCCTGCCTGGCTCCTCAGATAGAGGCCCCCTTGCCCCCGGAATTGTGGGAGACCCCTACGGGATAATACTTCCTCACCTACAAGGGACTCACCCAGGGTTGTGGGGAACCCTTTTCCCTACCTGTGTCCCTGGATATAGGGATGCCCGTGGAGTTCTGGGCAACTCATCTCCCTACTTCACTCCCCAGCCAGAGAGAACCTCCCCAGGTCCTGTTCTTTTCCCTGGGCTCCCCCTTTTTTTTTCTCCATCTCCTTGTTTGTCCATAACCCCCGTTCTTAGGGGGTGTGAGGGACAGACGTGTTTGATGAGCGTTCTGGGTTCCCCCGCGTTGTCCTCGTCCCCCGCGCTCACCGTCCCTTCCGTGGAAGGTGACAGTTGTTGGTTCTACAGGAGGAACTGCCGGGGGAACCCCAACTGCCTGGTGGGCATCGGGGAGCACGTCTGGCTGGGCGAGATAGATGAGAACAGCTTCCACAACATCGACGACCCCAACTGCGAGCGCAGAAAGAAGGTAGTGCACCCTCCCTCTCCCCAAAAAAAACATCCCCTGCCCTTCCCAGTTGCAAGGGAAAGGTAGGGACCAGGGGAGGTGCCACCTCATGTAGCCTAGGGGGGTTGGGATGTGACTTCGGATGGAGCGACGCCACCTGTTGCTTCTTCTCTCTCCTCAGAACGCCTTCGTGGGTTTGACCAACCTGGGAGCCACCTGCTACGTCAACACCTTCTTGCAGATGTGGTTCCTAAACCTGGAGCTCCGGCAGGCCCTCTACTTGTGTCCCAGCGAGCACACGGCCGGAGAGGGCATCCCCAAGGACAAAGGTGGGGAAAAGCCGCCGGTGGGACTGGGTTTGGTCGTTTCCTCTTCAAATTTTACACCCTGGTGTCAAGTTTAGGCCAGTGTTTATCAGGAGAGTCGATGGGGGAAGCTACAACCGCTCAGCCAGTCTCCACGCCGTCGTTTTTGAGTCCACCACCTGGCTTTTGGGAAGGAACCAACCTTTATCTGAGTTATTTCTTCGTTTGGAGTCATCTCTGATTGAAAGATCTGATTTGGGTTGCTTTCTTGCTTGGACTGCTTCCCAAACTGGTTCCCAGCTTAATGGTGGAAGCACAGGGCTGGTCTGTGCTACTGGGGAGCTGCACTTGTCCCATGGGAGGTCAAAAACGCAGGTCCCCGGTGCAAAGAAGACTCCTGGTCATCCACAGAGCAGGCAAATCGGTCTCGGGTGACATCCCTTTGTCTGGGGCGTGGGACTCTAGGTGCTCTCTGGGGCAGGGCAGCCCCTGATTCCTTCTGTTCCTGGAGTTCTGATATTTTTAGGTGGTGTTTCACTGTTTGAGGTCAAAAAGAAGCTGTTGCTGCCGGGTGAGCAGCGCTCGCTGCTTAAACCCTTGGCTCGTGCGCGGCCCTGCGGGATCGAGGACCTAAAGGGTCTTTTCCAACCTAAAGGATTTGTTGATAGTTTGCCTCTGGTGGGACTTTGCCGTGATCGCTGACAGGTTATTCTTGTGATAATTTAAATCAGTTTTCAAAGCCGTAGCATTTCTCGTCGTTAAATTGAAGTCTGGGCTCCCCAGTTCAAGAGGGACGGGGAAATACTGGAGAGAGTCCGACGGAGGCTCCGAGGATGAGGAAGGGACTGGAACATCTCTCCTGGGAGGAAAGGCTGAGAGTCCTGGGGCTGTTTAATCTGGAGAAGAGAAGCCTGAGAGGGGATCTGATTCCTGGCTAGAAATCTCTGAGGGGTGGGGGTCAAGTGGAAGGGGCCAGGCTCTTTTCTGGGGTGCCCTGGGCTAGGATAAGGAACAACAGGGACAAGCTGGAACCCAGGAGGTTCCACCTCAACAGGAGGAAAAACTTCTTTGGTGTGAGGGTGACAGAGCCTGGCCCAGGCTGCCCAGAGAGGTGGTGGAGTCTCCTTCTCTGGAGACCTTCCAGACTTTTCCCCCTAGATCTGTTGCTGTGTGTCCTGCCCTGGGTGCTCCTGCTCTGGCAGGGGGGTTGGACTGGATGATCTCCAGAAGTCCCTTCCAACCCCTGCCAGTCTAGGATTCTATGAATTTAGCCACACAAAGAAAGAACGAGCGGATTGCTTGGAACCATTGTCTGTTGCCTTGATTTACTGGCTGTAACTTGGGCAATTCTTTGGCTTTTTTCAACAGACTACGAGCCTCAGACCATTTGCGAACACCTGCAGTACTTGTTTGCCTTGCTGCAGAACAGCAAAAGGCGATACATCGATCCCTCGGGGTTCGTCAAGGCGCTGGGCTTGGACACGGGGCAGCAGCAGGTAGGTTTGAGGTGCCTCTCGAGTAGTTACCTTCTTTAAAGAGGCCGGAAAACACCATTTGGTCTTATTTTAGCGTCTCTGAGCTGGGTTCTGCTGCTTGGTCCAAACAGAAATGGAGAAGCAGTGCTCTGGGTCCTTCTTGTTGGCTGTTGGAGGTCAGGAGGAGCCCATGGGGGTCAGGAGGAGCCCAAAGAGGAGCTCAGGGGGCCCGAGGAGGAGATCAGGGAGGTCGGGAGGAGCCAGAGGGGTGCCAAGGAAGGTCAAGAGGAGCCCAGGGAGGTCAGGAAGATCTCAGGGAGCCCAAGGAGGAGAACAGAGAGGTCAGGAGGAGTCCAAGGAGGAGCCTGGGGAGGTCAGGAGAAGCCAAGGAAGGTCAAGAGGAGTCCAGGGAGGTCAGGAGAAGCCCAGAGAGGAGCCCAGGGAGATCAGGATGAGCCAGGGAAGGTCAGGAGAAGCCCAGGGAGGTCAGGAAGATCTCGGGGAGCCCAAAGAAGAGCCCAGGGAGGAAGGAGATGGGGACAAGAAGTGTCACTAACACCTGATTGACCCTGGCACTGCGCAGGGTGGGAGCTGAAGGTGCCCTGAGATTCCTTTGGCAGGTGCTTTATGGGCTGCTCCTTCCGGGCGGGTAGTTCAGTGGGGGTTGAAGGGCCCTCGCAGGGCAGGAAGGTGTTTGGTTGGGTCACTGGGAGCCAGCCAAGGCCCAACACGAGCCCGTGAGGTAGAGAGAGCAGGAGTAGAGGAGGACAGTCACCGCAAATGGATCCTGTGGGGTTCTTGCTGAAGCCCAAGAGGGCTCAGGAGAAAGGCGCAGCTTGAAAAGAAACGTCGAGAAGCAAGAAGGAGATTGTTGGAGGAAGAGCCAGAGCGGTGGCCGCGTTTCCTCAGGAAGGGAAGGAAGGGCAACTGGGAGAGGCCAAAACCTGTTTGTTTTCAGAAAAGGAGAGCACAGGGAGAGCCAGGGTGGGAGAGGAAGGCCCTGAGATGGGTGTGGGGAAGCTCCGAGCCTCGTGGGACAGAACCAAGCCACACAGCTTCTCATTTTTAGGGTTTTTTTTTTTGTCTTTTCCTTCACCTTCACCAGCCAGGGCAGCTTGTGCTACGTGCTGAGCTTTGAAAAACGAGCTTTAATGGGGCAGAAAGTGGGGGGTGTTTGTGGTTTTGGTTTTTTTTTTTTTTTTTTTTTTTTTTTTTTTTTCTTCTAGAGCCCCGTGAGGAGCGGGGCAGAAGTCAAACCACCCAGCGCGGCTGGCGGGGAGCCAGCGTCGCTCGCGCCGCGGTCTCACGCTGCGGGGCCTCGCGCTCCTTTTAGGCAAATTCCTCTTTTTCTTTAGTTCTCCCGCCTGGTCTGTTGTGTTGGGGTTGGTTTTGGTTTGTTGTTTTTTTTTTTCCCTCTATTCAGCGCCCGGCGGAACCTCCTCCGCAGCCCGTGTGCGGAGCTCCGGGTAATTTGCAGTAAATTAACGACGAGGTTGTGATTGGGGGGGGGCTGGTGTGTTGTTAACAAACTCGGGCCGGGGGGTTTCCCTCTTTTAGGATGCCCAGGAGTTTTCCAAGCTGTTCATGTCGCTGCTGGAAGATACTTTATCCAAACAAAAAAACCCCGACGTTCGAAACATCGTGCAAAAGCAGTTCTGTGGGGAGTACGCCTACGTCACCGTGTGAGTATTTGCTCGCGGGGAAGAACTTTTCTGTCAATATTGAAACACTTGTGAAGAGTTTGAGGAGGGGAAAGATCCCTCCTGACAACCAGAGCGGGCAGGTAACCTTCTGCCAAAGCATTTTCTAAGAGGTTTTTAGCTTTTAGGTTTCCAAACTCTGGTTGATGTTGCGTTTTACCAGCTGGTTTTAAGCCCTTGGTGAAAATTTCCCAGTTAAACCAGCGAGTTGAAGGAATGTAGAGTCCCGTGGCAAGAAAACAGAGTAATTGGATGTCGTGTTTTCGTCCCTGCGTTCTCAGAGCTGTGGATTTCCCCTCAAAAATGATGACCAAACGGTGTATGTGAGTTGGGAGCCGGTGATTCCGGTTTGCCCTGATCGATGCTGCTGGTCTCACGGAGTTTTGGTGCCGTCGAAGCGTGAACCGCGTTAATTCAGACTTAACTTTTCCTCGTGGTTTTATAACTCAAGGAGTATTTTACTGGGGAGTTCAGACACACAGTGAACTGTCCTCGTGGGGGTTTATCTCTTAGTAATTTGTTTATTTGTTTCTTTATTTAAATCCTAGCTCCAACCAGTGTGGCAGGGAGTGGTTTTATCTCTTCTTTATTGACTGATTTATTTATTTATTTTAATCCTAGCTGCAACCAGTGCGGCAGGGAGTCCAAACTGGTGTCTAAATTCTACGAGCTGGAGTTAAATATCCAAGGGCACAAGCAGCTGACGGACTGTATAACGGAATTTCTCAAGGTAGGAGCTCGTTGGGGTTTGAGTCCCGCTGTTCGTAGCGAGGGGCTTTAATTCCTTCCTTCAATCGACAGCCTTCGAGGTCGGTGTCGGAGCGAAGCGACTGAGGGGTCTGGGTGAGATGAATCCAAAAGGAAATGTGTTTTTTTTTTCTGTAGATTCAGAAAAGGGGTTAAGTCCTGTATTTAGTTAAAATACTTACCCAGCAAAGTTGGGAAGAAGTCCCCGAAGTCCGACAAAAAGTCCCTATGTTCTTTGTCACCGCGAGAACGGTGCTTTTTTGTGTTTTCTAAATCAGTTCTCATCTGCGTAGCAACAGGGGACACTCCCCACTCGAGCTGTAAAAAATCCCGAGGAGAGCCTGGAATAGCTGCAGGAACAGCTGCAAGTGCTTTTAATTCCACTTCAAAACTTTGCTTAGATCTTAAGTTCCGATCCAGCGCCTTAAAGGTTCAAGGTGTGAATTCAACTGCAAATATTTAGGACAGAACTAACCCCAGACATGACTCTTGCCTGAGCTGTTGGGCAGTGGCTTCGCGCGGCAAACCGGTTGCTCCGCTTGCGGAAGGTCTGCTAGGAAAAAAAAGACTGGTTTGGGTGCTCCTTGACCTCCCGAAACGGCCAACTTCAGGTTTGGCTGCTCCTCCTTCAAACAAAACAACCTGGTGACCTGCTGCAGGGCACTCGGAGTTCTCCTCCCACCTAATCCTGCTGTTGGATCTGCTCTGAAATGGTGATGTTTGTGTGGCCGAGCGCAAGAGGATTGTGGTTTCCAGGCCAAAATGTGGCTTTATATTAACTTGCTCCGTGCTAATTTTTTTTTTTTTCTGCAGCCCTCGTGGGTATAAACCAGCTCAGTCAAGCAGGGAGCAAACCTGAGGGCTAAAATTCTCTTTAAAATGGGAGCAGCCACGCTGTAAAATGCATTTTTGAACGTTTTAACCAAGAGGTTCTTTTTTGGGAAGCCGATGGGGAGAGACTTAAATATTTACAGTCACCTCTGTGCTTCTCAGTCTCCAGCGATTGAGTAGCTCGGGCCGGCGGGTTTATCAGCAGTGAGTTGTTCTCAAGACCTTGCTTTCTGCCTCTCCTCCCTGCGCAGGAAGAAAAATTAGAAGGGGACAATCGTTATTTTTGCGAGACTTGTCAGAGTAAGCAGAACGCCACGAGGAAGATCAGGCTGCTCAGTCTTCCCTGCACGCTCAACCTGCAGCTGATGCGCTTCGTGTTCGACAGGTAAACCTCCGGCCGGAGCGCGCCGTGAAAAACGGGGCCCTTGGGAAGTCGTCTGCTCCGCTCTTCCTGCGTTAGTTGGAGGGATGGAGAGTCGAGCGCGTTCCTGATCCCCTCGGGGGTGCCGGGTGGGTTTTCAGGGGAGTTCTTTGGAGGTGGGAACTGTTGTTGCTCTTCCCCGAACCGAAGCTTCGTCTCCACGCAGGCAAACCGGCCATAAGAAAAAGCTGAACACCTACATCGGCTTCTCCGAGCTGCTTGACATGGAGCCTTTCATGGAGCAGAAAAGTGAGTTTTGTGAGCTGCGTGTCGTTAACTTCACCCAGGGCGGGCTGAGATCTCCTCCAGATCTCCTTTGGAATAGAAAAGTGTCGTTTGAAGCCTGCGTTTCAAACCGCCACCTCTCCAAGGCGGTTGTGGAAGCCACGACCCTACTTAGCGAAGCCTCGGAGAGGTGCGAGTTCAAGTGCGAGTCTTTAGCCGCCGCCTTACGAAAGGATTAAGCTCCGGGAGAGGAAAGCTCTGCCCCGTTTCACCCCCGAGCGCCGCGTAACCGGCTCTTTCCTTCCAGACGGCGTCTACGTCTACGAGCTCAGCGCCGTCCTCATACACCGAGGCGTGAGCGCCTACTCCGGCCACTACATCGCCCACGTGAAGGATCCGCAGACGGGCGAGTGGTACAAGTTCAACGACGAAGACATAGAAAAGATGGAAGGGAAGAAACTGCAGTTGGGGATTGAGGAAGATCTAGGTAAAACCTTTAAGTTGTGAGTGCCCTTTTAAAATCACTCTTTTTTTTTTTCCCCACCCAAACCCACGGAGGCCGATTAGGTGGAGGCGCCGTTGCTCTGAAAGGCGCTCCTGCGCGTGCCGTCGCCGTAAGAGTGAGGCGTGAAGAGGCGAGTCTATTAATCGCAGCCGGATTTTTTTGCCTTGAGTTTGGCCCCGTGGGAGTGTTGACGTGCACCTCGGGATCGGTGCTCGAGTATTTCCCTCGCTGCCGCGTGGCAGATAAGACGCTGATAACTCGGGCGGCCTTTGCCTATCAGGAGGAGCCAGGCGAGTTGCCGCTTCCTTGGCTTCTGTGCCAGAGGAGGCTTGAGGAGCAGATAACGCGATTACTTTCGGTCTCCTCAGCGAGTTGTGTTTTAATTTCCACTGAGGTGTTCGACTCGGAGGCAGTAAAATGTTGCCAGAAAAAAATCCTTGATCCAAATAACAGCTTCGGGAGCCAAAAATCTCGATGCTTTTTTACTTCTCCTTCGCGCTTTTTTTGTTCCGCCACCGTCGGCTCGTCTTGTGCCGGCGCTGCCCCGGATAATCGCGTTCCCTGGATCTGGTGGAGTTGTGATTTCTGGTAGAGCTCAGGTTGAGGCCGGACCTTCAGGTTTTTTTGGCCTGTAGTGGAGATACGGGAGCAGTTCGGCATTAAATGGGCGGTTGGAGCGCATGGGTTTGCGAGCGCTCAGCGTTCCGTAGCGCAGGATGCTTTGCCGTGTCCGGAACAGGGAAATTAATGCCAGAAATCCACTTAATAAGTGAAATTTAGATGTCTTTTTATATATATTTATAATACAAGCAATCCATTCCCAGAAACACTGGCCCACCAGGACGCTCGTGCTTTGCTGCAGTTGAACTTGAGGAAACACAGCCTTTCTTAAAGCTTCTTTAAATAACAGCTTAACAAAAAGCCCCCCCTCAGATGCTTTTGTTCCCTTAGTTCGTTGTGAAGCCGCTTCGGCCTGAGCCCGGGGCATTCACCTCCCTCTCTCGTTTCCTTCCGTGCGCTCCTCTGCTCGCCGCCGCCGCTTTATTTTCGGCTCCCTGGCTGGTAAACACCTTCTTGCGTTTCATCCCGACGTCCGTAAACGCTGCCTGCTGCCAGAGCAGCTTTATCAACCTGTTAATGTTTTCCTACCACGTGCTTCCAACCCGAGGGTGAAGCTGGTTAGACATCTAGTGGTGTGAGGTAGAAAAATAAGCTCTGAAAGGAAACGAGGGCTTCTCAGCTTTTTTTGTTTTAACCTCCTGAGTTGCCCGATGGAGCAAAATCAGATGTAAATAAACCACTGCAGCCCCCGGCAGATAAACCACTGCAGCCCCCGGCAGATAAACCACTGCAACCTCCCTCTTGTAAAGGTTTACGCTTAACCTCAAGTAAATATCCTTTCTGAGCTACGAGGCTGCTTGAAGAATATAAGTAAAGCGTGTTTAGAAAGTTCTGGAATTTGGGAATGTAAGGATTTTTATCGAGTGTCGGCGTTATTTGCTCACTCCGAGCAAAACCGAGCCCACCCTTTGTCCCAAACTCCCGCAGCAGCAGCAGGAGAAGGTCGGCAGCGTAAAGCGGGGAGAGCCCTGCGGCCCGAGCACGCAGATGGGAACAATTTAGAAAATATTTGCCGTAAATGCAAATGAAGAGGGTCTAGGAAGTCCCCTGGATGGAGCGGTGGGAGAGGCATGTGAAGTTTTCCAGAAATTGGGAAACATAGACTTACCTCGGTATTTCAATGTTGCATTTCGAGTTTGACCTAGGCAGGGTTGTTTGTTCATTTATTTATTTATTGTTCATTTCTTTATTTTTTTTTAAGAAAAAAAAAAGGGGTTTTTTTGAAGCTGCAGCTGTAGATAATATTTTTTTCTTGCCTGGCAGCGTGTCTGGAAACGCTGACTCTTGCCACACAAATTCACGTTGCCGTTGCGCCCCAACTGCTCTGAGAAGACCATTTCTGCAGCTCTTTGCTCCCCAAAAGCTTTGTTGGGCACATGGGGTTTTTTTCCCCATAGGCAATCAGCTGTAAATCACTTTTTCTTCCCTGTGGATTTGGCTCCGTTCTTCGGTGCCAGGACAGCAGCAGAAGAGGCAGTGAGGAGCAAGGACGTTTTTGCAAGAGCTGCTTTTGGCTCTCTGAGGTTTAACCGAGGAGAGAAGAAAGGCTCTTGCCGAAGGGTGGTTCGGAACAAGCTCCTAATTTTAGTCCCTTTGAATTTCCCAGCCTCCAGAAATGCTGGAGGGATTTGGGTCTTGCTTTTGGGCTAGAATTTTGACTCCTGCCAAGCCCAGCTCTTCTTGGCAAAAAAAAGAGGCCTGGCAGAGCGCAGCGGGGAGAGGGAAGCCGGCTAGGTGGCAAACTCGTCCCGCTAACGGAGAATCCCTAAGCGAGCTTGTGCTTAACGATGTTTTACCTTCTGTGCCACAGCGGAACCTTCGAAATCCCAGACTCGTAAACCCAAATGCGGGAAAGGGACCCACTGCTCGCGCAACGCTTACATGCTGGTGTACAGGCTGCAAACCCGGGAGAAATCGCTGACAATCGAAGTACCAGGTAAGTGAGCTTTGGCTCTCGCACTCTTTTGGCCTCTTCATCTCGTCTCGTGGTGCTTCAGGTGGGTCAGGACTCAAAGCCCCTTTTGTGATCGCTGTCCGTGAGGCCTTCAGTAACATTCACCTGATGATTCCACCCCTGTGCCTGCTCAGACCTTGCTACTCTAGGTAGAAGCAGAACTAGTGTGGCCAGCAGGGCTAGGGCAGGGATTGTCCCCCTGGACTCGACACTGGGGACAGGGGTCTGGCAAGGAGCGGCTGAGGGAGCTGGGCTTGTTCAGCCTGGAGCAAAGGAGGCTCAGGGGAGACCTTCTGGCTCTCCACAACTCCCTGAAATTCAGGAGCTTGGAGCCAGGGGCGGTCGGGCTCTGCTCCCAAGGAACAAGCACCAGGACAAGAGGAAGCCACTTCCAGTTGCCCCAGGGGAGGTTTAGGTTGGAGCTGAGGAACAATTTGTTGCCCTTTGGGGTTGTCCAGGCCTGTGCCAGGCTGCCCAGGGCAGGGCTGGAGTCCCCCTGATCCCTGGAGGGGTTTCCAAGCCCTGGAGCTGTGGTGCTGAAGGACAGGGGTTAGTGGTGCCCTGGAAGGGATGGGGCAACACGTGGACTCAATGTCAAAGTTCTCTTCCAAGTCAAACGATTCCATGACAATGGGAAGAGGTTAGAAGTAGCTCATCGCTCTGGGAGCCACGTGCAGCAGCCAGAGCACCGGGATTCGCAGGCAGGATCCCTCAGGAACCGCTCAGGTTGCCGCAGGCGGAGGAGCAGAGCGTGGTTAAATGTCATCGGCGGTGCGGGCGCCGCGCTGGGGGTGAATAATCCTGACGGATGTCAGATTCCTTCTGCGAGGGCTTAATCTTTGCCATATTGAGAATAAACGGCGTGAAAACAAGTGGCTGGGGAGCCCTGAGCCCGAGTTTTGTATCAGCGCCTTCGTGCCGAGCTTTGGAGTCACCGGGGGCGGCAGAAATCCCGGTGGGTTCGGCCGGTGGGTTTCACGATGCTTGAAGTTTGCACGCTCGCTCGATGAGAAATATTAATTAGGCCCGGGACGGAGGTGGGTTCCGAGGTGGGTTCGGCTCTTCCGCGAAGCAGGGGCAGCGGAGGTGGCAGGTCCCCTCTGAACTCTCTTTGGGTGAGCTGGATGCGGGATCTGGATGCAGAGGGGATAAATCCTAAAGCTTTCCCCTCCGTAATAAAAGCGTCAGACCTTATCCAGCCCCTCTCCTCACTAAAACCCCCGCCTCAGCCACTCAACTTTGGGAATCCGTGCTAATTCCTGCCTCGGCTCTACGTTTCCGGGCTGTTTCCCGAGCTCTTTCCGTACTCCCTCTTACCCAAAACAATCACTCGACGAAAACCTCTCCACCCAGCGCCGAATTCCTCGCGCGGCCCCGCGGTTGCCTTTTGTTTCCCGTGGAAAGCTGCCAGGGACCGGGGAGCGAAGGGCAGCGCTCGAGCCCTGCGGTCGCGGGGTGGTTTCATGCAACTGTAAATTTGAGGCATTTTGCTTTGATGCTGTTAAAAGCGGCTTTTCCGGGACGGTGGAGAGACAGAACTTGGCTCTGACCTCAAGAGGGTCAAGCCGGTTGGGTTTTCGTGCCGTAGATTCACCCAAGGTGGATGTCGCGCTCTCCGGCCGCGCGAGCGTTAATTTTACTGGAAATATTTCAGCTCTTCGGAATCCTGATAAATAGGAAAAGGCTTCAGATAAGCGGTGCTTTCCTCCTCCCTTACGCCAGCCCCGCGAGGGAAATGCTTTATCTCTTTTTTCCCCTGCTGAGATTTGGTTTGGTTGGTTGTGGTTTGGTTTTTTTTTTTGGTTTTGTTTTTTTTTTCCATCAGCAACAGCAAAAATTCCCATTTCCCTCACCTTGCTTTGGAGATCTGCCCCGGCTTATCTCCCGTCTCCTGAGGGCTTTTTGCCCTTGGCTTTGCCACGTGCGCTCAACCCCTCTCGCCGAGCTGCACGGCGGGACAGGCTTTCAGGTGTCCGGGGTGAAAAATCTCTCGCTTCTCCTCCCGGGAATGCTGGGATTTTGGCAGCGCGGAGGAGCTGCTCCCGGCGGGAGGCAGAGCAACGACCGGAGCCGGAGGACTAGCAGCGAGGGATCGAAGCGGGCGGCGAAGCGTCCGGCTCCGCAGCCTCTGGCCGAACCCCGCTGCACTTTGCACGGCTGCCAGCGCTCGGCGCGGGCTTGGTAGCGAGCAAAAGGTTCTCTTAACTCCCCGGTAAATTATTTTCTTGTGTTACTCAAGACAGTTGCATTTAATCGTCTCCGACCACCGACGTCGGAGAGAGCAGCGGCCACGCGCTTGGCGCTCGTGCGCCGATGGCCACGTGGGGGGAATTTTTAGGGTTGCCTGTTATCCTCAGATAAGCAATCGCAGGATAATTAACATGGTTGACTTATTTATTTATTTATTTATTTTTTTCCTTGAAATGACCAGTTTTCCTTCTTTCCCCAACAGCTTTTCTGCAGGAGCTGGTCGAGCGCGATAACTGCAAGTTTGAGGAGTGGTGCAACGAAATGGCCGAGATGCGCAAACAGAGCGTGGCCAGGGGCAAGATCAAACACGAAGAGGTGAAGGAGCTCTACAAAAGGTTACCTGCTGAAGCTGGTCTGTAAGATATTGTGGTAGTATTTTGTCGTAGACCGTTGTTAAGATTAGTTGTGTGTTGTCACTAACCCTCAACCGGTTTCTGTGGCCCGAGCTTTTCGCTGCAACCCTGTGGAAGAGGAAAGCCATCGCTGTCTTTTGTGCATGCTCAGGATTTGCTTTCCCCTTGCTTTGTTTTTCTGCCTTAACCCATTTTTCTCCCTTTTTTTTTTTTTCCCCTGCTCATTCTCTTGGCTTCCACCGTGGCTAATTCCCTCTTGGTCCTTCCCCATCAGTCCGTCTCCCGCTTCCATGCGTTGTGACTGTTTCCCTCGGCCCGATGAGCAGCTCCTCTCGTTAGCCAGAACTGGCCAGTCTCAAATTGCCAACTCAGGGCAAGTTTGGGAGCTGTTGATGCAAATTAATCGGCAGGTAACAGGGTATGAGAATGCCTGACCTCCAGCAGAAAATGAATTGATTCCTCCCCACCGGTCCTTCAGAGCTTTGTTAGTCCATCCAAGGAGCGACCAGGGTTAATCTTTTCACAGAATCCTAGACGGGTAAGGGTTGGAAGGGACCTCTGGAGATAATCGAGTCCAACCCCCCTGCCAGAGCAGGATCACCCAGGGCAGGACACACAGCAACAGATCCAGGGAGGGGGTTGGAAAGTCTCTAGAGAAGGAGACTCCACCACCTCTCTGGGCAGCCTGGGCCAGGCTCTGCCACCCTCACCATAAAAAAGTTTTTCCTTATATTTATATGGAACCTCCTGTGTTCCGGTTTTCCTTGTGTCTTGTCTCCTTAGCAAGTCTGAGCACAAGGATTTTTATTCCCTGCTTTGTTTCTCTCTCCCATCTCCCTCCAAACAAGCCTGGGGGCAGCTTGCTCTGTCTCTCCAGCACGAGGAGTTTCTCTCCACTATGTGCCTCTCCGAAAAACTCCAGGAAATTTGTAATTAAAGACGTGAAAATACGTTTAATTGTGGAGCGGGTTAGACAAATTGATGTTCAGCTTTTAATATTCCTTCCCAGCAGCGAGATGGGAGGAGCCAAACTGCCGGCTCCTCGTCCCCATCGGTGTCAGCCTCTCGATTTATCAACCCGGGGCTTCAGCCAACGGGCGCTTAACTCACGCCCAGGAGGGTGTCGCGGCTCATCCTGCCGAGTCCCCGCGGGTCTGAGCCGTGTTAAAATGTCACTGTTCAATCAAAGCGGTGCTGGAGGTATGAATCTGCCCTGAGTCACCGCTAAAAAGGAGCAGCGAGCGCAACTCCGCTGTGTTTTCTCTCCCTCTTAGTTTGCTTTTGACATTTCCAACGCGATGGAGGAATAAATCTCAAAGAGATGGGTTTTTTTACAGGTGCAAATAGAACCACAGAATCGTTTGGGTTGGAAAAGACCTTTAAGCTCATGGAGTCCAACCATTAACCCATCCCTGCCAGGGCACCACCAACCCCTGTCCCTCAGCACCACATCTCCAGGGCTTGGAAACCCCTCCAGGGATCAGGGGGACTCCAGCCCTGCCCTGGGCAGCCTGGGACAGGCCTGGACAACCCCAAAGGGCAACAAATTGCTCCTCAGCTCCAACCTAAACCCTCTCTGGGGCAACTTGAGGCCGCTTCCTCTCTTCCCATCGCTGGGGGACAAGAGTTCTCCCCCAAGCTCCTGTGAGGGAGTTGTGGAGAGCCAGAAGGTCTCCCCGGAGCCTCCTTTTCTCCAGGCTGCACAAGCCCAGCTCCCTCAGCCGCTCCTCCCCACACTCCTGCTCCAGCCCCTTCCCCAGCTCCATTGCCCTTCCTTGGCCACGCTCCAGCCCCTCAGTAAAGCTCTTCTGTCCCAATTTGAGGTTGACAGGACCCAAAGCACTGCCCTGAGGGCACCCACAGCCCGCTCCTGGGCACAGCAGCTTGCTAGCAGGGCTGGAGGCAACTGTCTCCCAGAGCTGCTCCCGGTCCAATCCCGCAGGAGCTCGGGAACTCTCTCTGCAGCTGTGCAGACACGTTTTTCTGCCAGCTTTGTGTAGCCTGCCCCAGAAAAATCGTACTTTCCGGGGGAGGCAGCTTTCATCCCAAACTAGCAAAGCCTTTCTGACAGCGTTGCAATTCTCTGGAGGTCAGGGCCGTGCATCTCGGGCGGCGTTGCGTAAGATGAAAACGCCGCTGATTTCTGCCGCAGAGGAGAAGCAGGTTTGAAGCCCGGCTTCGCAAGGAAGACAAAGCGTTTTCCCGCAGCTTCTGTCTCGCTCCTTTGCATGAAATGTGAAGGATTTTTGTTCCGTTGATAAATGTAACTAACAGCTCCGCTTCCCCTCGGTGTCAGAGCTGCCTTCCTCGCGTCAGCAGAAAGGGTTGAGTTTCCTCTGGATTTCCCAACCCTCTCTTCAATCCTCAATCAATAAGCGGGTCTCGGTGTCGAGACTTCAGGAGGTTGACCCAAAGCTCTTTTCACTGCTCGTACGGGCGCCGACCCCTCACCCCGAACCTTGGCTTCGCACGAGGTCTTTCTCCTTCAGCAAACAAGGGCGAGCCCGCTGCTCCGTTTCAAAAAAAATAACGCTCGTGCTGAAAAATTTGAGCAAGTTTCCGTTTGCCCTTCAATGGTGGGAGTGATTCGCGCCCCGAGTTGTACCAGCAGCCCAGAAAAACACTGGAATTCTGGGTGCCAAAGGGAAGGACCAAACCCTGACCTCCTTTGTCTCCGCTCCTGTTGCCTTTTCTATTTCAGTTGACCCCGATGAGCTCGCTCTGTTAAAGAGTCTTTAATATATTATCATAATTTAAATATATCTGTCCCTCGGTGGGGAAAACCTCCTCCTTTCCTCGACTACTCTCTGGGAAAGGTTTAGCAGCTTGCAAACGCTCCTGCTTGGAGGACCTCACCGTTTCATATCGATTGCTTGACTGGGAGACGACCGCTGCTTCTCGTGTCTCTTCAATTCCCCGTAGCTCCCGGAGAAGCTCGATCGGGTGTTTGAAAACTCGGTACCGCCGAGGTTGAATCAACAGCGATAGCTTGTTCATTTTTAAAAGTGCCATTGAATATCAGAGTAATTACAAAATACCATCTGCTGGTATTTCAGCTGACGTGTTCGGGCTTGTTTCTCTTTTGTGGTTTTTTTTTTCCTCCCCTCCCAGGTTCTCCGTATGACTTCATCTCTCTCGAATGGCTGCAGAAATGGCTGGATGAATCCACTCCTCCCAAACCTATCGATAACACGGCCTGCCTGTGCTCGC
Organism: Baryphthengus martii; assembly: GCA_013396935.1. Lineage (NCBI taxonomy): Eukaryota > Metazoa > Chordata > Aves > Coraciiformes > Momotidae > Baryphthengus > Baryphthengus martii. The sequence continues at coordinate 10,991 of VWZK01021208.1, read as the reverse complement.
ACGGCAAACTCCACCCGGATAAAATATCCATCATGAAGAGGATATCGGAATACGTGGCTGATTTCTTCTACCGGAGATACGGAGGAGGGCCCCGGCTGAACGGTAACGCGTCGGGCTGGAAAATGCCCTCTCCCTGTCACATTCCCGTGTTTTCAGAGCCTTGTTCTGGTCCCAGCCCCGTTTTAAGCCGTCCTGTGTTGTCAGGATTTTATTTTTTTGCGTAGCTTTTGTGCTGTGCTGTTATTTCCGGGTGACTTTTTTAATATCACTTAATTATTTTAGCATCTCGGAGGGATGAGTGTCAAGAGGAAGGGGACAATCTCTTTTCAGTGGTGCCCGCCCAGCAACAGAACAAGAAATAATGGGGTTAAGTTAGAACAGAGGAAGTTCCACCTCAACAGGAGGAGAAACTTCTTTGGTGTGAGGGTGACGGGGCCTGGCCCAGGCTGCCCAGAGAAGTGGTGGAGTCTCCTTCTCTGGAGACTTTCCAACCCCTTCTGGATCTGTTCCTGTGTGTCCTGCCCTGGGTGATCCTGCTCTGGCAGGGGGGTTGGACTCGATGATCTCCAGAGGTCCCTTCCAACCCCTACCAGTCTAGGATTCTATGATTCAAAGAAATACAGTCAGTCTGACCGCAGGGCCTGTTTCATACCTGAGTTCTGCTCCGCCTGGGAAGAGCTGTGCGTGGAGGAGCTCCTGAGAAAACGGCGGTGCGCTTCAATTAGAAAAAATAACACTGGGAAAAATTTTATGAAGCTGATGTTACAAAACAAGAAAACTTGCCCGTGCAACCTCCTAGAAAATGATTTTCTCTGCCTGCAGCACCCACAGATCCCGCGTGGGCAGAGTTTTGTGGATCAGCGCGGGCCGAGAAAATCCTTCGCTATCCTTCCCCTCTAACCCATCCCGAGCTGCCTCTTCCGAGGGCAGCGCCCACCCGTCAGCCCGCGCGCTCGTGCCGCACGCGCGTCCGTCACGCGTCCTGCTTTTTGGGGTCAGCCCGACCCCCGCGGTCTTTGGGCATCCCTTCGTCGAGCCCCGGGCTTCGTTTCTTTTTTACAAAGGAGCTCGATAACTCCCACTGAGACCAAATTAGCTCAGCTCCTACTAGGAGCTTATAGGGAAGAAACAGAACCAGCAGCATCAGCTGTGACGCAGGCAGCCTTTGTGGAGGAAAAAAAAAGGAAAAAAAAAAACAGGCCAACATCTATTAGTCAACTGGAAGATCACCCGCAGGGTTTCTTGGTTGAGTACGACTGGGAGAGTGGGAAGGATGGATGGATGGATGGATGGGTGCCTTGCCTCTTCCAAATTGCTTCCCTGGATGAAAATATCTGCATTTCCACTCCTATTGGTCCAGTGTAGCATTGCAGGAGAGCGGTGGGGTTTTTTTGGGTTTAATTGGCAAAGAGCCACTATAGCTTTTTTTCTTTTTCCTTACATATGCCTAAACCATCCTGCCTTTGCCTCCTGTGGCTGGGAGTTGGCGTGACCTGGCTGGCAGCTGTAATTGCACCAGATTCACTGTGTTTCACACCAGAGCTGTGAAGCTTGCGGAACAGATCGCGCCTCATCTGAAGCATTTTACGCTTCTTTAAGCTTCAGATGTGGCCTGATCTGGCAGTAACCCCAGGGATCTCCTCATTTCCATGTGAAATCTCTGCTCACACCGGGCAGGATACCTGTCTGAGGCGTTCAAACCAGTGAGATCTCAGCCTCCCGTGCAATAAATTCTGTTTCTTTATTTTTTTCTTTAATTTTTTATTTTATTTTATTTCTCCCTTCCCAGTCAAAGCACTTTGCAAGGACTGCGTGGTGGAAAGGTGTCGAATCCTGCGACTGAAAAACCAGTTAAATGAAGACTACAAAACCGTGACAAACTTGTTGAAGATGACAGTCAAGGGGTATGTAAGTCCCAACACTTTGAAATGTTGTCAGAGATTTTGGTTTTTTTTTTTTTTTTTTTTTTTTATGTGTTTAAAGAAAACTGCTTT
>VWZK01021207.1:0-13437 GCA_013396935.1 Baryphthengus martii | reverse complement strand
GGCCTTGTTAAACCTCATCCCACTGACCTTAGCCCATTGATGCAGAGCTTTCCTGCCCTCAAGCAGATCAACACTCCTGCTCAATTTGGTGTTGTCTGCTAACTTAGTGAGTGTGCACTCGATCCCCTTGTCCAGATCATCAATAAAGATATTAAATAAGACTGGCCCCAGCACTGAGCCCTGGGGAACACTGCTAGTGACCAGTCGCCAACTGGATTTAGCTCCGCTCACCACAACTCTCTGGGCTTGGCCATCCATCCAGTTTCTAACCCAGCAAAGCGTACACCCGTCCAAGTCATGAGCTGCTGACTTCTTCAGCAGAATGCTGTGGGAGACAACATTAAAGTCCAAGTAAACAACGTCCACAGCCCCTCCCTCATCCACGAGGCAGGTCATCTGGTCACAGAAGGAGATCAAGTTCGTTAAGCAGGACCTGCCCTTCATGAATTGAATTTCTTTTCCTACTTTTATTTTGTAAGAAGCCACAGTCAGCAGCTAAGTCATAATCAAAATAAATCTTTCTCTTAAAAAGTTTTTGTCCTGACAAATATTTCTANCCTGACAAATATTTCTACAATATGTACAAACACATATATTTACTAAAAAAAAAAAAAAGAAAAAAAAAAAAAGAAATAAAAAATGCACTTGCGTTACTGAAAATATGTATGACAGGAAAATTCAGCCAAAGTTACTCATTTAGCTGAGTGCCAAGAAGACAATGATAAAGGAACTTGTAATTGACATAAACTTGAAAAGAAAATCCTCGTTGATATTTAACACTACCAAGTAAAAATATCTCAAAATTCAATGTTTCTTATAGCTTGGTTTTTGAAAACACTGTGTAGACATCATAATTATGTTACTAGACTATAGAATAAAGTATAATGATGATCATATTTAGCATTTATCTAGTACCTTTCATCCAAGGATCTAAAGGGCTTTGTAAACATCAACTGATTAAGTATGTTTGTAACTTCCTCTCTGCTGCAGACAACGGAAATAGTTATCTTTCTTGATAAGTGCCTTTCATTTACTGTTGTAGGGTTACGGGTGGGAAGTGGAAAATTTCTTCTAATTACCATCACTTCAGCAAATCCATCTTTCATGCTTTGTCATTTTAGGAGGCTGTGTAACCGCTGCTTTTATGCCTGCAGCACAGGATATACAAAAGCATCTCTGGGAGTTCCACTGCCCCTTGTGGAAAGCTGTTTTGCTTCTGCTTAGACATGTACCAATTTTCTGTACTAAACTACCTGATCAAAGCTGGTTGAAACATCTCTTTCTAGTTCTTAATCTGTGTCATACACTTCATATACATCATGCTTTCTGTCTGTTACTTCCTATAACAGCAGTGGAACATCACAGAAAATCTTCATTAGATCATCTGTGATGGCACCCTTGTAAAAATCTGATAAAACAAACTACAGCTTTCATGAAATCCAAATGTTCCAAGCATTCTGGATTACTTCTGAAGCTCATTACACAAAAGAGACCCTCCACATTTATAAGTGCAAAAGACGCACAGAAGACCCAGACAAAGTAACAAATGTGTACCATGTCCCCACTTCGGTTTTCTCACCATTCTACAGCTGGGCAGGATTAAACATGCACAGAATATTTTCATCAGACAACACTCAGCTCAACCCTATAATAAAATTAAAATAGTGATAATAATTGCACACATTTATGCTGTCTTAATTTGGAATTAATTTTCTACGTGTCTTTCCAGACAGACGTTTCCCATCTATTTTTTTTTTCTATACCGGTGTTTCAAATATGTGTACAATTACTACAGTTAATTAATTCTCAATTATTTTTCTGTTAAGTACATTAATTTCTTTCACAATAATTTGCTATTTATGTAAAAAAAAATTGGGGGAAAGACTGGCTTCGATTAATGTGAAATCAAAAGACAATTAAAAAATAAATAAATTAACAAAGTCCCTTATAAACTCAATTTCTAGCTCTACTGACTCCATTGCATAACTCCCCTCACCATGCTACTTGCATTAGAACAGAACATATCAAAAATTGCTTCTGAAGCACACTGTTTTAGTAGAGCAGTCTAACTTACATAACAAACAAGCAAAGAAAAGAAAGGCTATTGCCAGAATGAATATGTCTTTAAAAAATCTGTCTGAGAAGTTAAATATGTTTCAAGTATGAATCACGATTGTATTTAAACTTGTTTTATGCAATAAAGAAGAAATTATATACTTTAACCAAGGGGAAGAATGTGGGTAGCACTATTTCTCATGATGTTTCTGCCTTAATCAGAAAGAATAGCTGGCGGTAAAGATTAAGCTTGATCGTAAAGTTATAAGGGAAGTCAGACAAACACTGAGCTGGTCTTTTGTTGCTGGTCAAGGAACAGCAACAGGTTCATGTAAAGAGCGGCTCTATACATGAAGGATAGGGTGGAAGGACATAATTAACTTACATGTAATGACATAAAATGTAAATGGACATATTTAAAACATTTTTCCCTGAAAATAATTGAGTAAATTGAGCTCTGTAATAACCTGTGCGCTTAGGTAACTCAAGACTTACTACTCTATGTCCCTACTGTATTCCTTATTCTATCCCTTAGCTATTTATCCTGTACGTATACGGTGGGTAAGAAAATTCTTGAGAAAAGTGTTGTGGAACATGTGGGGAGGTGAAGGAGAGGGAAAAAAAAAATAGTAAGGAAGAGGGCTGTTGGGAAAGATGGAGTGGGATTTGATGAAAACCCCTAGGAACAGGGAAACGCTATGGTAAAATACCTATACCACACAAACATGCATGTTATCAGTACTGCTACCAAATCACAGATTTTTCATGAACTGCCTGTATTATAATCATGTTCCAGAATTAGTCTGAATACGGATAGATTTAAGGTACACCTTGTTTGACCTAAATGATCGTATAGGTATTTCTCTTTTTCAATGTTTACTATTTTGTAATTTGGGAAAAAAAACCAAAATTATTTCAGTTCACATTTCAAAGTGCTAACATAGAAAAGTTGTGCATAATATAAATTAATCCCTTTAAAATATCTGGATCCTCTTGTTAAAATGGTTCTAGCAGAATGAAATCTAAATTTCTGTAAGTTAATAATGTATTTTAAGTCATATAATTCAGGATGAGGGAAAGAAAGGCTTCTTTCTTTCCCTACCAGATTCAGATTCCCAAAGCATGATATGGTGATAGAAAAGAAGCTTATAATATAAGTGGGTTTATGCCTTTTTAAAAGCTCAGATTGATTCTTCTCCAGTATCTTGTCCGTGCCTTTTGTTGGTTTGGAACCCATCTTCGTAAATGCTATGGATATATTCTGCAAATATTTTATATAATTGTTGTTTTCTTGTAGGAAAGATGAATCATCTAGATTTTGAGATAGGAGCTGGAAGCTACTTTAAATATGCAATTATTTTCTTCAAGTCATTCCTGTGGGCAAGAGGGGACACATCTGTTTCCTAGTAACTGGAAAGGATTCGATAAACAAGCCCTCATAAAGCTATATATTTTTTTCTGGATTTGCATGAGATTTGCCTACAAAAGAATATTAGAAATTGCTGGAAGTTATTTTTAAAAAACGCTTGAAATGCATCAATACATTTGTTTTCCTCTCTATTATTATCATCATTATTATTATCATTAATGTTCCTGTTCCTTGTTCTTTTGTGGGAAACAAGCAAAATGAAAATATTCCTATTTTCTCTTGACATTATAGTCAGCACAACTGAAAGGCATAAGACAAAGCTGAAGAATAGTCTGGAAGAAATGCAACGACTAAAGATTAGAATCATCAAAATTAGGAAATTTACAGCGGTATGTTTGTGGCTCAGCTGGGCAGTGAAAAGCCAACCCAGCATTCAGTGAACAATCAAGTCACTTGTAGACAATTTCATTGCTGCAGTTCTTCACATACCAATCACTATCAGAGACAAGAAACAGAGCAATTAAAAAAAATAACACGGAATGTATACAAATATATACAAAACCAGTATCAAAACCAACCCACCCCGATGACAATTATGTCACCGTTCACCACTGATGCTATGGAGCAGGCACTGGGGAAGTCCCAGACTGGATGCAGGGGCAGATGAGAACCTGATTCAGAATCCAGATTCTGGAACTGAATTCAGAAACACACAGATGGGGTTCAAAGGTAGAATGGACAAAGTATTCCCCAGACGCTGATCATTGAAGAAGAGAGCTTGATCCTTGTGATCCCTCACCTTTATACTGAATATGATGTCCACAGGATGGAATGCCTTATTGGTCAGTTTAGGATCACCTGTCCTGTCTGCTCCTCCCCACAGGTGCAGCCTTTTCTTTATGCACCTCCCAACGTGCTACACAAGATCTAGCAGTGGCCTTGGTCTGCACAGCAATCCTTGGCAGGAGTTCTAAACATCGAGTGTTATCACTGCTAGGAGCAGACATTGTCTGCAAAAATATGCCATTAACTTCAGAAAGTGCAGTTAGTTAGAAGAGACTTGACTGAAAAGTAAAATCACTGAACAGAATCAGTTCAGTTCTAACTCAAATCAGGACAATTTCATTTTATTACTACAGTTTTCATTAAAGCAGTTTTAGCTTTCTTTTCAAACCCATGCCGAACAGTCAGCCTTGATATGTTTCCAGCAACAGAGAAGTCATCAGAATTATTGAGATGTTATTATAGTGGCTCAGAAATTGCAGTTAAAATTGTGTGCTTAGTCTGAATTTCTCTAGCTTAATTTGAAGCGATACCATTGTTACATGTTTGCAATCTAGAATGAAGAACTTTCTATTATTCAAATTTTGTTCCTTCTGTAGGCTTTTATAGGTTGTAATCATGATGTCACTCTTCAGTCTTCTCTTAGATCAACTAAAATATGTTGAATTTCTTGAACTTCTCACTTCTCTTGATATTTTCCAAACCTTTAATCATTTTCGTGTAACTTCTCTGATTTATTTATTTACCACCTAATTGACCAATCTGTAAAATATGATAAGAATGCCTATATTTGTCACATAATGCTCACATTTGACAAGCGAGTGTAACCCGCTTGTCAGTAGATAACGTATCAAAGTAGTGTCCGTATGTAAAATGGCAATCAATCAGTAATGCATGTGGCAACGGTTAAACCATATTCATAGATATGTAAAAGTGTAAAGGAGGAGAACCAATTGAAGCCGTAAACTATCGTCATGCACAAACACAGACACCTATCTCCTTGTATATCTCTTCAACCTCTTTTCAAATACAATTCCATACTATCATACTTTCAGCATATGGCATATGATGTCACTAAGTACAGACATCACTGTGGTGATTTCAAGACAGTAGCAGTTTAGTGACTGCTCGGATGTATTTAAAGGTGTCATGCAAATAGGTCTCTAATCACCTTCCAGTCTTCCTATTTGCTTCAATCCTACCTTTCTCTTTTTTCCCTATTTCATCGAATTCTTACAAACTTTCCATTTCCTCATTTTCACGTGGAAGCATCACATTTCCCTCTTCTCTGTTTTAATTCATTCCAAAGGTATCTCTGGAATTAATTAGTTACATGTTTACCCCATGGCACCAATGAATGTGTCATAGTTCGTGGGGCCAGGTGAATACCCAAACACCTCAGCTTCCGTTTATCCCATTACTTGGCTTCCATGTAAAGGGCCTTGACTGCACTTGGCTCCTTATACCTTAGACTTTGGATCTTGATGATTTTCTTTTAGTTAAAAGGGAAAATATAATCTGGAGTCTTGGAGAATTTAGTAATATGAAACTCCGTGTTAGTAATATGAAACTGTGGAACGGGAACAGGCAGATAGAAAGGCTCATATAATATGCTGGAGAGATTCATGGAAAAAAACCTGTGTTACAGCATATCAATACTTCTGGAAATAGGACCTGAGACAGCACTCTGTTGGGAGACTTAACATGTAAACCCAACAGGAGTTACAACACTGAAGGAAATCAGTTGAATTTGGTGGAAATTTATTTGTCTTTATTGTCTGAATCATCTATATCTGGATCTTCTGCTTCTGATACTCTATGAAATGAAACCTTTTTTTTTTATTAGAAAATCTGAAATTCCTTGTTGTATTCTGAACAACTAAAACGCCACTGTGAGATGAAATGAATTGTTTTTGTCTGAGTATAATGGGGAGGTTATCAATTTTCCTAATTTTAGAAAGCACATGGTATAAGAATATGCAATTTAAAAGGCATTAGCAGCTGGATATTTCCCAATCCTTTGAGCTGTCTGTTAATGGAAATGATTTGTGCAATAACCTTTTTCTCTTGTTTATGCTCTGTATGACATGGCAAATCTGAGGTATGTTTTAAGGTGACTCTCTGATTAAGTAAATAATATAGAATATAAATAAATCCTTAGATATCCTTTCACCATTCAGTAACACAGGAAAAGAACATGAGTTACGAAGGATGCTTCACTTTAGAAAAAAAAAAAGTACATTTTCCTAAGGCTTAGAATAATCTAGGTTAAACCTTGAGAATACAGTATGTAGATTAGGTAAGAGTTTAGGAAAAGTCAGGGAATCTGGATAGTTTGCAGTAAAACTTTAAGACTTAGGTTTTTAAAGTTTTTTTACTGTTTCTAATTATCTTCCCAAATCCAGAAAACAGTGTCCTAATAATGTCCACCCCTATTTGTGGTGTTCTTTCAACTACAGTATGGATCTTAGAAGCTACTTTGAAAGTTACACAACTGTCGCAAGACAACACTGACAACAGCAATCACTGCAGCTTGTAGCCATCAAATCTATCTCAGCAATCAAAGATCATTACACAGAAGTCTGTCCTACTATAAGGACAGTTAATTCTAAAAGAACTATCGTAAGTAAAGTGAAATGTGATGGGTTTCTCTACAGGTCCCGCTTTGAAGACATGTGAAATCTGAATTCTACTTTTAAAACCAGCAACCTCTGATTATATTTAAACTTATTGTTGTTAATAATATTAATAATGATAAGAACAAATAATATTTAATCACTCAGAATTCAAATACCAAATAACTCATCCCTATATATTTTCTTTTTAAATATTATGGTTTTTTTTTTTGTCTGGCTAAACCAAAGAATTATAAAGAAAATGTATTAATGTCTTTCCTAAACTTTAAAGTCTGCTGGATTTAAATGTCTTCCTCTCTTTAAGGCTTTGAGTCTATCTATTCTGCCCAAAGATATGCAGGAAGTCTGCAACAATTGGCAGAACTCAGAATTTTTGTAGTTCACTCCAGTGCTTGAACCACAAAGCAGAAAAAAAAACCCACAATAAGTTGAGAAAAGAAATAAGTGAGACTGTGATTTTCTGGTTTTGCACTCAACAGGCACTAGATTTACATTGATGGCATCGGACCAACAGTTCCATGATGGAAGACAATAAAAACAGTAACCAGGCAAGTCATCCTCATTACGTTAGTCTTGTCCATGAAGCAAGACTAGATTCTGATCATCTTTTGGCACCCAAAATAAGGTTTCTTCATATAAAATTCTAGTTGACTTATGGATGCCTATGAGATCTGAAATTGTCTTTAATCCTCCTTGAACCTATTGAAGGCAAAACCAATATTTTGGGGGGAATTTTTACTGTTCTTCCTTCCACTCATATGTAATTTGAATAAAACAGGCTCTTGCTTTTTTTCCTTCCCTTCTGTTTCACTTATACACAACTTGAAACCACCCCAAACATTTTTTTTCCATATGGTACATAATGTCTATGTACTTTGAAAGTGAAGTTAAGTTGAAGTTCAACAATTCTGAATTTTATTTTTGCTTTTAAAAAAATGATACCCTTTAATTTTGTCCTAACACATATCCTTGCATCTAAATATACATAAATATTGCTAAGCAACGTTTAGCAGATGCTGTTTTTAGAAACTTCTGCTTATTCAACAGCCACCATTTAATATTAATCATGCAGATTATAATTACGTTCTTCAATAAAATTCAGATTTTAGGCTTTTAATGACCTTTATAGACATTTTTGTGACAGCAGCAATCATCTATGCATCAAGTTCAACTACATCTGCATAAGACAACCTTATAAGATCTTACTATTTAAATCAACATCAAATCATCAATTGTAACTCCTCTAATATCAGTCTAACATAATGCAGTGGCAATTTGTTCCCGCTTGCCGCTGCTGGCAGACCTAAGCAGCACAAAAATTATTGAGACAGATGCACAAGTAATCAGTTATGTCACTTAACTGATGCATTTCCTGATTATCCCTTAACGAAGCAGAATTTCTGAAGAGGGAGTACTTGCCCCTAATGAATGTTTCTTCGGATGCCAGATTTGTTTGGCTTGTACACCTGCTTTCCTTATATGACCTGCTATCCTTAATTATTACTTATAGGTACAGTGGAAAATAAAAATTCTTGAAGAGTAGTGGACATAAGATTTTACTTTTCATTAGCATGGGATTAGACTTTGTGATAAAACAGAGTGAGATGCTGAGATTTGAGTGAGGTCTTAATTTAAACAAAGAAAAAATGTAGGAAAAATACAATATAAGTTTTTTTGTGCAAAATGCAGGATGAGTGGCCATTCTGATGGCCCACTGATGGTAGCTAACAACGTATTTCTAGTTTTTCTCTCTTTCTCTTCAGTTCAAAAGGTGGATCACAATTGGCCCCATGCTAAATTTGTTCAGTTCCCATTAATACCGACTGGTTAGAGGACCGACAGAATAGTCACAAAAGTCTGATTGGGTAGGGAGAGGGTAGTGCTCCACAGTTCAGTTACAAAATAGACCCAGGATGTGACTTGAACAGCCGAATCCAGAATCCTGTTATATTACAATATTTCCTCTTGTGAGAATGGGACTATATTGGCACCTGAAATGGGCTTCAAAGTCATGGCTTATGTAAGACAGAGAATATGATAAGCTAAGTGAAAAACAAAGTTCCTTCATTTTCCTCTCAGATTTAAATCTATGGGGAGAAAATAAAATTTTCTTCTTCAAACTCTGTTTGGTTCTGATCAGAAAATATGTGTAGGTGTATGCCTAAACCAATAAACTCCTTTCTCCTTGTTCACAAGTGAATCAAGTAAATTTCTCTGTCTGTGCCAATTTTTCCTATGCAGTAAGTTAGCATCTCACAGCTGCAAATTCATACTGGCCCTTCTTTGTTTTTTAGTTTAAGAGTTATGTAGAAATAAGTGGCCTACACAGACAAACTTGAGTTCTCTGTCTGTGTTGGTACAGTTGTATTTAACTGAGGATGATGCCACTGACAGAAAGTATTCTTTCTTCTTTTGTGGGAAGACCGTTTGTCTTACCTGTGTCAATTAGGGACTTTCATATTTACTGTATCCAAGTCTGTGCCAAGTACATGATTGCTTCATTTGTAGTCAAAAGCATTTTCTATATAGGAATAAGTTTATGGGTCAGTTCCTTATCACTTCCATAAGATCTACGGGTGCATTAGGGATCTTTATAGTAAGTGTCCTTGGGAGTTAAACTACTGAAAAGCATCAGGGTAACTGCTATTGCATTCAGAAGAAACAATCAGTACCTCATCACCCTGTGTGTGCAGGTCAGAATGTTATTGCCAGAGTGCATGTGTGTATCCACGTACCTGTGTATTCCAGACAGGGAAGGAAAAAACAAAGAACAGTTAGCTGGTCTATTAGTCAGCTAGTCCACAAATAGTAGGATCTGTTGCGGTTCTTACTTCCACAAGAGATGGATAAAACGAGGACAGCTAAAGTAGTACAAAATGCAGCTCAAGTAGCAAATTCCTGAATAAGTATGGTGATATTCTGCACATAGATTAAGAGAAATTGAGAAATTATGATTATGTCAGATGTGGTCAGGGAGCTAAGCAAGTGTCATCCAGTTTGGAGCCCTGCTCAGAAATATCATTTACCTCCTTCCTCCTTTTCAATCCAATGATCTCATATGCTGTCTCAGACAGAGTCAGACTGTAGCATTCGTTAAGGTCCCTGGAGGATAAACAGGTTTAGTGACACACTGAAGGCAGATGAGGTATGTACTAGTGTTTGAACTGTTTCTATGGGATTGAGTACTTTGAAGTTTCAAATTGGCACGACTGAATTCTAAAGAGGGGATTGCATATTAACCGCAGGAGGCAGCTAAACTCCACACAGGCACTTGTTTACTCTCCCTCAGTGGGATGAGGAAGAGAATTAGAAGGGTAAAAATGCAAAAACTCGTGGGTTGAGACAAAGACAGCTTAACAGGTAAAGCAAAAGCTGCATGCACAAGCAAAGCAAAATAAGCAATTCATTCCCTACTTCCCATCAGCAGGCAGATTGTTAACTATTTCCAGAAAAGTAGGGCGCCTCATGCGCAGTGGTTACCTGGGAAGACAACCTCCATAATCCCAAAAGTCCCTCCCTTCCTACTTCTTTCCCCTAGCTTTTTAATTCTGAGCATGGTATTATATGGGATGGAATATCCCTTTAGTCAGTTGAGGTCAGCTGTCCCAGTGTATCCCCTCTGAGTAATGTTTTTTACCCTGTTTCCCACAGCATTCTCCTTGAGAAAATTGCTGCTCATGGCATGGACGGATATACACTTTGCTGGGTAAAAGCCTGGTTGGACAGCGGGGCCCAAAGAGCAGTGGTAAATGGAGTTAAAACCATCTGGTGGCTGGTCACGAATGGTTTTGCCCAGGGTTTAGTGCTGGGGCCAGTCCTGTTCCAACACCTTTATCAAAAATTTGGATGAGGGGATCGAATGCACCCTTAGCAAACTTGCAGATGAAGCCAAGCTGGGAGGAAGCATTGATCTGCTTGAGGGTAGGGAGGCTCTGCAGAGGCATCTAGACAGGCTAGATTGATGGGCCAAGACCAATTGTATGTGTTTCAATAAGGCCAAATGCCAGGTTTTGCACTTTGGCCACGATAACCCCTGGCAGCACTACACGCTTGGGGAAGACTGGCTGGAAAGCTGCTCAGCAGAGAAGGACATATACATCAGTCAAAACAGGGCAGCTTCAAAGACAGATAAAACCTTAGACAGAATGTAAGAGGAATTTATTTTTTTTTTATTAATCTTGACTATAAAATTCCCATTGGGATCACCTCTGGTGGAAAGAGGAAAAGTGATGTATAAAATGTTAAGAATTTCTTTCTTCTAATGATTGCCTTACTCCCTGAAAACTTCCCATGAAATAATAAAAATGTATTAATGTACTATTTAATTAGGTCACATTTAGGGGGGGGGATACAAATATCCTAAATCTCCCCTTTCATTTGAAAAAAATAACCCAAATCTAAACCATATCAATATTCAGATGTGATGTAATCATTCACTTAAAAAAACAATCTTGCATTATTCTGATACTGTACTGGAATAAGATTTAAAAATGAGTCATATCCTGTCCTGATGTCCTATTGGAACAAGCAATTTTAGGATAGATTGAATTAATTAACAATCAACTTTTATACATATAAATAAATATGTTTGCATTTCATATAATATTAATATATGTTTACAAATATTATATATACTTTTGAACCTTCAAGAAAGGAAAATAAAAAGAAGAAAATAATTTTTTTCAGTGTTTCTTTTTTTACTTCTTTTTTTAATCTTTTTACCTCTGTTCAGAAACTGCCTCCATTGAAATCTATCCTAAATATTCCAACAAAGCTGGTGGGATCAGAATTTGATTCTTGAATGTTCATGAGATGGTATATTTAGTGGTTATCCACATGAGGTATGTGACTGAGAAGTAAAAAAAAAAAAAAAAAAATCCCTGGTGAATGAGTATGAGCTGAGTTTGCTGTAGTGGAAAAACTAAATTCATAAACAGTAACAGCACTGGAAAGCTTTGAAAAAAAGCCCCCAAATACATTAGTCTTTTCTTGGCAGCATCTGAAAGTTTCCGTTTTAGTAAATCTCTCCAATACATGATCCATAAAAGTGAAAATCTAATTAGAAATTCAGCTTTCAATGTCTAGTTAATATTCTTCTATCCAAACCTAACTGTGGCCAGCTACAATTCCCACACCATCAATCTGTTTACCACTTATAGTCCCTTTGTAACTGAACTGTTGTTCCGTTTATAGCAAGAAAATGGGGAAATTGTGTGAAAACAAGAAAAATTGGCATGTTTTATAGGTGCCAGGATTTCAGATGAAATCCACAAAATGCAGATAATAATGGCTGAAATTCCACTGGACTTTCTTGTCTGATTTAAAGTCTGTCAGGTATTCAAATCCCAGTTTTTCTTCATTTTCAGAAAGCTCTTCTCAGTCTTGATGCTATTCTAAACTCTACAGTTTGTCCCTGAATATAAAAATTAAATTCTGCCATTTAGCCAACACCTAGAATAGACACAATTTCTCCTCATGCTTTCAGATTCCCAGAGGAACAACATCTCAGTAAAGTAGGAAAAGCTCCAGAGATGAACAAATAGATCTATTTCTAAATTTTCTGAACACGATACTTTAATTTGTAGTTAATTGTGCTCTACAAAAATGATTAGGGATGGAGACAGCGCAGAGCTCCTAACAAATGGGCACCAAAATAGTATTTTTTCAAGTCAGAAGGACAGAATTAAAAGTTTGTCTGTAAAATAATCCAAAGTCTTAATCATGAAATATAGAAGAGCTTAGAAAAATATCTGAAAACACATTAGCATTTTTTATGCACCTGTTTTTCCATTTAGGTTTTATTCTCTGTGTAAATTTTGTACATATTAAAGAGCTCAGACACATTTTTCTCTCTTTTTTTTTTCTTTTTGTTTTGGGAGGGGGGAGTGGGAGGGAGATGTAGTGACAGCAGTTTAGCAGTTTCTAACTCAGCTCTACGTCCAGCCAGATGGACTACATTCTAAGGGGATCATCATCCATGAATTTCTCATCAGCTGCAAAAAAACCATTAATCTGTGAATAACATGAAAGTAGGCATGAACAATATCAGAGGTCCTTCGGACATTTCTTGCAGAAGCTAAAGGCAGAAGACAATGTAGCTGTAGACATTCTTAATGGTTGACAATCTGACCACTGAACAAGCGTAAGAGAAAATGTTAAAAGTTGTTAAAATAATTCCTTTCTAGCTGTCCATAAAATGGCAAAACCCACTGTGCAATCCTGTAAGCAAATAATAATAAAAAAGAACAGTAAAGATTTTCTATCTGAAAAGTATTTGTAAATGCATTAGGAACATATGGGAATGATGTCCAGTTTGAATTTAGAATTTTACCACATCTTTGCACTTTCTATCAGAAAAAGAAGAGTTTTATTTACATAAATACTCAAATTAAGTATTTATAAAGCACTATGAAATATTTGTTTAAAGGCCTTTACAAAGTGCGGTTTCGTTCAAAGAAAATATAATGAATTTATAAAACCAGAAAAAAAAAAAAAGTCATTTTGATTTACTCTGTATTGTTGAAGATTTTTAATTTCCAGATTGGACAGAGATATTGCTTTTGATCACTCTTCCTTTGTATTTATTGTGGTTAA
>VWZK01021206.1:30132-62604 GCA_013396935.1 Baryphthengus martii | reverse complement strand
AAAAAAAAAAAGGGGGGGGGCAGCAAATCAGACTACCAGCCGAACTGTATTTTTCACAATGTGTTTTCCAGATTCATGTATGTTACATATTTGCTGCCAGGTATCAACACAAGTTATAGTTACAATAAAAAATTCCACTTGCTGTTAATCTTATGTAAAACAACAGAGTACCACAAGCCCCTACTACTACAGCCTTTAAAAAAACCAAAAACAACAACAAAAAAAAACAACAAACCAAAAAAACCCCACCACAACAGAGAGAAGAATAGCTGAGGCCACTCACCTCAGCTCCTCACAGTCAACGTCCTTCATCCGAAGGACACCTACTTACTCTACTGGTCTCTACAAGACCAGAAAAACATCATTTTGAACTAAAGAAAGTTTTCTTACAAGTTTGAATTTTCTTCATATTTTTGCACGTTGTGTATCAGTTTTTAAAGAGATCACAAAACCCACAGAAAGTAGACAATGTTTGCCAAGGAATATTTTGCAAATTAAATTTCTGCTTTGTTTAAGTACAGATAAAACAAATTTAAGTGGAGTTGCATAAAAATGGATTATTTCTGTGCACACATGGGTGGAATTCTTGATGAGCAGCTCTCATAAGTCAAATTGGATACTCCTTTATAAAGTTAGCAATGTTTCCAAAACCAGTATTTTAGGCTTACAGAGACTTTTATATAACTTCATCTCTCTTTTCAATTTTAATTCAAATAGAGTAGTCGTCCCAGGTACTTGCTTAAGACTTGTATGCATGTAATTAAGTGCTACAAAAAACTAAGTCTACCAGAACATCTCAGCACAACGTGGATATGAACACTGTTGTTCACCACACACATTTGCTGATAATTGAGCGATGGAAATTATTATTATTTCTTAAATTGAAAGAAACAAATATGGCACGCAGAAGACAAATGAGAGCAGCTCAACCTACAAATCCTATCTTAAGAATTCTGCCTGTTCTCAGTCAAGAGAACGGGAAACTGAGATAAACAAATCTAAACAATGTCTGGTTTAGGACTCCAAACAGAAATAGAACCATTCTGAAAGGTTATGCTCTTTTCA
The DNA here is from genome assembly GCA_013396935.1 of Baryphthengus martii. Taxonomy (NCBI): domain Eukaryota; kingdom Metazoa; phylum Chordata; class Aves; order Coraciiformes; family Momotidae; genus Baryphthengus; species Baryphthengus martii. The sequence continues at coordinate 61,539 of VWZK01021206.1, read as the reverse complement.
AAAGCCTATATGTGTGTTCCATGCAGAACATGAAGCAAAGGAAGGTACAGGTCGTACCACAGATACACTCTTGGTAATTTAAATTGAATATATCTGAAGAGAAAACCACAGAAGTGACATCTGACATCTTGAGGTAAAGCCAGCATCTCATCAGGGCAAAAAAAAAAAAAAAAGAGAGAGAAGATAGAAAATTGCATTTTAAATTAACATGAGAAAATATGATTGGATGCCTCTTCTTTCTTATCTAAAAAGCAAAAGCAACAATCTAAGCCAAGCATTGTATGTCTTAACAACTAAATGCAGCTACATCTACTTGAATGAATAAATCTCTACCTTCTCATTTTTTCCCCTTAGTCAACCAGTGTCATCTGCTTCAGCTAGGATGAGTTTCAGCCAACAAGCTCTTAGCCAAAACCTAATTTCAGTCAAACACTGATCATCTAAAAAACCTGACCATCTGTGTTTCATGAAAGGGAGATGTAAAAATGAATATTAGCACCATATTGACGAAACTGCAAACCAATCTGTCACAACCTCCTTTGCAGTCTCACATAAAAGGCAAGGTTGGCAGGAATCTAAAATTTCCAGGGGGAAAACTTCTGGAAGAGAAGAAACAACTGCTTCAAACAACTCAGTTGTCTGGGAGAGAATAAATAGGGAAGCAAGGTTCTGCCAAAATCTGGCAACCATCTCTTATGGCCACTGAAAATGAACACCGTACTCACGCTTGACATCTTCTGTTATTGACACAATATTATTAAGCAATGAAACCCGGATGATTTCGGCACGTTAGGAGGAAGTAGATGGAATGTTGGATCATTGCTAACTACTCAAACACTTGTTTTGCATCGACAAAGGACTCTGTAATACTCCGTAACAGACAGAATCCAGACCAGCTGTCCCTTATTCCCAGGGAGGACACGGTCGTCACTCATGTTAAACTTGGGGCATCCACTGTCACTAGAAAGATCATTTCATCAGAAAAAACTGCGTTTCTCCTTGCTGAACTTTTGAAATTCCCAAATTGACTCCAACCTCAAGTTTCCCAAGGGACCTCTGGACTCAATCTCTACCACTTACAATGTCTACCCAACACTCAGTATCTTCCACAAACTTGCCGAGGACGAGTTCTGGTTTACTATCCGGATTGTTGATAAGGATGGCACTGGACTTAGGATCACCAAAGAAGCAGCCATTCCATCCAAGAAGGCAATCAGGTTGGTCAAGCTTGAGCTGAGGTTGATAAATTTTTTTTTGATTTTAGTCTTTTTTTTAATACAATTTTGCCTGAAGTATTTCACATGGACAGTACAAGCTGGATACCCAACTCCATAGAAGCAACAGAGTAAAACTAGCTTTGCTCATCTCTTTCCCAGCCTGGGGGATGACAGCATGTCATCCCAAAACCTGTAGCACCATTATTCAGAACCTTTTACTGCTACTCATGGCCCTAAAGTCCAATTCCCTGCAAACCTAATAGCAAAAAGAAAACACAAATAAACACAAAACACCCGCAGCTCTGACACCTCTCCTTCCATGCAGCGCTATGCTCTTTTCTAAAGAGTTGCATGAAAGCCCGGCACCCTGCAGCCACTAGACACACAGCTTGGGACCTAAAGGCCTCACTCTAGTCACACTTACAGTACTTAGACAAAGCAAATAAAGCAGTTGAGTCCCAGACTCTGAATTACTGCTTTGCAGATATTTACCCAAAAGAGTCAGAGAGCAAGAAAGCTGCAGGACCTTGGCAGGGCTGAAGGAGTATCTAAGGCTTCTATATGATACTCAGCTTCAGAAAAGTCCCGGGTTCTTGCTGTGATGTCAGGCAGTCATCTAAAGCCACTGCTGGAGGCTTCCAAAGGAAAGAGCATCTCAGAAACTCACATTTGGAGCACAACACACAAATGATAAAGCCACGTGAAAGTTTCCATATCGAATTTCACCTTTTAAGCAGATGAATCGCTAATTTAGCAAAATTCTGAATTTCTTAGAAGGCAAGAACAAGTCTTATGAGGAGCACCTGAGGGAGCTCAGGTTGTTTAGTCTGGAGAAAAGGAGGCTCAGGGGAGACTTTTCTCTCTACAACTACCTGAAAGGAGGTCGAAGTGAGGTGGGGTCGGCCCCTTCTGTCAAGTAACAAGTGACAGGACAAGGGGAAACAGCCTCACGTTGTGCCAGGGGAGGTTCAGATTGGGCATTAGGAAAAAAATTCTTCACCAAAAGGGTTGTCAAGTCCTGGAACAGGCTGCCCAGGGAAGTGGTGGAGTCATCATCCTTGGAGGGATTTAAAAGACATGTAGATGTGGTGCTGAGGGACATGGTTTAGTGGTGGACTGGGCAGTGCTGAGTTGTTAGACAATCTTTTCCAACTTAAACAATTCCATGATTCTATAACACCAATCTTCTCAGCAAAATGACTTTTTACAGTACTGAAAGCATGTTTACACACCCTCATGCTGCACTGAAGTATCTATACATTAGCACTCCGACAAGAAAAAAAACAACCTAGTAAAGCCAAACTGCTTAAATTAAATGTGAGTAAAATGCAGTTAAAAACTGTTTAAAAGAGTTTCTTTCATGCCCAGACTTCAGAACACGCAGTACTGAAGAAGTGACTGGATTTTCTTAAACCATATACACCGATTTTCATTTTTTCACGTGCTTTTCTGCACGTATTATTTCTTTTACTATCACGTCTAGCTTTGTTCTCTCTTGCAGTGTAAAACCGTGTTAGCATATTAAAACGTTACTAAGAGTGTACAGATGTATAGCTTCTATTTGAGCAGCGAGGGGAATGGTAACCATGGCACTGCTTCCAAGAATAGAATTATCATCTGTAACAGCACTCATGCTGTGGCAGTTGACAGAATGGTTATAAATATAACTATTAGCAGCCTGAGCTGAATCTTTAAACAGCACTATAGGGACAGCAGTTGGCTAAAAATAGCCTGACAATATTGCATTTGAACACTTGTCCTCAGAAACACTTTGTCACACACACATAGCGAATTGCAATTTTTTTTTTTTTCTGCACGAAGCTGAAAATGAACATCTGTGGCACACAGGAGACAGACAGCACGACATTTTTTGACCTCCCTCCTCCCTATAGCACTACAAATAAAAGCACAACAGTAAAAATCTTGAAAAGGCTGCTATAAAACATGAAGTAATGCCTAGAATTCTAAGTACACGAAGCAAGGGCAGAATCAAAAATCATTTTATAAGGAACCAAAAAAAGAACCCATGGCAATCAACAGCACACAAATCATCTGTCTGAGCTGCTGGAGCTCAGCTTCTTCCTAATATATTTCCATATAACTGAAACAAGGAAATGATGGTTACGCCGTCGTTACTAACAAGTGTCTGAGCTACCATTCAATATGAATAAAGCAAGTCTGAAATCAGATTTCTACATTCTGTAGTCATGAATTCAGACACACATTCTAAAAAAAAAATAAAATAAAAAAATCTTCCTCTTGCTACTTCCAGTATTTTCACCATCTTAAGTCAAAATCTTTGTGATCTCAGTTGATAACAGAGCAGTAATAACACTGTGGCCAGTTAGGTCAGCTGATGAAAAACAAGCAAGCTTCTTTTATTATTCAGGGAAATGTTTACATTTCTTTGAATTATCAAATAAAACCACAGACTGCTCATTTCCTAATAAGCAACAGTACACTGCTAAGCGTGGCTGTTCAAAAATAAAGAAAAAAAAAAGGGTACAAGTGCTGAAGGTCTTCACAAAGAAAGATGTTCTTGGAGAGTAAATATTGTCATATATGAAGGAGTATTTTAGCTGAGAACTCCTCTCGGGAGGTTATTTGGTGTGAGTCTCTGCTCAAAGCAGGGCTACCTTGCAGTAGATTGTTGGGGGATTCATTGAGTGAAATTCTGAATAGATCTTTGGAGACAGAGATTCTGCAGTATCTCTGAGCAACCATTTCGTGTTTGAGTGCCCTCCCTGTGAAAAAAAGAATCTTCCTAGTATTTGACTGCAATTTCTTATGTTCCAGCTCGTGCCTATTGCTTATTATTTGGGTGGTGCCCAGTTACAGGACAGTGGTAATTGGCACAAACTGAACAGACAGGACCACAGGTGATGGGCACAGACTGAAATACAAGAAGTTCCCTCTGAACATCAGGGAACACATTTTTAACTGTGAGGGTGACTGAGCACTGGAACAGGTTGCCCACAGAGGCTGTAGAGTCTCCCTCCTTAAAGATACTCGAAAGTCATCTAGACACAATCACGGGCAACTGACTTTAGGAGGCCCTGCTTGAGCAGGGGGGTCGAACAGGATGATCTACAGATGCACCTTCCAATCTTACCCGTTCTGTGGTTATTACCTTACTGTGCACTTTCAAGACGAGCCTGGTTCCCTCCTCTCTACACTCTCCCATCATACCACTCCCTTACCCATCTCCACTTACGACTGTAGAAATCAAACTCTCTTAACTCTCTGCATATGTCATGGACTCCAGTGCCCTACCCAGCAGAGAAGTCCTCCACGGGACTCACTCCAGCACGTTCATGTCAAGGAACCTAAACCTGGGCAGTCTGGATTTCCTCCAGAAGTGGTCTCACAAGTCCTGAACAGAGGGAAAGAATCACTTCCCTCAGCCTGCTGACTACACTTTTTCTGGTACCTGTCAGTATGGAATTGGCCTTCCCTGAAGAGGCGCACACACTGCTGACACCTGTTCCATCTGTTGCCCGCTCGGTCCTTTTGTGCAAGGCTACTTTCTGGCCAGTCAGCATCCAGCCTACACTGTCACTTGGTGTAATACGGTGCAAGGTATTTCTCTTTATTTCAGAAGTGTATGTGTGTGTGGTTTTCAGTAATAGGGTTTTTGAAGGTATTTCCTACATTAAAAATAAGAAATTGAAGCACACGGAATGTGTTCTTCAGCAGTAAAGGCAAGATGCAAAAATGTAATCTTCCAAATTCGAGTGAAAACAAGACACTAGGAAAGAAAAAGCCTCCCAGTTAAAATGAAATACAGATTTTAGAGCAGGTTTATGTTACACTTTCCATCTTTCCTGAAGATTATTGAAGCATAAACCACAATTTAAATAGAACAACAACTATCAGTTGCATCCCTCTTAAAGCTTTATTTTGGGTGTAAGAATGTAATCTGCCATATAAAACTTAAATACTGAAAAAGTAAACTATACCATGGGATAAAACTTTAATATTCAGGCAAGAAAATTAAGCTCTTGGGATAATTAAAATTGCTGTTTCCATAAAGCATATGGATCAACTTGATCACAGTGGTGAAATTAGGCTGCAAGGCAAAAAGAATTTAAACTTCTACTCATGTTTGTTCATTATCAATTACATATCAGTCCCTTTTTTAAAGTTTAAATACTTCCATTTTTTTTTCTAGATTTAAGTATACATTACAACTCTGAACTTGTGAAAATTCGTGTACATACTGACAATATTACTCCATATCTTTCTAGGATTTCTGCGTATCTGCCAAGCGATATTCCTGCCCCTACAATTTTTACTCAACCAGTCAAAGTGTGATGCTGAAGATTAAAGGGAAGTAATATCAGACCTCGTTAGATATTTTTTTCAAATAGAAAAATTCAGGATAAAATAAGCCCTTAGAATAAGGTATAGCTTGACTGACAGTGTTCTTTTCAAACATCATTTAGGTAACTGATTCTTACAAATTTCATAAAAATTAAATGAAACCTCAGCGTAAAAGAAAGTAATTTTTGTTCCACTTAACTCCAACGCCTACTACAAAATTGGTTTTATTCCAAGGGCAGTAAAAGGTTTGATAAGAGTTCCAGTTAAACTTGTGCCACCAATTCAAACAGAATACCATGACTATTACTCATGGCTCTGCTCTGATAAAAATCTTTGGTCAAGTAGCATTTGACTCTGATCAGAATGAAAGAATGTTTCTTCAAATAATTTTTGCATGCACTCTCTTAGAAGTGAAAGTAGAATATCAAAAGTTGTCTGAACTACTTATAATTGAAGCAGATAGTCTAAACTTTATCATTAGCAAGTATCAATTGGATAGTTCAATTTACATAAATGTTTTTGCTTGGATATACCAACAATTCCTTAGCACTAGCTACTGAAGCTAAGGAAAGGTACAGTTAAAGTTCAATGTAGAAGAAAAAAAATAAAATGTTTGATATACTGACTTCAGAGAAAACTAACATTTATTCCCAAATCTAGCTGACTCTATTTATGGTTGCCTTGTTTAAATTTCAGTCACAGTGCCATCTGGTGACTATTTATACTCTTAAACATGTTAAATAGATGGTGTTTTAGGCTCATCCAACCACCTCAAGTCATCCACTACCCTACATTCACCTCCTCCTCCTTCATCTGAAGGTAAGGACTGAAATTATTCCCGATGATCTGAAATGGTTCAAAACTTCCAATTTGCATGTTCTTGCAAACTCAGAGGCGCCCTAGGAACATAGTGGACTTTCACTACAAAGTCCTATGAATATTGCTATAAAATAATAAAGTTTCTATTGATGGAAGTGAACAGCTTGATCTTAAAGAAAGAGATAAATGGAAGGACATGATTTTTGTTTGCTTTTCTTTGGAATCTGGCCTCTAAAAGCCAGCTATCCAAGGACAAACATGGCTGAACTTTGTTTTTCAAGTTCTGTAGCTGAAATTACCGTAGCTTTCATTTTAAAAGTGCTGTCAGATAAATAAACTTGGTGGAGATAAGTCAGAATATGAAGTATAAAATTTATTGATCAGCCTACTGTGTTCACATATGAAAAAGTCAAATAGACTTCCCACACTCATGATAAATATTTTATCTTTTTTTTTAACAATTTATAGAAGTGATGAGCCAAGTTCTGACACTTAGATGAAGAAGTAACATGGGAGAAACATTTCTCATCTTGGTGTTGACCTTTATTTTTAGACCTTCCTCAAGTTTACATCAAATATTCCCATCGTTATCCACACATCCAACCCTTCCCACAACAAAGTAAGTGATGAGACTATAATAAATAGATCTATGTATCTATAGAAGAGAACCATCAAGGGAAGTACCATATTATAGCTGGAAAGAATGTTCCTTAATACAGACATGCTGTAAAAATAACACCTGATTGGAAGTGAAGATAGTACAAAAACAATCGAGCCAGAAACTGTTATATAAACCCCAGACAGCTACTGAACAAAAATTAGGAGTAGACTTCTCTCTCTCCTTCCTTCTTGAATAAAAAGATGCCATGTAATACTACATTTAAGTTTTTCAACAGGAGTAATCACATCTCAACTTCATATGAAACAATCTGTGCATACCTGATGAGTTGGAAAACGCATTCAAATCATTGGTGTTTACGATCATTAATACCACCTCAATTTCCTGATCAGTATCTCTTCTATTATTAATACACTCATAACCAATCACATGTACAAAACAAATACTTCAGACTAAATTGCTTCAGATGCTACCATTTTCCTTCAAAGTAGTAACAAAATGCTTCAACTAACCCTTCAATAAAACAGCTGGGATGTTCAGAGAACCACTATTTCTTATTTTCCTGTGGGAGGCATCGTTACATTCTGGTGTAGGTAAGAAATGTCACCGGCCATGCCAATCACAGTACAAAATGGGAAAGCCTCTTGCTCAAAAACAAACCCCACTGCTTCTAATAGTCTCGCTGGAAGAAACTGGTCTGATTCCACAGTCAATAAGTAGAATTATTCTGAACATACTCTGCGGATCAACAATTTCTGATGACGTTTTCTTTCCATAAACCAAAGCAGTAATAATTTTGCCATTATTCACTGTTTTCTAGAAAGTGTTCATACCCAAAACACCAGGGTTTTTTTCCCAAGGGTAATATAACCCATTCCTGACAACAACGAGCATACAAAAGCTATCTGATAAATTGGGGGGGAGAAAGGAATCTGTTGCACTCTAGGATATTAATTTAAGAGAATAGATCAATTGAATTACTATTTCAGAAAAATTGGTTCTATTTTATTCACTCAAATGAACATTCATTAGAGAAGCAACTGGAACTCACGTCCACCTCCCCAAACCAAATTCTGCCTCATCTAAATTGGTTAATCTCGTAACACCGCACTGCCCAAGCCAGCGGTGGGCCAGAAACTGCATTTCTGTCGCATTGTATTGAGCTTGCAAAGCCTCAAGGTTGAGGTTGGTTCAGCTGGCTTTGAACTTTTCCTGACCTAGTTGTAACTGTTTTATGAGGTTTAGATGCCGCGACAATTTGTCCAGTTGATGAGGGTACTACGTCTAATTTGTTTTACTTTTGTTGGTACAACCACAGTTTTATACGGCTAGTTGTAAGAAGCAATTACTGAACGTAGAATAAGATATTTATGAATAAGATGATGTAAAGAAATACAGGCCTTGCATGATGATGGACACTTTGAGCAGTGGCTGCAGCACAGAAGAGTATAGGCATGGCAGGGTAAGAGATGGGATACACACTGGACACTGGGAACCCCAAAGGCTATAAATAACTCACCAACCATCAGATAAAGAAATGCAGATACAGAAGTGGACAGAAACACTATTCAGGAGCAACAAAGAGAACAAATAATATCTAACAGATGTAAAAGGCAGCAGACATTAGAATGGACTGCCCAGGGAAGTGGTGGAGTCGCCATTCCTGAAAGTGTTTAAGGAAAGACTGGATGTGGCACTTAGTGCCATGGTCTGGCTGAGGTGGTGGTGTTAGGTCATAGGCTGGACTTGATCTCAGAGGTCTATTCCAGCCCCAACAATTCTGTGATTCTGTGATATATAGTGATTTCGGATGCAACATGGAGCTGCAGATCAATGAAGAAGGAACAAGGTGTAAAAACACATGAGCAAACATATGGAAAAGACCCCAAGTGTATCCACCTATGTCATATTTCTCCCAGTGAAGGATGCCAGTAGTTGACAATTCACTAGCACTTGGAAAACACCAACCTGACAGCCAGAGGAGCAGACAGAAAGCTTCTACCACTTTCCTTAGTGCTAAGAAGTCAGTGTATAACAGTTCTAATGGTATTATTATTCTTGCTGCAATTATTGGATCTGGACTAATAATGATTAAAAGGTTAAGATTTCAGCCGTACTAGTACTAAATTACTGTCTTATAGATGTAATGTATACCTTCTATTTGCCCACAAACCAAGACTTTGAGCATAATAAGGATAGCACCTCCCGACAATTTGACACCTGTGGATCCTACCTTTGTGACTCTGTGTTTCGGCACACACAACAATTTTCTCAACAAACCTGTAGTCACAGATACCAGAAATTTTTATTCTTATACTTCATCCACTCTTTGTTGCAAAACCACTGTCAGGTTTGCCTATAAGTTTTGACATCCTTACAATACATACAAGAGGATCTTCTCAATGCAGCTAAATACCCACAGGGAGGTTGCAAAGAAGACACAGCCAGGCTTTCCAGTGATGTCCAGTGCCAAGATGAGAAGCAGTGGGAACAAACTGAAACACATGAGGTTCCCTCTGAACATCAGAAAACACTTTTTTACCATGAGGGTGACCAGGCACTGGCACAGGTTGTGGAGTTGCCATCTCTGGAGATACTCAAAAGCTGTCTGGACACGGTCCTGGGCAAGCGGCTCTAGGTAGCCTTGTTTGAGAGACCAGCTGGACCAGAGGACCTCCAGAGGTGCCTCCAACCCCAACCATTCTGCGAGGCTGATTCTGTGAACAATGTAAATGTGTGCCTAGATAAATAAATAGATGCCACCGGTATGTTTTCTTCTACTCCCTGAGCTGTCTGTTCTCCTGCCTTGTCTTAGACCTGCTGCTGCCCTGTATTTTAGGCAGATACTATTCCCATTTTTGCTGTGCAGCTCCTAGTCAGTGAATAGCACTCAGTAATTCAACTACTGATTTTCCTTAATTAATTAGAATCTGAAAGCTCAAATAATTTAATCTTTTTGCTTATGTTTTCCTCTCTGATAGCAAGGATTATGATGTAGAATATAATTAGCATCGTACATTCTCAAGAGTTTTTCACATACCAGTGAAAAATGCCACAGGAATGCTGGAGATCACTCAGGAGAAATGCAGAAAGATGATAATACAACTACAAGAACATACTGTTTGATTTTGAAGAATATCTTCCAATTTTTTCCTATTCAGCACTTTGACCTTGAAGTTCTTGGATGAAAATCAGCGCGGAGCAACCCACACTAAAATGGAAGTGTCATTTCCTAAGAGACTACACTGCCCTGAACTGAGTTAGGGTCTTGAAAACGTAATTTTTGATCCAAAATGACTGTTAAGCCAATGGGTCTCCATCAACCCTTATGGTTCATTTTTATAGTAAGAGGAAAATATAATAAAAATCTCTCTCTTGAGTCAAGGTGAATAACTACGAGCAACTGCCCTTACTACCAGTCTACTCAGGTGCCAAAGCATTAATATCGTGTTGTAACCAGAAATTCCCTCTTGACAGGAGAAATTTACCAGAAAGCTTCATCTCAACCTGTATGTATCCTTTAAACTTTCACCGTTAAAATCCACAACACAAAACTGCAGCTTAAAAACTCAGTTCCCAGAACTCTTCCAAGTGTAAGGATTCATACAGCTTCTCAGGACTTCTCAGGACTTCTCAGAAGAAAGTGGAGAGAATCCTCCTACAACTATATATAACTGTATTTATCAGCAGAAACAAACTAGTGCCAAAATTCCTATTAAACAAATAATGGTGGCAGGGTTCGTTTTTTTTCCACTTTCGAATTAAAACTAGAAATTAGGAACACTGGAAGACCTAGTTAGGCAGAAAATCAAAACAGACTTTTGAAAGTAAAACACATTCAAATACTCGACTTAAGCTTTCACCTAAATAGGCATCTTCAAAAGTAGCACATTTTTCAAGCATGTGCTAAACAGAAACAGCAGCAGCCAACTTGCAATTTTAAATGTCCAAATTTGTAAACTTGTTTAGAAGGAAGCAAATTAAGAACTGACAAAAATGACAGCTGAAAGTAGCAGTCACAGAATTTTTTTCTAAATATAAATCAAGCAGGACTGAAATATCTTCAGTTTCATCTATAAAAGCAAGTTACAGTTCTATTTTTTAAAAGCTACATACTTGTATAGAATCTTAATTGGCATTAATCAGTTTAAAATTGTTTTTCATAATGCTGAATTAATTCATATTATCTTGCAATTTCCACGTTATTTGCAGCTTATGTGGCTCAGAACCTCAGTCATAGATTAGAACACTAAAACTACTGATGCATATACTTAATGAAAGCACTACAATTTTCCACCATAGAATTACATGGGAATAAAAGGAAATGTCACAGCAAGAGAACATGAAGACTACATTAAGCAGCAAGCTGGGCTTACTAACTAGGCAGCCTTCATTAATACACCTCAAAAAATCAGCAGGTCCAAGTATCTCTGCTTTCCACCAAAGCATTATACTCTCTCAAATATATAAAGTGTAAGTATAGCATACACAGGCTTACAGGTGTATACTGGGTACAAAACAAAAAATAAAAATAAATTTACACATTTCACTTGCCTTCTGAAGTGGAGTCCAAAAAAAAAATCTTTTTGAGCACATTTCCATATCACATAGTATGATTATTCCAAATTGGTTTGGTGCATTATCTTCTCCACTTTTATTTTGTATGTTCTGCTGAAGTCACAGAAAGTGTAGAAGCTCATAAAGGCCTTAGAACTGGTAATTTCAGTCCTTTCCATTACAATTAGTTGACACTTTGTAGATCAGTTACTTCCAATAGAAGCTCAACTGTGCCTGTCAAAGGAGATCTCTTGCCTCTATTTCCTAGAGTATTCCCCACCGTTTCATGGTTCAAACCTCCTATACACATGCAAATGCTATTTTATTTAAATTAAGTACTCTTGTATGTGATATATGAAAAATCAACTACTCTCAACAAAACATGAGCAAATCACACAGATGAAATATTTGCATGTATTTCTGACAGAAGTATGTCATTCATGATTCAATCCACCTTGTGCTATTAAATTACTATTACAGATGTTTCTTCAGATCAGATCTAAAATCCTTCCTTGCAATATTAAATGCCCATTAGGAATTCCTGCCTAGACTAAAAGTAAATGTCTTAATGTCACAGTTTAACCCTAGACAGCAGGTAAGCTCCACACAGCTGCTCGCTCACCACCCCCCCCGGTGGGATGGGGGAGAGAATTGGAACAGTGAGAAAAGTCATAGGTTGAGATAAAGACAGTTTAATAGGTAAAGCAAAAGCCATGTGCACAAGCAAAGCAAAGCAAGGAATACATTCACAGCCTTCCAAAGCAGGCAGGTGCTCAGCCATCTCCAGGAAAGCTGGGCTCCGTCATGCAGAACAGTTCCTTGGGAAGATAAATGCCATCATTCCAAACTACCCCCCTTCTTCATCCTCCAGCTTTATATGGCGAGCATGACATCATATGGTATGGAATAACCCTTTGGTCAGCTGATCCACATCTGTCTCCTTCCAACTCCTTGTGCACCTCCAGCCTACTCACTGGTGGCGTGAGGAGCAGAAAAGGTCTCGATGCTGTGTGAGCCACTGCTCAGCTATAACTAAAACATCCCTGCGTTATCAACACTGTTTCCAGCACAAATCGGAACCATAGCCCCATACCAGCTACGGTGAAGAAAATTAACACTACTCCAGTCAAAACCAGCACACTTCAATAAAACACAAGACGGAACTCCATGGAGGTAACAATCTTTTCATTCCCAACATTTTCTAGAGTCATCTAGAAGTTTCTCCCAAGCTGGTAGTAGAACAGGTAACCTGCAGGTTTCAAAGTACCGTGAATTGGGGTATCCCTTAAGATTTTATTTTTAAATAGCAGGAAACCAAAGTGGTGGCTGCCCTGAAGCCCAACAGATGAGTTAATTGACGCATGCTTTCTCCAGATATTATTAATTATTTCTGTAGCTGTAACTCAGCTTTATCTTAAACCACACATGAACGGAAAACAGAAATCTACTGAAAATTAAACTATTTTCTTTACGGGGAAATTTCATTTTGGTACTAAGAGGCTTGACTTTCAATCAGAAAAAAACGAACAAACCACCAGAAGTTGCTGGGATGCTGTGATAATTTAAGCCGAATTTTATCCAAATAGCAGGCAAGTTTTGGTAGCATATAAGGATTAATGCATTTAACACTTGCCAAGGATGCCACAACACTGAAATGTCCTCTGGAACTGATTTCAGAACAGGTGCATCACTACTTTTTCAAGAATGAGCACAGGTATACACACCAATTCTATCAAGATTGCTTCCAAAAGGCCAGTGGCAAGAACAGGCACAGTTGGGTATCTAATACATCTCATACATATGGGTAGGTTGACACCATTGATATTTTTTTAAATGACATCGTCATCACAACAGTGATAGAAATATATAAGTTTCAGAGCCATAACTTCCTCTTCCAAATTCTTAAGTGAAAAAGCAAAGGAGAAGTGAAAATCTACCCAGAAGCAAGCAAAAAAACTATGCAACTGGGTGGGGAGGGTGTGTTCACAACTCACTTCTGTTTATTTGCAGTTAAATAATTTTGTTTATTTAACAAAGATAAAAGAGATCAAATCCTCTAGCTGCAGAAAAATCTTCATTCTTTCTATGAGCTCAGAGATTTCTTTTCACTCTGTGCCTTGAATATTTATTACTGATGCAGAGTAGCAATTTGATATAGATTATATGATCTCATACTACCATCCTCCTGAGAGAGAAAAGAAAAAAATCACACAAACAAACAAACAAACAAAACAACCCAGTAGCAATCACAATTATTGTAAAGAACTTGGACATTGTCATGGGATATAAAGAAAAAGACAAGTAATACTCAAATTTCAGTGTTATTCCTGTTTATTTCCTTTGCAGCCATAATTATTTGCACTATAACTGACTGCTACTGAGTTAACCTAGAGCTGAAGTGAGGATAAGCACACAGCCAAACAGGACCTGAGCTGCATACAAGCATCATCCTGAACAGTGTTAGTTCATCAAGAAAGGTGTATCCTTACCTCACAAATTAGGAACCGTATAAGCACTAGAGTCAAATACAGAGCAAAATTTAAGCTCTAACCGTATTTGTATGACAATAACCAGAAAATCTTTCCTTATCCTTCCTATCTTATCAATTTTAGTCCCTGTTTCTCTTACTAAAAAAAAAAAAAAAGTATTATAGAAATACAGAATATATTACAGAACAATAGTATTCCTTGAAGACGCACCGATATACCTCATCTCTTCACATTAAAATGTATTTAACAGTAGACTTCACTCAGTCCATATCCCTTTCACTTCAGAATTCTCCAGACAAATGTCAGCTCCCAGGAACTCAGGGCTTCTCACGCCCTATATTGAAAATTCACATTTGATATTGTCCACAACTACTCCAGATCTGAATCTACTCCTGAAGTATAAATGCTGCAGAGAATCCTGCAGTGTAACGAAAACTGTAGTGTCTATTTTCCATTTAATCGCTTTCAAATCAAACAGAGCCCTGAACAAAACCCACAGGCAAAACTGCAAGAAAATGCATTTCCAGTTATACAGAAGATGTAATTTGGAAAGGCCTTTTAAAAATCTGCTGTTATTCTTCAATAAACCCCAATTCATAAAACAGAAAAAAAATAATGTCAACTAGCAACCTAGTCACACAGAGAAGTCTAAAAAATTCAGTTTATGCTGCAGGATGAGCTAAATTTCAAGGCTTATTTAATGATCAGGAAAAAAAAGATCCACCGTAACTCCTAACAGGTAGCCATGCAAGTGTAAAATAATAAATTTTTTAAAACGAGGAACTAAATGTTTAAAAGAAAATCTTCCTGTAAAAGTAGAATACGGGGCGGGGGGGGGGAAGAAAAGGAAAAGAAAAGATGTTAGAGAAACTGTGAAAATGTGCTGAGATGTATCACTGCAAGATACTCATGTGCCAATCCATCACATTTGTTGAGGTTAATCCAAGGCTAACATTTCAGCTCAGCTGACAAAATTTTAATGAAGTGTTTCGCTGTACTGGAGACTTTAACCATTTGAACACTAAGGACCAACAGATCCTCATTTTGCAACATTCGGAGATTTTCTTTTCAGTGTTCTCAGAGAGCAAGTTCACAAAGAGCATTTCCCATTTTTCCCTAATCCTCTGAGCCGAAGGTTTCAGTTTCCAAAAGCAAGTCTCCCTTCTAAATTTCAGATTGTCTGTAGGGAGAACATTCTGCACAGTAACCCAGAAGTTCCTCTTTCCTGAGATACACAGAAAGACTTTCTAACTCCTTTGAAAGAAATTAAATCTTCATTCACTGAAAATATTCCAAGAAGTTTTTACTTTTGGGTCCTTGTCTGGATGGACATGAGCCTGGTAAGAATGCATTACATTCACCAGATATTTTATAACACTCCTGTATCAACTGGTGAAAAAAGAAAAAAAAATTCAAAAAAAGAAAATATTCAGTATTAAAGATACTGTATGTCTGTTTGAAGACTTTAAAGAAGCAGGCTTACCTACAATTCCTTTCTTTTTTTCTTTAACACAGGGCTGGAAAACTTCTAGTGGTAAATTTATGGTTTGTCAACTTTGTGGTGGTTCTCAGCTAAGCCACATTTGTGTATATCCAAATACATAAGAAAAATTAAATTTTGAACTCCAAACTACATTGCCTCATTTTGCTGTAGTCTAGAATATATACACTGTGAAAATTTTGAAATAGGGAGATTTTTTTGTTGAATCGAGAAAGGAAGTCAAAAACTATGATGCAAACAAAAAAATGCACTACAATCTCAATTATAGACTGACTTCTATTCCCATTTGATGTTCTTCTACATATCCCTAAACAGCCTAAGGTTTAGTCGATTTTCTTTCTGAGTAAGATGGCAAGCCTGGAAGCTGAGCAAATGAAGAAAAGAGAACATGAGCTGAATCTTACTAGCTTTCACACATTAGGCTGGTACAAGGTACTCAACAGATGGCAAGATTCCTGAAAAAGAAAACCAGGGTTTTGTACATGGCAAAGTACTTCAGTTGAGTAGAAAATACTATGAGAGATGAGACAAAAAAAAACAAAAACCAAAACAGAAACACCACACAAAAGGCAGAAAACCTTCAATCACCTTATTATACACATATCAACCTACCCAGCAAGGCCAATTCTAGAAATGGCGAGACACGTGCTAGTTTTACAAAGGAGGAAAGCACTAAGAGAAAGGATAAGGTGGTGGTAGGCATGCAGGAAATTACAAACAGAAACTTGTAGACAGAGAAGTGGAAGAAGATGCTCTGCATCAGTGACGTGGCCTTTGCTTTTCCATACGGTCCTTGTGCACGGAAGACACTCGCAAGATACCAGAACTAATTTGGGTGATGTCTTCTGTTCCTGGACAGTAGTAATTCTGAGAGCTCTTCCCAGTTATGAGGAGCAAATCGAGCTAGTTACTGCTGTCAAGTCGTCCATTTGGTATCATTTCCCATACATCCCTCCCTGGAAGGATCCGGACATCACAATAACAGCAAAGCATCTGTAAGTTTTGTCCAGAATGCAGGAAGTGTTTGGTTTTTTTTATCACAAAGCAAAATTATTAAATGTCTGGATTCTTTCTCCCTTTTTCTTTCAGCCAGCATCTCCTAGACATTTGTTCTTGGAATATCAATATCCTATCTTATTCCCTACTGCTCCAGGGAAGGTTCAACACACACAACCAGGAGAGCCTAGTGTGATGTACGTGCAACCCAACCGGACTCACGCTGGTGCTGCACAGTCCAGAGATGCCATTTCTTTTTTATACAGTTAGGTCAACACT
Source organism: Baryphthengus martii (assembly GCA_013396935.1). Taxonomy (NCBI): domain Eukaryota; kingdom Metazoa; phylum Chordata; class Aves; order Coraciiformes; family Momotidae; genus Baryphthengus; species Baryphthengus martii. The sequence goes on along the minus strand of VWZK01021206.1, from coordinate 44,739 downwards.
TTGCAGGAAGAAAAGGTCCCCTGGCTAGAAAGAGTATACAAAGAGAACGTCCACATACTCATTGTCATGCTTTTAAATTCAAACGCCAAGTGCCTCGACAAAACAGGCACTGAATAAATGCTACTAGCTAAGCGGCAGAAATGGTCCCCACGGCTTCTCCTGCTTCTGCTGCCGTGACTCATATCCACAGGAGTTACCTGTTCACATGGGAATTTTTCAAAGTGACTTTGACAAAGGCAGCAAGGTAAGCAGAGCTGCCACTACGCTAACCTCTGAGGATTGAGTTTTTTCCTCCACAGAAATCACAAAGCTAAACAAAGGGTTATAAGTGCTCAAATTCAGGGACAGCTTTTTCTTTTCCTCAGTTGCCTTAAGTTGAACAACAAGCACTCCAACCAAGTGCCATAGAACATGATAATACACTTATTGTTACTGTTATTAATTTCTCAGTTAACAAACACCTAACGTTTCAGTTCCATTCCATCTAGACTAGGAGATCGTAACTCACACTTGGATACCAAGTATAAAGAACAGTTATAATTCAAAATATTTCACTCCTTTTGTAGTAGAAAAATCACCAGGGTGAAGTTACCCGTTACAGTTATATGATACTACTACCACAAAGGAAAGCCAAAAAGTTTAGTTTCAAACCTGCAACATTAAAAACTGTTCATTAGAATTTGTAAAACTTTAAAACTTTACAGAGATACAGCCTGACTAGCAAAACCAGCACTTTTGGGGAAAACATCACTGAGCTGTAGAATAGCGCCGGAAAGGCAGTGTTCTTCCTCCTTCTGAATTTGACATGTCATACAGGAAAGTTCAAAATAAAACTCTGAAAATAATTGGTCTCACATGAGCTCACTTACAATAAGGAGAGGAAAAAAGTACCTAGGACAGGAGGGCCTCTACTTGCTTCAAAAGCCAGCGGTGGAAACTGAAGGTGGACAAATTAAGGCTAAGGGTAAAATGCACTTGTGAATTCCACGGGTATACCATCATTAAAGGAACTGCTATAAAGATGTAGAAAGTTTTCTGCCACTGAACTATTTTAATCAAATTGGATGACTTCCAAAATGGCATGTTTCAGCTCAGAATTCTTAGCTCGATGCTGGAACCACTGAGGTAAATTTATCAGGATCAGACTAGACAGATCATCAGTAGGAAGTTTTCCATCAAGCCTACAAGAATAGCTTTGGAACATCTGGATAACAGTCTACCTTTTTATATTTCAAGTCTTTTGCTCTCCATGTGTAACTATTCCCCCTGCCCTAGACTGGGGCAGAAAGTAATATTATAGTCTACAGGTGGCTACCAAACTATTAGAAAAAATCAGGGAGAGAGTTTGAATTGATCACACGGGCACTGATCAAGTGAGAGGTACAAAAATGTATTAAGGCAGAACAGAAATTAACAGGGAAGAATTAATACAAATAGACATAGATAATTATAGGAAACCAGGAAATCAGCACTGAGCAAGAGATGAAATCTAGAAATGATGTGTAGAAAAAGCATCACGATGCTGAGCAGCAAAAATCTCATGTTAAATTTCTCCAGCAGTGAAGAATGACAGATTTTAGAACTATTATTTTTTTTTTGTTACGAGCGAAAAAGGTTCTTTCTCACCCTACTCACAGTAAGGAACATTTGATGGTTCTATCAGAAATATTCCTAACAGTACGTCTTGTATGATCTTGGGCAAGACATTTACTGATTGTTCTGGACTATGAGCCACTGCATCAAATGGCAGCAACAGTAATAAAATTGTCCATTATTTGCACTTGCATAATGTCGAACAAAAATTGGGTGGAGTTTTATGGAATGGCAGTACTCAAAATGAACTGCTAGTCATTTTATATAAAGACACAACACAACTGGAAACAGACTTAATAAAATTTATCTAAACTACTTACCACCATGAAGCAGTTTAGAAGCCTCTCTGCTCCCGAGATACTCTTTATTAAAAATCATGCATTCTAATTGATTTTTCTCATTTGTCTTTTCCTCTGGCTCAGACCTATTTCAGCTAAATCAGTAATATGTTTTAAGAGTCCCAAGTTTAAAATTAGCTAGTCATCCTAAGTTCTTCACTTTTACAAATGTAATTAAATTAAAATCTACAATTCACTTAATAGCAATATTTATACTAATACATCGTCAAACTACAGATCTCTAAGTCAAGGGACACAGAAAATATTTTAGACATAGGCAACATGCACCAGTGCAAAGGATTCATTTTTCCATAATAATAGTCATACTACTTTTCTCTACATCTTCTACCGCCAGAGAACGAGATTTTTATTCCATTCAAACACATTAACTTTAGAAATTTACTCTAAGTTTACATCTACAGAAAAACAGGTCTAAACCAATCCTGGAGAAAAATCTAAGCAATTACACTTTATTTGATCAGCATTTTCAAACTCCTGCACTTTCCCCTCTTCACATAAGAATTTTTCCCAACTGTTTTTCCTCTCTCACATTATCAGTCACTGCAATACAGATCAAGAACAACACTTTAATGACAATACATAGAAACCAGTTTCATAAAATGGCCAATAAAAAATGAGTTATAACTTACACCTATTTCACGTAACATAATATTAAAAACCGCATTTATTTATTTATCTCACTTTTTTTTTCCTCTTATACTAGGATTTTCCTTCCCCCTACTTTTCTTAGTTTTAGGTAATTTTAATTTCGTGGAAATTTAAGGCTTTTAAAAATCTAACTTGTCCTACTCATTCTAACACAGTCAGCCTTCAGCCCTGATCAATGACAAAGTTAGCATGACTTGATTTTCTTAGTATTATATTAAGATATAAAGCTGTATTAAAACTTGAGGTTTTATGCCTGTTTCCACTGATAGCAGTAGAAAGTCTTAAAATAAATAAATAAAACTGGAATTCGCTTAAGCAATCCCTCAATGAGAATATTAGTCCAAACCATCTTACTAAACACTTGCAAACTGACATTTAAAACCTGTTTTACCCCATAAACAGTATATGTGGAGCTTGCTGTGATGAACATCCAGTCGTTTCCCGAGGTGAAATGAAGTTGGTAAAGTAGATTCTGATGTGCCCTTTCAAAAATGGCTTGGCATCAATTACAGCTATCACATTCCGTGTTTCCAATTTCTTCTGAGGAAAACTACCACACTTGACCTACTCTTTTGAAGTCCCCACAGTGATAAATTACTAAACTTCATTCTCTTTGACATACTCCTGGGTAAGGCAGCTATTAAGTATGCCACTTTGAGCTACACAGAAGATCTGCAGTCTAAAGATTCTTCTTTTTTATCAAGATGCACGTTAACTCCATCGGCTAGTTGCTCAAAAACCAGAACAAACCTCCACGAACACCTATGATCTGTGCCTGTGATGAAAAATTCTTGATTTCTCCAAGAAGACAGTTATTTGAAATCTTAAGAAATTGAACTTGCTTGACAATTTATTTATTCTCAAATTGAGAGAAAAAATCCTGATCTGTAGTTTTAAAAAGAACAGAATAAAACCCAAGCAATTTCAAACTAATCAAAGATATGCTGCTAAGAAAGTCGTGAATATGGTACATGGCCTTTATCTCAGCTTTCAGAAAAGCTATTCTTCATTATTTGTCAATCCCTGCGGTTAAGAGATCACAAGAAAAGGTTAAATTCATTTATGGAACCTCAAAAAAGGTTTCATCAAACCTCTAGTGAGAAGAGATTATCATATTCAGCATGAGTAATATTTAAGCAAAAATGTAATATAAGTTTGAAACCAACTTCAGCAGCAAATTTCTAGATCATTACATTTTGAATTTGGACATCTCTGATGAAATCACTCAGAAATTAGAAAAAGTATTTCCTCCAAGTAGCAGTTTTCCAGAACTACAACAATTTAGTCTCCCTTTATTTTCAGGGGCAAAACAAGAAGCAAAGAGATAGAGAAAAGCAAACAAGACACGAGTAGTATGTGTTTGGTTGTGATTTACCTATGACGTTATCTGCTAGACTCTAAATTTAGTTATGAACAAGTATGTAGTTAATAAGAGTGAAGAGGTCTTAGTACGGAGATGTAAATTAAAACCTACAAGATGAAAAGAGAGGAAATGGAGGAAGAAAAGGGTGAATTAAGCAGTAGATCAAAGGTCAGCTGGAGAATTGTAGATGGAAGGCATTCAGCATTGCTAAGGCACCTCTGGAACTGCACAAGCTCAATTATGGTAGAACAAAAATCGTTCAAGCAAGTTCTTAGGATATTGATTGTATTACAGCACATTTTAAAGGATTAAGATTTGGGTATCTAGGTAAAAATGAGAATTCAGCCGCGAATTTTACGAACTTCCACGGAGCAACTCACAAATGCAAAGCTACTGAACGGAATGTACCCCTACTCCACTGAGGACAACTCAGTGTTGTACTAAGTAGCAGCAGGATTTTGAAACAGAGGCAATAACAGTAGTGTCAGAATGAAATAAAAAGCACAATTCCATCTATTCCTTGTATTCAGAATTTTGCTTTACAGAAAAGAATAACCTAAATCCATAAAATTACTTTTAATACACTTCAGCTTTTCTCCAATTGTTTGATGCAAGATATATGTCACATTGCAGCTCTAATCTTACATTGTGTAACATTTTCTTCCATGCATTGATCTAGAGATTTGAATAAAATTCTCTCTGCTACTGTTCAGGAAATGGTATTACCTTGCCTGAAGTGTCAGGAACAGTAACATCCTCAAGGTAGGTTACAGTTAAGTGTAGTAAGACAGCACCTGTACGACATTCTCTGCACTTCGTTTCACCTCACCCTCTCATAAATTGAAATAAAATCTGGATTATACTTTCAAAGCACATGAACAACTTCACTGGACCAGTTTATGTAGGCACTGGAGAATCTCCCAGCTGATCAGAGCTGCCTTATCACCTGGTCACTCTAGCTTTAGTTTCTTGTGCTTTTCAGCTACTGCCATCACATTTTCCCACCAGAGCAGCTGCCTTCCTCACCACCAGTTTGATGCTTCTGGTTAAGTTAAAACACTACCAATTATCATCATAGCTCTAGTAAAAGTGAGCATTCTACGTTTATAAAACCCCACAAATTAAATGGAAAATACAGCACAAATCTTTGTAAGGATGAAGTGTGGAAATATGTTTGGTCATGAAGTTACCATACAGTCCAGAATATCCAGAATTTCTACTAAAATTGAAATCTAAATATCAAAAGCTTGAAAGAGTTTCTACTAGCAACAGAACATAAATCTCCTCCACATTTTCCTGTAAGTCATTCTGGAAGAATTCTTGTGTTGCTGAGTAAGATCATCTGTGCTTAGGGCTAAAACAGACCTTTTAAAATCTTACCTACATTTTTTTTCCTAAATATATTTGAACTCTCTCTGTCCAGAGGCTGATATGACTGAACGTGAGTTCTTTAGGTAAGAACTGGAAGACACATAGTCAAAGAAATAGAGCACTCTGAATGAAATAAGCACTGATGAAAGAAAGAGCTCGTTAGCTGAAGCATAGCATGATACTCAGTGTGCTACAGGGCTTCTGATTCAGACCTGGATGATATACTCTCATTTTAGGAGCACATACAATGGATCAAAACCCACCTGCAGAGGAGATGAAAAAACACCTTCAATTGGACATTCAAACCAAATCCAAAGCATAAGCAGGGAGGCCGAATACCAACAAAAGGCAGTTCGTTGTTGCAAACTAAATCTCGTAACTCTTGGGGCTGAAAGGTTCCCCATTTGGCAGAAGTAGTCATGAGGACTACTGCAGCATCTCTGGATTGACAGAGGCTCCACAACATGAGCAGTAGAAATGTGCAGATTCAGAAACAAGTAAATAAGGCACGTGAAATAAAGAGTGGTCTTTGGCCTAAACCCTGTCCCTGACCTACTTCATCTCTTCTACTTAAGAGAGGAAAACTAAATACGCAAGGACTCACAAGAGCAACGCTGCAGTATATTATCCAGAGGTATTCTGAATTTGTGACACTTGACCACGTGGCACACAGCCGTTTATGTTCTGAGAGCTCTAGGCTACAGGTAATCTCTGTCCTGTGGAAGAGCTGTTATGAGGAAATGTATTATCCACTGCAAGCAAAGTATTCAGGCAAATATTCTTAAAATTTCTCACAGTTCACTGGCATTTCACCACTCTATTCTAAATGTTTGTTGCAATCCTCTCTCTACTTCTAGTCTCCACCTCAATAAGTCTTCACATAAGCTCATCTGTTCTTTTTCTCCGTCATTTTAACCCAGGCACCTTCCCCTCCATTGTTTCTTCCCTTCACTTTCTATAGAGCCGATGCCCTCCTACAGAAGTCCACTTCAATATTAAGAAGTAACCACCTACTGCTGTTCTATTTGTAGAGAGCACTTCTTAGGCATTATCACAATAATCTAGTCAAAGTAATTTTTGGACTTCACAGGGATCTCAGGGTATCCCCATCCCCAAGCAAGTTCATCTACCGTTACCTTCCAAGTTACAACAGCTGCTCAGAGGAAATTACTTTTGTCTACAATATTTCTGCCGTGACAGCTCTGGAACACTCTGAACACAGGTAACAGACACATAGGAGCGATGTTTGCTGTTGATAGTGGCTATTAATGACTCCCATGCAATCTGGCAAGCTGATGAAAAAAACAACAGAAATTGTTCGTCTCAAGAGATCCTGACCCAAACTAACTATAGCAACAGAATTCTATTGCAGTGGAGTAACGAGGCCAATGATGGCCACGGACGACTCCTCGGGGAAAGAAGCTCTCGTGACTGCAGAGTCTGTTACTATAAACATAAGCTCTGTTTACTGTGTTGATGTCAACTTTAATTTTCTCTTCGTGCATCTTTAAACAAGAGAGAAAGAGAGATGAAGTGTGGTTTATATAGTAGATGGTACTTGCAAGTGTCCTTGATGAGGTATTTGTTTGGGTCTAAGAAGACTATCACTGTGATTCTGTCAGCATCTAATTTACTGAGTGACAAAAGTCTGGACAAAATGGTGCTTTTGACAAGCAGATGGTGAGTCTGTCCAATGTTCTTCTAATAGTACTATACAAAGTTTTTAATATTTCTTGCATTTAAAATAAAATGGCAAAAATAGGAAGTACTTCAGGTTGTAAAATGTGTTGAATTGAAATTGCAGCTACTACAGTGATAATATTGAATGTTAAAATAAAAAAAAAAAACAACAAAAACGACCCAGAAAACAAAAATCAGATGAGATTAATTAATTTTATTTATTCATATTTAGAGGGGAGTGGGAAATTTATTTTTCCTATGGTTCTAGCTAATAGTTCAGTAAAACATTGTCTATATCTTCTGAAGTACTATCCTCTCTAGGGCACAAAAGAGTGCTCTTTTCTGGATGGAACAATTCCTAGAAAAGGAATAGAGTTGGTGAGCAGAAATAGTGCTGAAAGCTCAACTATTTATAGAATCCCAAAACACTGAAAGGAATATCAGCAATGCCAAACTGGGCAGGAGAGGAAAGTTAAGAGCATCTAGACCTAGACTAATTCAAAAACTGTAGGATTTCATCCAAATCCAGATCATAATTAAATTTTGCAAGGCAGGTACCTACTACTGAGAATCCAGCGCTCTCTTGCTTACGCAGGACTTTTGTTATTCCCTTTATCTTAACAAAAACCGCAATTCTTGGCCAGAAAGGCATCAAAAAACATCTTGCTGACCTGGCAAAGGTGGATTTGGCCCATGGCTCCAATCTATCCAGACTTCAGGGAATGTGACTGGCTCTCTGGTACTTATCTTACAAATGTCAATTAATTATTTAAAATATATATATTATTTTGTTAAATATCAGCTTGGGAAGTGAAAGAGTTTTGGTTGGGATGTTTTTTATCTTCTTTTACAGGCTTGAAAGTTATTAACGAAACAGACACTTGTGTCTTCCTATTTTTATTTCTTCATAAGACTTGACACATTTAATACTGAAGGAGAACCCAGGGTCACAGAATTCACAAGCACAGTATTGAATTCAAAACCAGGAGAGCGTGCAAGTAGAACATGTAACTTGGGTTATATGTTTGTGCCAAAGATCTCATTCCTAAATTCACATTTAGCCAACCAAATAGAAAGAATCCAGATTTCAATTGTGCTCCATCGATTCAACATCTGCGCTAACTTCAGCAGAATCCAGAATTATTTAAAAGTTAGCTCTCCATACCATACCTTACCACTTCCTACCATTTACTGATAGTGTAGGAACAGAGTAGTTTGATGAGATTACTTAAACTTCTCCAGTTTCTGCTGCTGAATCTCTAGAATCACAGCTCACGTTCAGCATGTGGAGGCAAATTGTCCTGAACATACAAGTTTCAAAACAAATAACTCAGTCGAGGTGCTTATAAATTACAAACCAGCCCCAAGTCCACCATACAAGCGGCCAGTTACCAAAGTTTACGTTTCAAAGCTTAAACCAAGATCTTAAAAAAGTCACAGTGTGCTTTGGAAGATTTCTTCACACAACTAAAAGACTCCTGTTTTTCAACTCTTGATTTGGTCTTTTGTCCAGTTCGGGTCATGCAGCATTTCTTAATCCCAGATGATTTATGCCAAAGAAACCATGGACTGAAGTATTTTGATGACTAATTCTCACCTTGTCACCTGGTGACAAAAAGGAACTACCAACGAGCTGCCGTTACATGATGGTAACCACGGGGACTTTAAGAACCAAAGTTTTGTGGCTCAGACTGATTTCTAAGCCTCAAATCCATAATATGTGGCATGGAGTAAGAGTCTCTTCCATCACTGATAAGAACTAGACTAAACCAAATCATCTCAGCTTCCAAGCCCTAAAACCAGTACAGAATTCCCTAGCTTAGACACATGTTGTTTGCTGAGAGATAATGTTGTTTAAATTTCTCTCTGCAGCTTCTGCATTAAGACATAGCATAGTTGAATATCAAAGCACACGGCAGTGTTATTCAAAAAGTAATAGATTCAGCTTTCAAATAAGACTCCTTCATGCACCAGCATAACCACAGCAATGCAGAGCTGAGCAGAGGTTAACTCACTCCGCCGTACAGACGCACCATGGTTTTTCAGACAATGCTTACCCCACCTCCTCAGTAGTGAACAGTAGGAAAGGGTACATCTGAACATAATACAACATCCTGATATTATATTCAGCTGGAGCATGTAAGTGAGCTTTACAATGAGGTCATAAAGCAATTTTTATACTGAATTTATGAGATCATTAGAACAGTCATTTCCAGCAGGCAGTGACTGGTTTATTACAAGACAAGCCTGTAGCAAAATAGAAAACACAGATCGCAGAGAAGTTCAACCGCAATACCGGCAATATCCAAGGCTGAGGCACAAAAATTGTAAGGCAAACAAGTGGGGAGGGAAGGTTTAAGCATTAAGACTTATAAACATGTGAACAAGGACATTTCAGAATCAGTAACAAGAGAAGCATTGATTTACATTAATTTTGAAGAAAAAACAAACAAAAAAATCACCTTTATTTAAAGACTAGTTTATGCACAGCACACCGGATTGAAAAACTACTACTCCTGAATATTCACAGCAGACACCTATTGCTAAATCATGAGTAACTGACAGCAGAGCATTTTTACCATACATACAAACTATTTAAGGTAATCTTGTTCCCAAAGTTAAAAACTCCCACTTGCTTTTTACGTTAGTCCTTGACTATTACAAGATAAACCTTAAAGCATAATCAAGCAATCCTCCCAGAGGGCACTGTGCAGGACGCAGGCAATAGCCCACACACACTGAATTGTTCAGCAGCAACAGAAAGAAACCAAAACAGCTTTTAAGGCCATTCTAAGGTACATAAAAATATTAACAAATATCAAATATTTCGAGACTTGAGTTCAAAGGGAGCCTGGGATCATCCCTCTCGTATTTATTCTAGAAAACAATGTACTTACTGAGCAAAAGCCTTTGCATTTGACAACAAGCATATGTTCCTGTACTCTGAAAGATAGTCAGTCTAAAACCAAGCATGTCAAAATCAAAAATACTGCAAATTGCGCAGAACTCAGTCAAGAAAACCAAACCAGAACGCATGCTGGTTATATCTTTAAATGTTTAATTGACTCCATTATTTACAATAACTGCCCAATAGCTCATTAGGAATTTGTCCACCTTTAAGCTACTGGTGGTTCTTACATTTCTTCCTTCTGAAGTGCACTGTCAAAGTAGAGTGAAGTCCCAAACAAAAATAAACAGATAATATCAAACAGAAGAAGTAGACAGCAGGGAAAAAAGCTGGATATAACACCTTATCACAGAATGACTAGCAGTCAGATGGAATGTAATCCTCTAAATAGACAAATGCAACCTCTTCAGTTATGACAGGTAATTTCTTCTGGCCCTTTGCCCAGTACCAATTATGTATGTCCATATACATAGAGACTTAATTATGGGCATAGTCTGGTGAATCAAAAATTCCTTCTAATGCATTCCAAATAGTTCCAAACTTTCAAAGTATTTTTAATCCAGGTAGATGGAATGATCGGTTTATAATAGTTTAATTGGCAAACTCAGATAAGATTATCATTTATGAGTATATTAAGTCATAGGAACAGACAATTGTTAAAATGGAATGAGCCATGACAGTAAATCACGCTACAGATGGTGATATCTTACGGTGGTTTTTCTCTCTCCTCATCTACAATAAACCAATCTTATAAATACCGGAAAAATGTAACTCATATTTTTCTTATCTGTGCTGTAGTCTGCAAATACATGATCAGAATGATAACAATTTAAGCAACCAAATATAATTTTGGAGACTTTCTCCACAGCTGTATCCTGATGCCTATTTTACCACTCTGGTTTTTATCTCCCTCCCTCCCCCCAACCATCTCTTCTAAACATTACAAAAAGCGTAAGATAAGTGATTAAACCTGTTTTAGAATAGATGTTGACACAGTGAACTGTTACTTTTGGGTGTGCTGTGGGAGCTGTACAGTAGACACACAAGTTAGGTTCAACATACAGATACATTAACTGAGCAAGGCAGCCCTTGATGCTATTGGGATGTGTATTCTCTATTCAACAGTTGTGACCACCTGCACTGTCCTTCCACCACAAAATACCAATTAATAAAGTAACAAAATCATTCTATAAAGCTAAAAGGCAATCAAGCATGTACATTCCTACTAGACTGTTTCACTACACACTGTTAAAAGCCAAGATCTTGCTTTACAGCTCTCCAACCCCCTTATAACACCATCATATAGACCATTGTGAACGTGCAACTTCCTGGTTGCCAGGACAACTGGCTGACAAGCAAAAAGTGTACCAAAAGGGTGGGAGTTTTTTCATGGATTTGGTACAAAAAAAAAAATGCTCCACTTCTGGACTTTTAGTCCAATTTTCAAATAACATTTCTATTGCTTCCACAAGTTAGAAATGTCTATAGGTCAGTTATTATACCCAAAGTTCTAAACTGAAAAATTAATGCCGGTCATTTTACCCACTTAAATATCAAATCATGCTGATAAATATTTAAGAGCAATTGGAAAATACCTTCCTATGTCATAAAATACAAAGAAAGGCTTTACTGATTTTTTGTCATCTTTTATATTCTGACATCATCCTTTTAGCACTGCAGAATTCAATGATGCTAAGTTAGTAGTGCTAACAGTCCAAAAGCAACTTACTTAAAAATTAATAGCTTCAGCTGTTTACACAATAGGATTGTAAATAACCTCACTGGGGAGAAAGCAAATTCACATGCAAAGCAAGTTCCTGAGAACAGCACAGCCTATGTTTGCTTCTCCAAGACACATCAAGCCAAATATTGCCTTCTACAACACTCCCTCTAAATTCCGACTGAATGAACACAGATCCACGCAGGAAATGCGTCAAATACTACAAGGCACGCGACACATTCACCAAAGCTATGGAAGAGACCAATGAAGTGCTACAGTGCATTTTCACAATGTTTGCTGTTTCCACCTTAAATTGTATCTTCGGCAAACGTGGCCACTATGAAGCTGTTGGTATTTCACCGCTCAAAACAAACACTTTATATCTTCAACAGAAGAACAAACAGTAGCTTACTCCAGGGAAGACTCTCTCCCAGTGAAGCTTCTACCTACACAATTGGTCTTTCATCTTGCTCCTTTTATTTACTTTTCTTTTGGCTCTCTCAACTATTCCGTTTTATTATTTATTCAAACACCTCTAAAAGTCTCACTACTGCAAGTGTGAAAACAAGACTTTGAACCTGCGAAGTTTAGAAGGTACAAATCCTTCTGTATATTATTTTAATATAAACGAACCAAGAATTCATACAAAAGTACCTTCCTACAGAGTGGACAGGATAAAAAAAGGAACATGAGGTGAAGGACTGACAGTTTCTTGAGAATACTGTACTGATAACCAACTCTACAATTCTTCCCGTTAGCCTGATCATGTTTCACCTTTCACAGAACCACGGAATTCTTGAGGCTGGAATAGACCTCTGAGATCATCAAGTCCAACCTATGACCTAACACCCCAACATCAACTAGACCATGGCGCTAAGTGTCACCTCCAATCTTTTTGCTTGTTTGTTCTAATGTAACAATCCAAACACAGAACATCAAGCTGCTCTAAAACAAAAAAAAAATTAAAAAGGGAAATATTTATGAGACAAAGAAACCTCTAGTTTTTAATGACACAACAAACCAGACCACAGTATAATGAAAAGCACATCATTTTGTTTTGAGGTCACTTACTTACCTTCACGTGACTGAAGTCACCAACTTTGTTGCTTTCTACTCTTGGTTTGACGACCTGTCGAAAAGGACTGGAGAGCGGAAGTCCACTAACACTGATTCCATCTAGAAAAAGAATAAATGAAATTAGCGCTGTTTGTACAGTGTTGGGTTTTATTTCAAAGAACCTACATCTGTATTATCAAAGGGACAGAAAATACACAAAAAGATGTATTAAAATTTCACACAAAATAGCAAAACAAAGATTATTTTGCTGTATTTTTCTCCAGAAGTCAAAAATATCCCCACACGAGTACACGTAAAACTCAGTGAAGGTCACAGGAAAGGAAGGTCACTGCATTTGAAATATCATGAGAGAAATGCCAGGGTTACTAATATAAAATCAGTTTTAAAATTTACAAAGATAAAAGCTCATGCATTTCCATGATGGTGACCTATCAACTGCTTAATTCAACTAACTTCCAATATGAGGCCTGAGGATTCTTTTTCAAATATATATTGTGGAAAAGAATGGAAAACAGGGATGTCATGTCTGGAATCATCTACTGATGTAAAAATATATAAACTGGTTGTCATGTATAACAAAGACAGAATGGAAACTGAAGTTTACATTGCAACAGTCAAAAAAAAACCTTGTCAGAAATGGATTTCATAGAATCATAGAATTGTCAGGGTTGAGAGGGACCTTAAAGACATGATGTCTCAGATGCAAGCAACAGTAGTTCCAGTAACACATCCCAAAGGTTTGCATTTTGCTTCTTAGCTTATATAACCCGTTCATTTTCATAGAATGGTTTGGATTAGAAACATTGAACATCAAGTAGGCCAAACCCCACTTCACCTTTTTTTCTTTTCTACCTTTACTGTTGTTCTTTTCCAGGTTAACTGGTTAACAACTTATACATGAAAACAAAAGCACGAAACAAACAAAAAAATTGAACCCTGAGAGCAACCAGAGCATGAAGGGAACATGTTCACATTGTACTATTTCGAAACACATGCAGCTCTAGCCTGGTTTTCCTTACTGATACAAATCTTCTTTGAATCTCTATGAACATTGAAATGAAGATTGCTTTATTAATATTCAATATTAAAACATATTTGATCCACACAAGTCCATTGGGAAAAAAAAAAAAGAATAATAAAAAAATGAGCAGCATCTAACTGATTACAAAATCAGAAGGAGCAAGTCTGAATAGGGGTCGCTACAAATGGGAAGACAATCACAGCAGTTATTATATGTCTATCTTGGAAAAGTGGAAAACATATCAGCTAAACATAGCAGTTTTTAATCAATATTCAACTAAAATTAAGAAAGTCTTTTCTCTTATAACTACATTAAATCATGCACTATGCTAGCCCATGAAGAACAGGCAGAGATGAGAGCACAAAGGAATTTTGTACACGGTAATATGTGTATTTTCAAACTTGACCAACTCAGCATCTCTTAAAAGCTCCCTGATACTAAAGCAAACATACTAATCAGCCTAAGATTTGAGGCAGTAATACATTAAAAAGTTCAAGACAGCTTGCCAACAAAACTGATTATAAATATATTTGTTCGCAGGCTTTGACATCTACTCCTTTTTAATGAAAATAAAAGGTTTTACCTGAGGAAAAATATTCTTTTCAAATTGATCAATGATTTTCACCAGTTTTATTTTTGGAACAGGAGCTGACATTGATTGGTGCATAAAATTGAAATGAAAACTGCAAAAAGAACCAACCATATGAAAAATCGCATAGCATTAGTCAGACTTTCCATTTCACATAAGGCACAAGTTGTCCTTTCTTTAAGAAAGGACCACATAATACCTAAACCAACATCATGGACATACAACTAAAGCCTTTCTTAATTCTCTTCTCCCTGTTTTCATTTTCTTGGGGGGTGGGA
>VWZK01021206.1:17939-30098 GCA_013396935.1 Baryphthengus martii | reverse complement strand
TGGGGGGAAGAAAAGACAAAGATTAGTTTAAAAATTTTCTCTGGGGAAGAAGGAATTTTTTCACCTCCAAATTCCATCTGCAAAAGGAGGTATTATAGTAAAAGAAACATCAATTCTGCTTCAGGCTAAAAGGAAAGGCTAAGGCAACCACTGTAGTGGTCGAACTTTCTGTTTCAAGTCTGTGACACTCAAACTTGGCACATACACATACACTTCAAAGGACTCACCCCATTACAACTTCCACTGTGTGAGGGGCACTTCATTGCCAGAGGACATAAAAAAAAGTGTTGCTAGCATATTTTTTTTTAAATTATTTAGCTTTTTCTGTTCTTTGAGCAGGCAGCAAAGTTGGTTAGCCATTGTCCCGCTCCTCTGCAACACGTGAAACAGTCACCACACAACAGGGAAACATATTCTGTTAAAAGCCCTGGCAGGCTGCAGAACTTACTGATGGAAGCAGCAAACAGGTAATTGAAAAACATAAAGCATCAATGAAGCAGTTCACCAGAAGTTTCAATTGACTTGATATTTCTGGGTTTTGAGACTTCATATATTTTATTTTCTCTCATGAAGTTCAGCGATACAAAGATGCTAAATCCTCTGCAGTTTTCTTCCGTCAATCCATGCTGTCAAACAGCTTGAGCAGCCTTTCACTATAAAAAGCACAATTGTCTTTCTACTCTGTCCAGAAATCTTCCTAATTTCCAGAATCCACATTGAATATTTCTATGGTAACAGCACATGACCAACACTTTTTTCCATGGAAACTGCAAAAACACAGCTTGCCTTTCCAACATCGCACTCACTGCTGTCACAACAGAGTAAAATCTCTTCCTGGCACTTCCTCTCTCCTCTCAAATGTTAAGTAAATTGTCAATTTAACTTCATTAGCCACTTTCACTGCACGCTACGCAGAAGAATCCCACACAATTTCATATTTGAACGAAAGAAAGTTTACTAAGGAAGTTACACCTGCAGATTTATTATTCAGTGAGCAAGTACTGAAGCAGGAGCTGGCGCGGGACAGACTCCATCCTTTGTGACGCTGTCTTGTACAATGACCACTGGCCTGGTCCAAGTGACAAAAACATGAACACTTGTCAAGATGGGGATGACAGGTACGGTGGTTTCAAACTCTGTGGCAAGGAAACCCTTAAATAACTTCATTACTGAAGCCAGGACACCACAGAAGTTTGTTTGTATTCCAAGGCAGTCCAAAGGTAACGGGCAATACGATGTCACGTGAGATGCAAAGCAACATAAGGTTTTAGGTTGAACTGCTGCCTCTCTGCAGAAGAAACTGATAATTCAATAGCAGCACAAACCTGCTTATTGCTGTTTTCTAAAAACAGATGCAATGTACTTCATTTTATACACTGAGTGTCTGTGCCCTGATGCTGGCAGCAAGAGCAAAGCTCTGTGAGGAGAGGCCAGTCCCAGCCACCTCCAATGGCCCCATCGCTGGGACCCTTAGGGGAGAGGAGCCGGGAAGGGAAGGGGTGGAGGCAGGACTGGGAAAAGGAAAATGTTGCCTTAACATCTGTCTTTTTGTTCCTCAACACACAGCTCTGTTTTGTTTGGCAGCATTTTACATAATTTTTCCCCAAACCTCATCTATGCCTCTGACAGTAACTGGTAATTGATGTCCCTGCCTTTATCTCAACCTATGAATTTTCTCATCGTATATTCTCACAGATACTTCTTTCTCCTTCCTTCTGAGTGTTTTTAAAGTATGAAATTACAACCCAAGAGATATCTCAGAGTTTTTGGGAAGAACACAACTTGAGCATAAAAGACGAAAACTAAATGCCCCCTTGACCCATTTGTTTATTTTGTCAATCTATTGCCTGATAGAAATTTCAAAACAAAAAGCCTCTTCATAGGCAACCTCTCCTAAGAATGCTGGAACAGTTTTAAAGTATTTTCAGCATGGAGAAAAAAGAAGAAAAAACCAAAACAAAATAAAACAAACCACAAGGCAGGGGAGTGTGAATGTCAAACCTGAATATGCCCTGTTTTTCCCAGGAGAAAAAGAAAAAAAAATATATATAATAATTTTTCATTCTACTGAAGGCAGAGAATTCTAGAAACTCGCTGACTACAACAATGAGGAGAACAACACAAGAGCAGAGAGGTTTCAGAGAATATAATCCACCTCACCCTTCACACTACAGGTGGACAGCAAGATGCAGTTTCTTCCCCCTCACAAAAAAACATGCTTAAAACCGGCACAGAAGCACCCAGAGGTAGTAGTCAGTACTCAGAAAAGCTACAAGGAGGAATCAACTGTCTCCCAGGAGCTGGGCAGAGATGACACATAGCAGACAAAGCAGTTCTTTGAGACTCCGTTGCACCTGAAGAGGGAAGTAATAGTAATCCACAATAGTAAATGCCGTGTAAGGAGAGATTCCATTCTGAGGCTGGTGAACTAACTAAACCAGAATTGGAAGTTAAATTTGGAATAAGGGTGAATACAATGCAAGGGAGCAAATGCAGCATAAAGAAATTCACACTCAAAGGCTAGATTATTTACGCACACTACATTAGATGCTAAAATAAATGTGTCTCAGCAAGGAAATAGTTTAATAAGATGACAGGTCAATTAGCCTGAATGTGCCAATAATAAATTTATTGCTATTTACCTCATATCTGTCTTAACTATTTACATTGTAAAGATCTGGGGTGTGAAACACCTCTTAGTGTCTATTTGTATAGTGGCTGGTACAACTGAGATAGGCTATGGCCTTATAAACTGTCAAAAAACTCCATCCTATATCAGTCAAATTATGAGACTGTATTATTTATCCAGATTAAAATGCCGCTAGAGGAGAAAAAGGCAATATATCATTTAGGCCCGTAAGGGCTAAAGCTGGACTTCAAGAACTCTAAGGAAAGTTC
Source organism: Baryphthengus martii (assembly GCA_013396935.1). Classification (NCBI taxonomy): domain Eukaryota; kingdom Metazoa; phylum Chordata; class Aves; order Coraciiformes; family Momotidae; genus Baryphthengus; species Baryphthengus martii. The sequence continues at coordinate 27,200 of VWZK01021206.1, read as the reverse complement.
TCAAAAAATTAAGAATATTTTTAAAGTAATGCAGTGATTAATTACTGGGAGGACACAGAAGCATTTGCAGTTTAAAAAAAACAACTACTCTTACCTACTCAGATTAACAATGCAACCAAAATGAAAGCTGACACCTTCAAACTGCAGAGACAAAAAACTTCTCAGAAATTGAGTCACTTTGAAAAAAGACTTTGAATGATTAATTGCGATAAAGGCAACCAAGCATAGTAAAATGTAAATGACCACACTGAAATCTCTCTGAGAACTTCCATCGTCATCAGTAATACAAGTGTCCTAAGAGAATCCTCTAGGCTACTTGGTTTTGAATTTAAATGTAGTCTTGACAAGTCTTCTGAAAAACTAGATGTCTAACAGGTTCTAACAAAGACATACATTGTCTATAAATATTCCTGCATTTATATTATGTAAGTAGACCAAATCTAGCCATTCAAGCAGAAAAGCAACAAAGTATGAAACACACAATGGTCTTGCATATCAATATTAAAAAAAATATTCAAGATCACTGCTTTTAGAAATTTGCGATTATTTCTCTGCAACCTTCTCATAGAATCATCTGGGTTGGAAAGGACCTTCTAGATCATCAAGTCCAACCATTAACCCTACTCTACATGCTCATTCCTAAACCATGTCCCTCAGCACCACATCTACACAACTTTTAAACAGGGATGGGGATTCAACCACTTTCCTGGGCAGCCTGTTGCAGGGCTTGACAATCCTTTTGGCGAAGAAATTTTTCCTGATATTGAATCTAAACATCCCCTCGCACACCTTCAGGCCACTTCCTCTTGTCCTATCATTTGTTACTTGGGAGAAGAGACCAAAACCCACCTCTCTAAAACTTCCTTTCAGGGAGCTGTCAAGAGCAAGAAGGTCTCTCCTCAGCCTCCTTTTCTTCAGACTAAATAGCATCACTTCCCTCAGCCACTCCTCATAAAACTTGTTCCTTAGACCCTTCACCAGTTTCGTTGCTCTTTTCTGGACCTGCTCCAGCACCTCGATGTCTTTCTTGTATTGAAGTGTCCAAAATTGAACCCAGTACTTGAGGTGGAGCCTCACCAGTGCTGAGTCCAGGGGGACGATCCTTGCCCAAGTCCTGCTGGCCACACTGATGCTGATCCAAGCCAGGATGTTGTTGGCCTTCTTGGCCACCTGGGCACACTGCTGGCTCAGCCGACTGTCAGTCAGCACCTCCAGGTCCTTTTCTGCCAGGCAGTTTCCAGCCACTCTTCCTCACATCTGTAGCATTACAGGGGATTGTTACGACCCAAGTGCAGGACCCAGCACACGGCCTTGTTGAACCTCATACCATTGGCCTCGGCCCATCAATCCAGCCTGTCCAGGTTCCTCTGCAGAGCCTCCTCACCCTCAAGCAGATCAACACTCCCACCCAACTTGGTGTTGTCTGCAAACTTACCCAGGGTGCACTCTATCTCCTCATCAGGATCATTGATAAAGATATTAATGAGAAGTGGTCCCAATACTGAGCCCTGAGGAATGTCACTTGCGACTGGCCACCAGCTGGATTTTACTCCATTCACCACCACTCTTGGGGCCTACCAGCCATCCAGCAGAGCATATGCCCACCCAAGCCACGAGCAGCTGCTTTCTCCCCTAAAGAAGTGAAGGAGAGATTGAAGGCATAGATTTGCTTCTCTCTTAGCATGTGATTAATTAGTTCATTTGAGTTTATGAATTTAAATATTCTCACACCTGTCTTTAGGTTCCCTATACACCAAATGAATGAACACTAACATTTTACATAATGAAGTACTCGCTGTAGATTAATTCATTAACTTTGCAAAACATTATCCCCACGTAACAGAAGCTTTTTTTTTTTTTTTTCCAAAGACTGCTTCCCATTAACAAGTTGCCATTTACACGGCAATCCAGCAAGAGCAGCTCTTGTTCTCTTCCCATTTAACTTTAAGGAAATACTGGATCTCAGGAATTAATGAATTCTCCTTCCCAGTCATTATATGCTCATAATGGGAGAACCCTGTTGACCACTTTAGGTCACCTTAATAGGTGACAGAAACCTTACTAATGAAACTCCTTAAGCCTGGCTGTACCAAGCAGACAAGTGCTTCCTCCTGTTTAACCTACTGCAACAACCTTAGAATCAAATTCAATACACACACTGCCTTTCCTGACATGAGAACAAAGAACAGATGTAGAAGGAATCCTGAACCAGCCAGCTGAGGGACAGAAGACCCAAATTTCACTAGTGTTTGCAGAAAATAGATCTCCAACAGGGAACTTCTGTGTCTTGATCAACTGCCTTCAAGACATAAGCCTTGTTTTCTTAACATCTGCCCAACTGTTCCAAGTGTTTGCAAAGTAATTAATTCCAAAGATAATAAATCAAGGCAGTCCAGGTCATGGCAAGAACCCTAAATGACACACTTTAACGGGAGGTACATTCTTCTGTAATGTTATCTGGCTGTATTTGCATAACCCAAATTCCCAGCATGGAAGCCTATACTCAAACATCTAGAACTGAAAGGGTTCAGAAGGGATACCAATGTATGGAACTGTTTCTGTAACAGGGACAACAAAGCCAGTTCAGTCTGTAAAAGAGATCACTGTGATAAAAACATGAGGAAACGTATAAAATCATGATGGTAGGTATGATGTTTAGATCTATTGTTCCCTGTTTCTTGCAATACAAGAACCAGACCATGCCAGAAGAACACCGGTAGGTGCAAGGCTGCTGAACGTACTTTAGCTGTGACTCATCTTGCCACAGCACATCGTACTGTCCTGACAGAGAGGGTGAAGAATTTTATGATTGAGAAATCTACTGAGGATGAACAATAATGCTCAAAACCAGAGAAACCATATCAGGCTCTGGATGTTCCTAAGCTAACAACAGTTGGAGGCCCAAAGCTTAATGGCAAGTAGCATGTGTCGTCACAATTTTCCCCATATTCTCCCTCAGGCATCTGCTCTTAGCCACTATCACAGCCAGGATATTGGACTAGACGGTCCTTGATCTGATCCTGTACAGCCACTCATGTGCTTTTGCTTCCTTTAATCTAGAAGAACATCTAACATTTTTCTTTATGAGACAGTATCCCATCAACACACAAGAATTAGATCTGCAATTCTGATTGATAACTTAGTTTACTTTCCAATTGGATAAGTTTATCATCAGAAGCATCAGTAATTTATCCTCTCTGTACTATCTGCTGATTACAAACAGCGTGAGAGGAAACAATTTCAGCAGCAAATGAAAACAGATCAAAGTAACAGATGCCCTGCTAAGGGCATTACTTTTAAAAGACAGAAGTATTTTGATCATCACTGTAAATCTGATCTTCAGAATAAAAAGGTAACATAGCTACCATGTGATTAAAAGTCATATCGTAGTTGCCATTGATTATTCTAGCTCTTTACTGTTCTTTGCATCAGGATCCTACCTGCCTATTTAGAAGGCACAATATTTGTAAAGTTAAAAGCAATATAGAAAAATTACAGTATCAAGCAAAGATGTTAAAGTACTTAGCATTTCCAATAATACCTTCGAAGTATACACAAAGTACATAGCACCTAAAAATACTAAAGAAACACTAATGGATTCTACTCGTTTATCATCACTGAATGAGGAAATGTTGAATTGCTTCCAGGCTTCAGTGACACAACCTTACAAAGAAGCTGTAAGCAGAAATAACAAGGTAAAAATGTTCTTCCAAGGTTTTGTTCGTGTCTGGTCCCACAGAAATCAGATACAGGAATGAAAAACAGGGGCTCAAATTCACTATCCCACAACTGTTCGATGTCAATACCAAGAAGCAGGTCATCTTCTCCTTCTATAAAATGTTTTGTCTGTGTGCTCTCTCATCTGAAAAACTGGGCAAGTGCAGCTTCAGAAAGCCTTTACAGCTTTGCATGGCAAAAGGCTTTGCATGTGGCAAATCTGGAAGTTACAAAAGTGAAATCAACAGAACTGCCACTAAAGACAACAACATCCATTTTTAAAATACCTGCATAATTACTTTTTCAAGTTATCTTGCCTATATTAATCACGTTCCTTCTCACTTCCATGTCTCTAGTTTCTTTCTTAGGAATCTTGAGCTGCCAATTAATAAAACTAAATTTCCAAAGCTTAACTTAAATTTTGAATGAACTGGCCTACACCTTTTCCATATAATATAACAGATAATGAGTTGAATTATGACCTAATAAAAGCTTATATAAACTAAGCAAGCAAAAAGTCATTGGAATTTCCATGGAAAAGACAGGTCATCTATGGGGTACACAAGGAGCTGCTGAAACAGCAAAATCCTCCTACAGTTAGATTGGATCTGCTCCTCCATCTTCCCCGAGCTCTGTGAATTTGTAGCACAAATGTGTGCTGTATAGAATTATGTTTCTTGACAAGGGCATTTCTCAAAACCTCGATTCCATATCAGCTGTGTTTTCACAGTACTACCAGAGCGTGGTCTTCCTCTACTATCAGGTTTTTCAAAAAAGTTCTGAAGTAAATTTTATTGTAGCAACAGTGTGGGGTTTGTGCAGTTAAATCCTAAGATGTTTTTTATGATTTACACATTTTATATCGGGGAGGTTTGAAAACCAAAAATGTCTTTTATATACTAACAATTAATATCCTTTCCGTCTAAATGCATTTGCAAGATAAATCACAGAACTCGGTCCTATTCAACTCAAATAAGTTATACATATCACTGGTGCATTTTTTAATATTCAAATATTTATTTTTAAAGATTAATTATACTGATAATGAATACCTGCAACTGGATCCTGGGAAATGGTCCAAATGATACTTGTTTGGATACTTGTTTTGTCAAGTTAATTCAATCAGTGTAAATATAACAGGCAATTGAAAAAATATGGAGTATAGCAATTACTCCAGTGAGATGGTGTGGTTATTATGAAAAGGAAGTCTTCATTACAAGTATCTGGTGCTTGTAATTCCAAGTGATGCTGATACAAGCAAACACTGGGGGTTTTTATTCGAAAGAAACTATGAGTTTAGGCCCATGAAGCTTTCTCTACAGTACAAATGTTAGAGGGATTATGCCCTACGCTGCAGTGCCGGCACTTCTGGCAAAACTGCCTTCAGTCACAATTAAGAATTCTACAGTCTTGGAGAACTAAATGATCAAATTAACATTCTTTCTCTTTAAAACCCATTGATGCTTGCAAACTTTTTTTCCTTTACCTTCATGTCTGTGTTTAGCTCATATCTGGGGCTAAACTCTAGCAGTTGCTCTGGTAACCAATTACTCCGCCCCAGCAAAGGGGCATCAGGCAAAGAAGAGGAGACTCACGGGTTTGAAATGAAAACGCAGTTAATGAAACACCCAAACTAATACCAATGCCAGTACAGAGTAAACAAAGTTATACTCGGCCCAGCAAACATACAGTGGTCACAATAAACAGGAAGGCAGACCTCAGGAGCAGAAAGAGGATCAGGAGACATCCGCACCTCACCAGACTTTTCCATTTTATACTGAGCATGATGTTGATGGTCTGAGATACATCTGTGAGCCAACTCAGATCAGCTGCTCTGGCTGACTGCAAACTGGTAGTGGCCTGCAGACCACGGCAGGCCTATGATTCTAGCCCAGTGAAACCAGGACACTTCATAAGATAAGGATACAGACACATCAAAACCTCTCTGTCAAGAAAGATTTAAAAAATAGCAGGGCAAGGTCTCAGGGTGGGAAAGTTTGGTCAGACTATCATGCTCATCTAGTTGCCACAACAAGTCAGACTTCAAACCATACATCTCACTGAACACTTGCGTTTGCATTACAAGCCAGAAACATGAAAATACACACTGACGTCGCACACAGTATTTTAAAATGAACGGTATAATTAGGTTAAGTGTTTCTCAGAAGTACATAAAAGCCTCCTAAGGAAGGAGGAATTAAAAACTCACCATCACTGAGATCTTGCAGAAGATTTTCTTGGCATGAAAAGTCCAGCTTCACTTTAATGTTTACAGTAAATGTTGCAATCTTTCCAGGTTTTAGAGGAAACTGGGAAAGGGTGTCTTCTAGCTTCCAACTTAAGAAATCTCCATATAGCTTCTCTGTATTAAAAGGAGGAAAAATTTCATGAGCATAAGGATGGTGTTGAGGAAGTTTAAGTTTAGAACTGTTGTACAGAGTATTAACTGATCTGCTGTTCTCTGTTTGTTTTCTAAAACATTCAGAATGAAGGCACTAAAACAGGAATGAAACACGAGAAAGACATTGGAGGGGTTCCTGACACTGACCTGCAGCATGTAGATCACAAAGCTCAAAATACAACCCTAAGTGAAGAACACTGCCAGAAGAAAACTACTGCACAACACGGAACATTAAATACAAACTGTGAATACTTGAGAAGACAGCCTGAAAGGGACTTAAAAGTTCACATAGTTTTGAACCATACAGACTCTAGCTCAGGAAATGGCATATGAATGCAAAAAAAACTATTTCATCAAAATATTACACCAAAATAAATCAGTTGAAATTCTGAAACACAAATGAGAAGGCAAAGACGACTACTGGCTTTCATATCTTTATAAAATAAAGATCTTTCTCAAACTTGAGAAGCAAAAAGTACACAAGACCCAAATAGTAAGGATGCTGCCAGACAGGATTAGTTCATGTTAAGATATTTGTTTGAGAAATTATTTATCATTGGTCCACAAGAGATAAGGCACCTGCAATTATTAGCTCCTCTGCCCTAAGCCTAAAGTTCCAGGTAAGATGAGAAAATGAAGAAGTTAAGTCCACTTCCAGAAGAAGGGTGAGTTACTTATCTGTTATTTCAAGGTCTGAAGTATGCCAAACATTTAAGTATGCCAGACATTTAAGTACCTTCAACAGAAGTGATTTAAAAAGTAATATTCTATAAATTTATGCAAAAGAAAAAAAAATTTTTTTTAACAGAAAGGTTGTTCAACAACAACAACCTACTACAACAGTACAGTAACACAGTGACCTCTACCTGAATTAATCTAACTTCAGATACTAAACAGAAACAAGAAATATCTGCTAATATCTGGTTTCTTTTACGCACTTCATGAACTATCCCTGGAGTGGGGGTAAGGGGGAAATCAATCAAGCGCTTCACTTCTACATCACTGTACAGGATGCAGTTAATTTTCTTTAGAGCAGCCTACATGGTGCTGGGTGTTGGATCTGTGACTAAAACAGGACTGAGAACACAGGACCTTGTTGGCTATTGCTGCACAGTACTGGCACAGCACCAGGACTTTCTCTTTTGCCACTCTGCCCTGACAGAGCAGCTCAGCAGTGGCAAGAAGCTAGAAGGCAACACAACTAGGACAGCTAAGCTCAGACTGATCAAAGGGATATTCCATGCCACGAAATCTTGCTTTGTTGTTTGGGTTTTTATTCTTCCTTTTTCCTTTGCTTATGAAACAATCTTTATCTCTACCTGTGAGTTTTCTCACTTTTGCCCTTCCAATTCTCTTCTCTGCTCTGCTGAGGGAGAAGACTGGGGGAGCAAGTGAGCAACTGGATGGGGGCTTCAGGTCTGCAGGGGTCAACCCACCACATCCATAAATTCATTAATAAATGCAAGACCATGCAGTGCCAAACACTGCAGGAAAACCTATTAACACATAAAATAAACATGATGGTTAGATTGGGAGAATCCTAAAAATATGTATTAATTTATTGTCGCACTGCATACTATCTCCAACGTACATGGAAGGATTCTTCTAAAGGCCATTTAAACCCCATTTGAGCGCTGACTTGTGTAACACGGGGACCACTGAAAGTCACACAGTTCATCCCTACCTCATAGGAGGCTACTTGACTGAAGAGCAAGCTGGTGTACTGGTATTGCAGAGCCTTTCCAAAACCATCACCTAAGGTCCACGTGTGAGAAAACAGGGTGGGAAGACTGCCTCAATAGCTACAAGTTAGAATTAAGGCTCTTTCAAAAAAAAGTTATTAGAATTCCTGTTAAAAAGAAATTAGAAACCCAGACTGTTGGATTTGCATAAAAACAAGTGCACCTAGAAAAGGGGAAAAAAAAAAAAGTATTTTTCCATTAACTTCTTCCTAAACAATAACTGCTTTACCTGAGATCTGTTTTCCTCACAGACCATCAATTGTTGTCTTGTGTCTTTCCACATGAAATCAATATTATAGACTTCTTTAGCAGAACAAAGATGAGGTAAAAATATAAAATCCTGTTAATAATTGTTTCCCTAGAGTCACCTTCACCTCATCTAATGATTTAGCTGTAGCCATATCACTGTTCTGATTTTATTCTGTTCTCAAAAAAAGTAGCGGATGTACAGCAATTTCTATACCCTCTTCCTGAAAAGTAAAAACATAATATGCTAAAGGGATTTTTTTTTTTCCTCAGTGTGAGCAAAGACCGACATATCCCAAGTACTTGAGTGTATCTTCAGTGCAATGGACAAATTATTTGCAAAGTATATTTTCATTAAGTAGTAGATTTATTTGACGATGAGTCAAGACTTCCCAAGTGAGAAGAGCCTTTGCAGATACTAATTTAATACCTGCAATTACAAGACAAGGTCTAAATGATCGAGTTAAAAGTTAAGCTCTAGACAAAAAACATAGTTTATATTTACTTGACACTGATTTATGGTTTAATGTTTTCTTCAGCTTGCTCAGTAATCATAATGACAGTGAATTATACTATGGCATGGGGCTTCAACTTGGGGCACGCCTGCATTCAGTTGTTTCTCGGAAAAAGAAAAAAAATAAATCCACACTGGCATTTTGCATAGAGAAACTCAACGGAAAAGCAAGTCTCTTGACATCACAAGAATCTCAACTCCTCAATTCTTTTCAATCTTCATTTCCCAGGTTAAATCTGGCTTTTTTCTATGGTTTATTTTAATGTAAGCACATCTATAGAATTTTTTACTGAAATAATTTAACTCTTTGCTTGGGTATTTAATGTCACATGGCTATTAAAACCATTATGAGAAGCCATAACGTTCCTTCCCACCATCACAAATTCATACTATTTCATAGAATAACACATATTTAGACTGCTACCATTTTTCTTAATGTTATTTGCACTTATGATAACGAGTGAATAAACAAAGCCATAAAACGATGAATTTAAGAATGACTTAACTTTTCAAAAGGAACAAATTCAAGTTATTAGTATTCGGAATATTTGAACCTTAGTATCTCAACTGCATAGACTGTAAACGTAGATTTACGGGCTACCAAGAGTTGAGCTTCTTTTTTTTTTTTTCTTCTTTTTTTT
>VWZK01021206.1:0-17886 GCA_013396935.1 Baryphthengus martii | reverse complement strand
TTAGATTTTTTTTTTTTTTTTTTTTCTTCATAAAATGCTTTATACAACAGTGTAGACAAAGATATTTCTTTCAATAAGCAAGTTTAAGGCTATCAGCATTAAATTGTTCTGGAAATTACATCCATCACTTGATCAGATTCATTAGCAGAGAGTTTATCTTGACTGGATTTCAAAATCATTTAGGGAAGTAGTCAACTCAAAAGAACTTCATGAAATCAAGTGAGTAGGGAAAAAAATAGACGTCAGTATATGTAAAGGTCAAATAATACAACAGGGGGAGAAGAAACAACAAGCTATGCCTGCTATGTTGAACTTGGAGTGGCAATTACAACTCCAGACAGAAACTCTAGAGTCACCATTGACTTATGGAATCACCATGGACTCATCAGCTTAGTGAGCAGCAACAGGAAAGGACAGAACAAACAAAACGAAAAATTACAAAGATGGCAGATAAAGTGAAAACAGAACTGTTGCTCACTAAATTCCTTGGCATGAGAACTGGGAACAACTTGATAAAACTAGTAGGAGAACAGACTCAAACAGATCCAGCATTTCTCTACCCATCTGGCAGTGAACTTCTGCAATCTGTCGCTACAGGAGGCTGCAGAGGGAAGCAGAACCAGTAGCTTCAGAATGGGCTTGGAAAATTCAAGGGCAAGTCCACAAAGGTCTACCTAAAAAGGACTATGTACATAAAGCAAGGATGGATGCTGAGTAAGCACAACAGAAACACCACAACAGTGGCAGAACTTGAATTCTCTCCCTAAGCAGCATCCCCTTAATGTCCAGTGACTGCTGAGCTAGGTGGGCCATCACCCCGGGCATGTACTAGAGGACATTTCTTTACTTCTTATGTCTGTTTTTCTGTGGGAGAACGGGACAGGATGGGACTGAATCCTGTTAACACAGCGTGATGATCTGCAGATAGCCTCAAAATCGCAAACAACTTAAAGCATCAGAGAAATTGTATATATATAAATAATGTTCTGAGCACAGCTGTGGATTCCTGACAAAGACAGGNAAATGGTTCAGCCTAAACTAAGCAGTTTGACACTCATGTGCTTCAGCAAAGCTGAACAGCATCTCATGACGCTTACATGATTGGATGATATCATAATCATATGATAAAAAGCCATTAGGCCAGGACTAAAATCTAAAACATAGGTTATTATGTTAGATGTAAAAAAGCGTACCCATTTTAAAGGAAAGAAAAAAAAAAAAAAAAAAAAAAAAGGCAGAAAGAATAACCATAACAGACTACCGCTGAAAGGTGAAGTCTGGGTAGAACACCACCAAAACAACTGGTGCTTCTCAAGTTGAACAGTTGAAAAGAAATACAAATGCAAGAGCAGTTTCCAACTAGCACAGAAGGATGCGACCAGCATACTGCACACCTCAGAATTCAACACGCACAAAGGTGCATTAAATGCAAGTATGATCAGACACCTGAAGGTGGGAAGTCTGATGTGCTGAAAGGCAGCAAAGCTCTTCAGACCTCCACGGTCATCTGCGCTTCTGATTCTCGATGCCTCACTAGCTGAAGTATCTGTTCCTAGCAGAATACCGAGGACCTCAAAATAACTATCAGTTCTAAATGCATAGGTATTGACATTCATACACCTGAACTTCTTCAAGTGCTTGAAATTCTTGGAAAAACAGAAGTTGACTATTTAGCACTGTAGAGTATCTGCCATCTTTTTTAAAAACGAGAAACCATGAGGTGTGCACACTAGCATTACAGGATTAAAAGCACTAATCATTCATCAGCTTATAGGCACTGTACCAATATTAATTTTCCTTTGAGACAGGGGAAAAAGAGCCTCTATCAAAGTGAGGAGACAATCCAGAACATTTTGACTTGGTAGACAGGAATGAACTTGCAGGACTTGTTATGTTCTTTACAATGTAAATGTATCTAGCAGATCTTCCTCTAGGCAATTAGGAAGTATTCCTAAGAGGAAGAAAAAAAAGACTCTAAAATTATAACCCATTTAACATTTATCCTATAAAGGGAAAAAGCAGTTACTGAGAATGATACAAATTCATGATCTCATTCAGCCGGTGTGGACAGAAAGAGACTTGAGGTGAGAAACCCAGATAGTAGAGCCATGGCAGCTCGACTGGGGCTGAGTTGCCAACGCTCCTTGCTGTCCTATCTTCACAAGGCCAGTTGGACTAACTGGAGAAAAGCCTGCCCGCATTCACAACTCTCTATGGAACATATCCCCAATTTGAAAGATTTTACAGTTTTTTTCATAAAAAAAAAAAAAAAGGTAAACAGATCTATTCCAGGATATTCAGTTCTTAAAATGGGCTACTTGGACCTTAAAGTAGATTTTTCATTTGTGGTCTAGCACAGCTGAACAGCTGAGACCATTAGGGAAGACCTTATTGTGATGTACCAGGACTTGAAGGGTGACTCCCAAGACGAAGGAGACTCCCCTTTTTACAAGTAGCCACGTGGAGAAAACAAGGGGGTATTGTTACAAGTTGCTCCAGGGGAGATTCCGGTCCGAGTCCAGAAGAAAATTCTTTATGAGGAGAAGAATTAAAAATTGAAATATTCTCCCAAGGGAAGTGGTGGACCCCCATACACTGAGCAGTTTTAAGACTCAACTTAGGGTGCTAGGCCACCTCACTTAAACAATTTTTATTTTTTTTTCCTTCCTTAAAAGGTTGGACCAGATGATCCTTGAGGATCCCTTCCAATCTGGCATTCTGTGACTCTGTGTGTTCAACGAGCATGGGAAGAAGAATACAGCTAGACAGGTGAATTTATTTCTCTTTATTTTAGTTCCAGAGGTCAATCACTTCTGAGCAAGATCAGTGAGATTTTGCCTCATCATGCAAGTCGATTCAGTGTGTGCAGCCAGTGCTCCCAACTAGAGCCTAACAACCTGTGAGGCCAGTAAGAACACCTGCAATACTCTTTTTAGTGCTTCCAGTTTGAAAACATGACTTAAATTTGTCTCTGAGTGGATCAAATAGTTGGGTCATCAAAGCTGACTGGAGACAAAGGATGGAAAGGCATCCTCCCCTTCGCACATGTCATCATTCTAAAAAAAGTACTGGACTCTCTGACCTGGTGAGGGACAATATAAGGTGACCCAGAGTTGATCTTGACAGCATTCATGTCATGTCCAACCTACAGATACCACAGCCCCATAGACAGAATGGTGCAACAAAACATTAAAAGACATGACAGACATGTTCATTGGGGCAGAATGACAAGTCCCTTTTGCAGATTTCCCTCAGGATCTGTTCCGTAACGCACAGCTGCTAAAGGACTCGAAAACCCTGTGATCTTCTTTATGAATGGCACAGTGTGAGCTGCAATTTCTGCTCATTTATCTGAGGGCCAGCGTGGAAAGCTGAAAGAAATACAAGAGAGGAAGTCATGGAAGGCATTTGAAAACCTGATCTCCAGAGGTTCTCATTAACAAGGCACCGTTGAAAACAATGCCAGAGGAGTGGGATTCCTCAAGAAAAGTGACTGGCTATAGAATAACGGAGGTCAGGTCACTGCACTGCAACAGCTAATCCCATCCAGTAATTTCAAAAAATGTTTGCCATTTACAGCATCCATCTTTGTGCTATGAGTTGTGGTCCCAGAAACAAACGGTAAGGAAATGGGAGTCAGACAAGCAGGCATGCAGCGACTGCAAAAGATTTATGAGCAACCGCCAGGACCAAAGAACCAAAGCAAATCGTGTGAAACGAAGGATGATTGAAAGCTCTTTCCCTTTGGCTGAAATTGGACAACTTCTCATGGGCTCCCAAGTTGACAGGCAAGCTGTGGTCATGGCAGATGAAGATGCCTAACAGCTTTCAAGGAGACCTTGAGCAGTTTAAATCACAGGCACATTTCAGCTGAGGAGGCAAGGAACATCCAGAAGACAACTTCTTAATGCACTACAGGTAGTTCATAAGCATCTGCATATGCCCTCAACAGGATATATAATATCAAGACTTCGTGCTGCTATTAAAGATGGTTTAATGTCATATCCACAATACGTCCATGCACAAGTATTACTGAGCTGCTGACATTACAGATTTTAGTTCCCTGTGGATCACCAGAGTACTATGTCACATGTCGCACTGTACTGTGAGTCCATCTTTATGCACTTACATCAATTTACAATAATTACTAAAATGGAAGAGAGTTCATTATAAAAAAGGCAAAGGTCCATCCTTTGCAAGACCTACCTACAATCACATCTGAAATTACTGTTACATGCTTAAAGTGGATTGTTAGCGCCTTTGCCATGGATGGTATTTTCCAGCACTTTATGTTGTACTGGCAACACCCAGTTATCTAAGAAGTCATACTTAAAGTCTGTATTTTCCTCCAACAACATGGTTTATCTCGAGCACACAGTTTCAAATACAGAGATGCATTTTGCTACTGTGAGACAACACAAGAAACTGAAGATTCTGCTTGACAGGCCCCTTGATAACTTAATCTGAATTTCTGCTTTCAAAAGAAGGTTGTTTAAGGTGACTTCCAGAGGTCCTTGCCCACGCAAACTTCTACAATTCTGATGGTGTGGATCTCAAACTCTCAGAACAAGTATCATTCGGTGCCTCTCACAACTCACTCATTTCTATTTTTCTGAAATGTTGATTTAAGTGTTGCATTTTTTTGAGTATGTCTAATATTTGCTCATCAGAAATTTTCCCTTTTCTCATAAAGACAATTATTATTATGGTTAATAACATCTGAGAGACTGTCAAATACACAAGGAGGCTTCATTGTAAACATTTTCTACAGAGAAAGAAAATGAAGGATGAAGTAAAATTAAGTTTTACTGAACTTGTAGTTGAGTATCAACTTTTCTCCTTTTCTCCCCATTGTTTTTAACAAAAGCTGTAACTGAGAGATGATGGTTTTCAAGGTGACAAGAGCCTCTGTTTCAATATGCTGAACTAATTAGCTGCGTAACGTTATGTACTAAGAGTCTGATTAACGTCTGATTCAGAGACCCATATATTTCAGCATTGAATACATTTCATGACATAAACTTCACTGTTTAATACGCGTGCTGTATTTGGTCTTTCCGTTACGCAAGGAGAGCACATTGGAATTATGGAAAAAAGACCAGTAAGTCATCACACTTTTCAGCTTATAAAATTATTCTTGGTAACAAGTCTCAGACAGAAAATCTATTCTTAGATGATTGGCAACTCCTGTTCTCTCAGGCTGCAGATAAGAGGATACTTTGTGGAGAGGAGGGAAAAATAATAATAAAAAAAAAAAATCAAGAGCTCCAATACTGAAATGAACAAAAATCACCAGGTATCACACTGCATTTTAATACTCTGGCTCTGACAGAAAATCTGCAATAAAATAAGGTATTTCTGTTCTAAGTAAAGATTATCTTGCTTGTCATCTGCAGTTCTTCCGTTAGTATCATTTTCACAACAATGTCTCAGAGGAACAACAAAAAGATCAAATATATCACAAAACAAAGGCAAGATTCACCTATTAGACTACTTTTTAATGCCATATGTACTGAGTATCTTAAGACTGAAGCAGGAGATGTACCATATTTTTTCCATACCTTCAGTTATTCTTTTAACACATCATAGTTTATTTTATTTATTGCCTTGGTTTTTGAAGTCTTTTATCCCATTTTTTTCTTATTGCTCACTGAGTGAGATAGAAGCAGGCTTATTTACTTCCACTCTCTCAAGCGGGACTACACTACCGCTAATGATAATTTAGTTAATTAACTAATCAGTGTATTTAGACATAAGGAGAAAATAATTTAGAACCAAGATTCTTGCTTTTTATTAGTTAGCACCTCAGGTTTTTTTTTTTTCTCCAAGTAACACTAAAAAGAAATCTAGATTTCCAAAAAGCAGGTGATTCTTTGACACACAGATGGTTTTACAATTTCTTTCATTTTCTTTCTACATTCTCTTTCGTTTCTATATTCCTACGATAAAATTAAACTGAATGATTGTAGTTTCATAACAGAAATTATGATATTTATTCTTAAATGACCTAAAAGAAGTGTAACACAAATACTGTTTTATTAGAGGAAAAGCGATAACTATGATTTCTAAATATAAATCAGCATACAAACCCTTAGTGTTGACCATTTTTGCTGTGACTTCTAGTTTCTCCAGTGGTTCTGTTCCAATGTTTTCTAACTTAATAATAAGCTCTTGGGTCTCTCCGTTGTAAAGCTGAACAGACACATTAGTGGAGATTTCATCCCCTGAAGAAGGCTGAAGTGTATGAGCAGACCTAAAAATTAGCACATATAGACAAAATATCAAGAAAAAAATGTTAAAAGCCTGTCCAAGTTACTATTTTCTATTAGCTATTCTTTGTAGACTGAGAAACTACTGCTCCACAGTCTTGAAGACATTAGATATCATTTTCCATTCTCATTTAAGACAGAGTCATTTTTTATAACCATTGAGGATGAATGTTAATATTTTATGCATAAGACAAGTCAGATTTCAAACAACATAAAAAAATGTATTCCTAACGGTGAAAGCTTGTTAAAAATTGCTGGGGGGGGGGGGGGGGGGGGGGGGGGGGGGAGGGGGGGGAAGAAAGAAAGGGAAAAGAGAAAAATAAGCAAGAGCAGGTCATCAGAATGAGCAAACTTGACAAAATCTATCAAGTGTTTGAACACCAGGGTTGAGTAACAACGAGTATCAAGAGCTGAAAGTAAAAAATAATAATAATAAAAAATAAAATTGAAGAGAATAAGAAGCTGAGCACTGCTCAGAGAAACCAGCGTAAGAGTCCTCTGCAAGACCCTGAAGTCCATATTGCACTCTGATGAGTCCATAAAACTTATAAAAGTGAGAATAAAGTCAATTGGTAGACAAATCTGCTTCAGAAGAGGTGAAACCTTTGTAATCACAAGTGAGGACGCATTTCTCGTATACTGTTAGTTAGAAACTCCCAAACTCCACCACCATACGATATTTGTGGAATGAAGACGGAAACACCTTTAACGACAGATAAGCAGCATTGTTTTACGCAGCTGTTCACCCAGAAAACATTTCCCTAAGGGATCATAAACAGTATCTGAAATATGAGGCAAGATATACTTAGTAGAGTAATATATTGTAAAAATAGCTTAAAAATAAAAATTATTCTGTGAATTATATGTGCTAAAAAAAAAAAAAAAAATCACATGGGTGTATAAAGCTTCAGAAACATGACCATTTATTTAAATGAGTATCAAGCATTTAAATTTCAAGTAACAGAAGTGTCAAACCAGTCAATTACTGAAACAGCAGGTATGCAGAGTGCTCTGACAACACAGTTAAACACAAGGAAACACTTTTTCCCAGTGAGGGTGACAGAGCACTGGAACAGGCTGCCCAGAGAGGTTGTGGAGTCTCCTCCCGCCTGGACGCGTTCCTGTGTGACCTACTCGAGGTTACTGCTCAGGCAGGGGAGTTGGACTCGATCCTTCAAGGTCCCTTCCAGCCCCTAAAATTCTGTGATTCTGGAAAAAGTAGAATAGAGCAGTAACCTTGACCTTTGCTAGGAAGAATTAGTGTGGGAGTTGAGAGAATGCAGCTTTAGTGGACAACAGAGGGCATAAACCTCATGGGAGTGGATCCTGAAAGAAATTCACCATGTGAAAGGTGAAGTAGTGAATACAAATAAATTCTTTGAACATGAATGAGAGAAGGAGGGCTGCAGACCAAGACAGATGGGCAAAAGTTCAATTCCAGACTGTATTTATCATGTTGATGCAAAGGGTCAGAAGGGATTGAGGATACAAGGGCAAAAGCTGCTGAGATTAATGACTGATAAATCTGTTGGTAAACCCAGGTTCAGTAACTTCTTTGGTGGATATTTCTGCTCTCCTTCCTTCCTATCCCATCCTTCCTTAGTATAAAATAAACAGCTTCCACAAACATGAGCAGATTATAGTCTTTCAGAATGCATCTGTGACAACAAGTACTTAAAACACGTATTTTTTGATAATTTGTAATTTACTGTCATGCATCGTTATTGCTGCAGAACTCTGGAGTTTGGGCATTTGGAGTAACAGGAAAGAAGGAACTTCCTTTCTGCCTTCATATTTAGACAAAAGTATCAAGGAATTGCATACTAACAAATCAAAGAAATGGTACTTTCAATTACTGTATCAACGTCCATCCGAAACCAGAGCCCAAGCTAAATCAGCTTACACACCCTTTTCTGTAGTACAGCTTCCTAAATTAAAAACTATCTCAATTCTTATTTAGAGTACTGTATAGCCATCAGCTTTCTTCTGAACTTGCAAGACCTCAGACTGGGGATACCAGTAGATGAAAAATTAGATATGAGCTAGCAAAGCGGCTTGCAGCCCAGAAAGCCAATTGCAACCTGACCTGCATCGAGAGACGTGTGGCCAGCAGGTCAAGAGAAGTGAGTCTCTCCCCCTTCTCTGCTCTTGTGACACCCCACCTGGAGTACTGTGGCCAGGTCGTCCCCAGTATAAGAAAGACACGGATCTGCTCGAGCAGGTCCAAAGGAGAGCCACAGAAATGATCAGGGGGCTGGAGCAACTCCTGCATGAGGAGAGGATGAGAGAGTCAGGGTTGTTCAGCCTGGAGAAGAGAAGGATCTGGGGAGATCTTACCGTGGCCTTTCGATGTTTAAAGGGGTTTATAAGACGGGGACAGTCTTTTTAGTAGGGCCTACTGTGACAGGAAAAGGGGCAACAGTTTTAAACTGAAAGAAGGTAGGTTTAGATTGCACCTAAGGAAGAAATTTTTTGCAGTGAGGGTGGTGAGACAGTGGAACCAGTTGCCCAGAAAAGCTGTGGATGCCCATTGCTGGTAGTGTTCAAGGTCAGGTTGGATGAAGCTTTAAGCAATCTGATCTAGTGAAACACATCTCTGTCAATGGCAGAGAGGTTGGACTTAGCCTGGAGAAAGGGAGACTCAGGGGGGACCTTCTCACTCTCTCCAACCACCTGGAGGGAGGTTGTAGTCAGGTGGGGCTCACGCTATTCTACCACACAACTAGTGACAGGACAACAGGGCAGGGCCTGAAGCTGCGCCAGAGGAGGGTTAGGTTGGATATTAGGAAGCACTTCCTCATGGAAAGGGGGATTAAACACTGGAATAGACTTCCCAGGGAAGTGGTGGAGTCACCATCCCTGGAGATGTTTAAGGAAAGATTGGCCGTGGCACTTAGTGCCATGGTCTAGTTATGTCGTGGTGTTAGGTTGTAGGCTGGACTTGATGATCTCAGGTCTATTCCAGCCTCAACAATTCTGTGAATCTGTGATCTTTAAAGGTCCCTTCCAACCTAAACCATTCTGTGACTCTGTGCCTGCTCTGAACTTGTCCTGACTTGTCTGCAACTTTGGTTTGACTTACTGTCGCAGCAACTTTTCTTCTGACATGGTGGCTACACCTTATTTGCTTTACTGCTGTTACCTCTGCTCAGTACAACCATAGTTTCATACAGGTAGTAGTTCAAAGCAGACGTTCTGGGTAGAATGAGCTATTTATGACTAACACAGTGACATTGTGTCTGGTGTAACAGCAGAGGCATTGCAAAGTGGAGATGAAGGATGTAGCAAAAAAACAGTACTGCCATGAGATGGGAAAAGATGGGACATCAGAGGTTTCACAGCTAGAAACAATTCACTAACAGTCAAAGAAATGCAGACATGAGGCCGGGCAAAAAAGAGCTTTTAGGGGTGAAAAAGAAAACAAGGATCTAAGATATATAAAAAAGCACTACAGATAGTACGTTTGGATGCAATGCGGCACTTGAGTGAAGCAAGAACAAGGCGTAAAAATGCCGGGCAAAACAAAATGGCTTCAAGGGTTCAAGGGTTTTCTAGAGTGAAAAAAAGCCCAAACATCAACATCATAGTCTCGGTGAAAGTCTCCAGGTGCTGGCAACTCACTGCACCACCAGACCGAAAAGGACAACCTTAAGACCCAGAGGGAGCAGTGAGAGGGCAAGTGTAACACCAGGAAAACAGGAGGTGTGTGTATAGCAATTTGAAGTGTATTATTAATAGTGATTCTTTTTATATAGAGTATTTTTCCTCTCTTTC
This sequence comes from Baryphthengus martii, assembly GCA_013396935.1. Classification (NCBI taxonomy): domain Eukaryota; kingdom Metazoa; phylum Chordata; class Aves; order Coraciiformes; family Momotidae; genus Baryphthengus; species Baryphthengus martii. Next base: position 7,843 of record VWZK01021206.1, on the reverse strand, counting down.
TTTCTTCTGTAATAATTTCATCTGGACAAGTAATGGTCTAATACAGGAATCACTAAGATACAAACCGTAAATTATTGGCATTATACATAAAGTATGTTTCCTCTTTGCTCAGAAACATGATTTGGTCCATAACAGTATTGCACAATTATTTCAGTAAATTAGAAAGTACTCATCAAGAGAGCAACCTATAATGGCTGGCAGACTGGCATGCAGCTTCGAGAATTTCTGGTTCTTGTGAAAAACACTGATATTTTTCCACACAAGAAGTCTTCTCCAATTTTACTTACGAATTTGTCATTTTATTCCCTCAATTTTCTTCCTTTTCCATTAGGATTGCTTTATTTGGTAGTGTACCATGTATATGTGCTATACATATATATAATACATACCTATTTATGCACAAATACATAAATACATATAATGACAAAAATATATACTAACAATGTCATTTTCAATCCACAAGAAGCTTCACGAGTGCACCCTTGGTAAGTCTGCAGATGACACCGAGTTGAGTGGGTGTGTTGATCTTCTAGAAGGTAGGGAGGCTCTACAGAGGGACCTGGACAGGCTGGATTGATGGGACAAGGCCAGTGAAATGAGGTTCAACAAGGCCAAGTGCTGGGTCCTGAATTTCAGTCACAGCCATCCCCTGCAACGCTACAGCCTCGGGGAAGAGTGGCAGGAAACTGCCTGGCAGAAAAGGACCTGGGGGTGTTGGTTGACAGCCACCTGAATGTGAGTCAACACTGTGCTCAGGTGGCCAAGAAGGCCAACGGCATCCTGGCTTGTATCAGAAATGGTGAGGCCAGCAGGACAAGGGAAGGGATTTTCCTCTGTATTTGGCATTGTTGAGGCCACATCTCAAATACTAGGTTCAGTTTTGGGGCCCTCACTCCAAGAAGGACACGGAGAGGTTGGAGTGTGTCCAAAGAAGGACAATGAATCTGGGGAAGGGTCTGAAGAACCAGTTCTATGAGGAGTAGCTGAGGGAACTGAGGATGTTTAGCCTGGAGAAAAAGAAGCTGAGAGGAGGTCTTATCACTCTCTACAAATACCTGAAAGGAGGTTGTCGCAACATGGAGGTCAGTCTATTCTCACAAGTAACAAGCGATAGGCTGAGAGAAAACAACCTACAGTTGGCCAGGGGATGTTCAGATTCAGTATCAGGAAAAATTTCTTCACTAAAAGGGTTGTTAAGCCCTGGAACAGGCTGCCCAGGAAAGCGGTTGAATCACCATCCCTGGAGGTATTTAAAAGCCACGTAGATGTGGCGCTGAGGGATGTGGTTTAGTGGTGAACTTGGCAGTGCTGGGTTAATGGTTGAACTTGATGATCTTAAAGATCTTTCCCAACCTATACGATTCTATGATTCTATTACAGCTTCTGCTAAATTGAGCTTATTAAACTGACCTTCTATAACAGAGATCAATAAAAAATTTTTACAGTTCTGAAAAGACATTATAGTGTGCCTAGAAAGGCCCAGAATCATTCTTGGCAATGACTATTGGCTATGACTATCACCCCAAAATTACTATTAGAGCAATCAGTTTTTGAAGAAATGATAAAGAGCTGTGTATCTTTGACTTTTCAAACAAACCTTGCCCTACAGTTTCATCTACAAAGAAGTAAGGCAATAAATACCATATAATATTATCTCCTATCCTTCAAAAATGTGTAAATTTGGTGAAACGTTAAGAAACATCAGCTCAGCTCCAGGAGAAGGAGCTATAAAAGTTAACATGCTGATGGGTGTCAAAGGAAACGTAAAGCAAATCAGCAAGATGCAAGGAGAGAAACTGGATTCAGATTTTATCCTGCTGTCTGTAAATGAAGAGTGTTCTTTCTCTTAGTTCTTCACCATGACTCTGAAAAATACGTCACCCTTGGGAGAGCCCAAAGGATAAAACAGAATTGACAGGAGTCACATGAGGCGATTTGCTGGTATCAGAGAGGCTGGGAAATGGAGCAAGTGATGGGAAATAGGAACTTCTCCGGCATACTGCAAAGTAGTCAGAAGTGCATCTGAATTCCCAGGCTGTTACAGGAACTGAGACTGAGCACTGAAACTAAAGCATCTGAAGAAATTCAAAGTAAATTTAACACCAATGAAAAAGTAAAACCATACTGATATACAAAGAAAATTTTGTTAATGTTCCATATTATCATATATCCAAAAAGAATAGCTGTTGTGTTCATTTAAGAGTATTTGTAATTCCCTCTGTATTTCAAACTCACCATGTTCTTTAATATATTCGTAACTTTGCCTACCCAATATTAATTTTGATTACAGCTAAATCATATAGACTCCACATCTAGCAGAATTTTTATAGGGAATTTGGCAACGTGTAACTCAACTGCAGCGTTTCATTATTTTACTGTCTAAATCAGGATATTACTTCTATCTCTTTATAATGCCATCAATACAGCCCATTCCACATTAGAAAAGTGGAATTCGGTATGGAAAAATCAGAACCAGATTGGTTCTTTTGCTAAGTAAACCATACTGAAGAACACAAGCAAAAAAAGAATTTACATATATATACACACACATATATATATATCTCTGTGTCACGTGATACTGACGATCCTCCTCCTACGGATCATAAAATGGAGCTGAGATCTTTCAGATCAATAGGACAATCCCTGCAGTGCTTGGGCTATCAAGGCAGTAAAGAATAAAAGTTGTATCCTGTTGCAGAACTAAAAGGAATATTAGAAAAGGAGGGGAAAAAAAAAAGTGAAACTAAACTTTTACAGTTATTTGCAAAATAGTAGATGGATGGCAAGACTTCGAAAGGTGATCGACAAGCAGCTTAGTAGGTGAGTGCTCTGGAAATTTGAAAAGTTTCAAAAATCGAACGGAATCAGTGTTTTATCAGCTCTCTAAACTTGTGGAATTGGTCAGCCATGTTCTTAAAGAAAAAAAAAAAAGCTCAAAGAGAACCCCATACTACTACTGTGTCCTCTTTGGTGAGTGTATAAGGAGGTTATTTTAGTTGATTCTTCCTCTACCTCTTAAATATATTGTTTCTGTAGTGTGGTATCAAGCTTGTGCCCCTCCTGAACAACGGAAATACCAATAGGTTGGAGTAATCTTAAAGAAGGGTAACTGAAATGATTAGGAGGCTATAGCACACGACACAGGAGGACAGGTTCAAAGAGCTACGTTTGTTTAGTTTGAAAAAACCAAGAGGGTGCGATTTTTACTCTTGTGATTGTGGTCAGACATTGGCATTGATTTCCCAAGGAGGTGATGGAAACACTGCCCATGGAGATAATACAAACTTCAACTAGATCATGCCCCGAGCAACCTGATCTAACATTTAAATCCTATCATTTGTCAAAGCTGGCCCTGCTTTGAGGAAGATCCTAGACCAGATGACCTCCAAAGACATCCTTTCCCACTTAACTATTTCATGGATTATCTTTTCACATCAAGATTTTATGAACATTTAGCCTTTAAACGATTCATTCTTTCAGAAGTATGACTTCAATAATGAATGACCATTGTATTGCCTCAGTTAATTAAATATCAAAATATTTTCTATGAAATTCCAGGGTTTCAAGCAGTAAAACAAAAAACTTAGATTTACATTCTGAAGTAATTAGCACTGATATAGCTTGTGTCTTATTTTATTAAAGCACCGATTACATACTCAGATGAAGGAGTTTTTATTCAGCATGTGACTAACACTTAAACACGGCCAAATAAAATCATCATCTAATTCCATTTCTCACCTTGGAAGGGAGGTACTGATCTGCAGCCTTGGCAAAGCTGGAATAACTTCAACAGAACAGCCATTGGTCTTCACTCCCGGAAGATTGTCCAGAAGGCAATCGCTGAAGACTCCAAAAACTGAAGTATGGTAACCTGATTTTTTAGAAGAAAACACCAGTATGTTGTGAATTTTTCCATAAGGTGCAAGAGTACTAAGCTTACCAGTCAGATCTTGCCAATATTTCTGCTGCCTAAACCACCATCTTCTCTACAGGAGAATCTTCCCAGAACAGAAAATATATACAGTGTTTTCGAACTCCCCTAAATAACATCTATAACTACATGACAACATACAAACAACTCATATGCAGCCTTTGTATCCGTGGCATGGAGCACAAAAACAAAATTTAAAGAGTCCATGATTTCCACCACACCTTTAGAACCCTTTACCGAGAGCAACATCACAAGTCAGTACAGAGATCACCATTTTATACCAGATCATCTAATTCACTGGTGCACGTAAAACTTGCGACCCCTTAGCCTAAGTTAACAGTTCCCTATTTATGCAAAAAAATGTTTATAGAAAAGAGCTTTTGGATACAGCTGAAACCAAGTAAAAAAGATTCTTAAAGGAAATAAATTAGGGAAAAAAAAAAAATATATATGTATTACATGCATACACACACAGACACCTGCCATAAAAGACCACAGCTTATCCTCTAAAAGTTCAATTTAGTAACAAGTATCTCTACACTGATTCCTTACCAGGCAATATGCACAAGTGGATCGGAAGGAAAATCTGATACTCTGAACAGCTGCCAAGTACAGAAAGCAACTCCTTTACTTGCAATACATTTTCAGTAAGTGAAACTAAAAGCAGACAACTGCACCACAAATGCTTTGATGCTATTTTGTATTTACTGAAACACTTTCTAGAAAAGAAAAAATACTCAAATGAAGAATTATTTTATGAGCAGACAGAAAAGCACAAGAAAAAACTCTGTGAGAACAGAGTTTCTTTAAGTTCCAAGTCAGCTTCTTCTGTTTTTTACCTTTATTAAAATGGTTCTTTTCCTCTAAATCTGTATTCCAGGAATATGTACCTAAAATTTTGTGTTGGTAGGATAATTCAGTCCTACTACTTGTTGAATCTACCATCTTCACATATATCTCATTTTCAAAGAGACTAGTCTGCTCGTCTTCTACAAAAGCTCCTTAATTCTCTGTATATACTCCAAACAGTTTTATTTAAGCTTATTAATGAAATGATATCTGGAGTGGAACAGACTATAATCATTGGCTAAATTGTTTCTACAGAAGCAATTTGCAAAAAAATTCTGTAATCTTACGGGAACACAGCTCATTAAGAAAAATGAACTGCAAGATTATCTCCAGCATTCTCATGAAAAAGTTCGAGTAAACCTCCTCAGAAGCCTTGAAATGAAAGGGTTAATAAAGACAAATTTGAATTCATTATCCTTTTCCTCTTATAAGTGAGATGCTGTAAATATGTGTCCATTACTGCTGTTAACAACCAAGCTATTTTTCAGACTATGTGTTTTACGGAGTCTAGTATAGAAAAGAGTTTTCTTGGTTTGCTTTTTCTTTGTACTTACTGAGGAGAAATTAGGGTGGCAAACATATACGTGGCATACAAGCTTATGTAGCCCAGAGACGTGTGAAACACATGGTTGGTTGTTTTGCTAGGAAGAGAGCGACTGAAGACATCCCTTACCATTGACAGTGATCTGTCCAGTAGTTTGAGGAACACCAACAAGAGTTACTGGATAGAGACCAGATTCTGCAGGTAGGGAAAGAGCCGCAGGAAGAGATTCAAATTCTACTCCTGTTGTCAAAAGACCCTGAAAAAGTCAAATTACATAGAAAAAGCCATTTATGATGTACACTTGCATTTTTATGATACATACTTACATTTTAATCCCTTGCATTACATCACTCAAACTTTTATGATTGATTCCAATTTGCTCATAGCAGTTATTTTGGTTCTTAAGTTGCAATGACTGAAGGAAGCATCTAGAATCAAGGCAGGATTTGTATTCAACGGTGAAACCTGGTTCAGCATCCGAGGCGGGAGCGATGTACGAAAAACTAATAAAAATTTATACTCAAGGACAGTAAAGAGAATGAGGGATATAATCTGCACGGTGTTGTTTTGTACCCAAGTTAACAGCTGGTTTTCCATACACATAGATTTTTATTTTCATTTTTTGATAAAGATGCTATCCAAGTATCTTCCTTAAGCGGAACCATAAACCAGCACAGACGCAAGAAATGCATCTGAAGTAGCCGTGGGTGCACAAAGAGAGGCTGTCATACAAGCCCAAAGTCTAAACCTCTCTGCCCAGCTAGAGTTTTGATCTATGACACCTCTGAGCTCCCTCGCTGCAGGGAATTGAGGCTCGGGATGGACCAGAGTCAAATCACCCTGAAGAAACTAAAGATCACAACCATGAAGGGGATAAAAAGAAAAACAGGGAAATGAACTGAGAAACATAAAATAAATCTATGGTAATATTTTTAAAGGCTAATGGTCAAGGCTTAGGAAAAGCAATGACCGCAACCCAGCTGCCAGAGAAAGCATCTTCCTTGCCAAATGATTTAAATTCAATATGACAACAGCAGACAAAAATGCAGGCAAAAATCAAGGTAGAGACAGACAGACAAAAAGGCACCTGAATGCATCTGGAGTACAATCACCCAAAATACGTGTGTGGTTATGGAAAAGAAAGAAGAGTTACTAGTAGGAGAATTTGCTAGTATTAATTTTTTTTTCTCTACTGTTATTAAAACATCAAAACCATTACTATTTAGAGTGTACATTGTTCCCTAACCCCTGAAATCGTATTAAAATGACACCCTTGGATGTCATGCATGATGATCACAGATAACTGCTAAGGCAAAGTTCTCAGCAGAATGTTTTTTCTTCTAATGCATTAAGAATGGATTCTAATAACAACCCATGAAAAGGAAGAGCTTTCCTAGAGAACGAATGTAATGTAAATGCCCAAACATGTCCACTGTGCCTGGACTAGAAATAAAAGAGTCTCCAGTGTATTATGACACAAAAGAGAACACAGCATTCATTTCCCTCATTAAGAGAGTTTTGCTCTTCAGCAAAACTCCAAGTTTTTAAAAATAAAGATATTAAGAAAGCACAAAACCTCATGGAAATGGAAAAAAATCCCATATAAATTTCAACTATATACATTGAAATCAAGACACTTACCCTTAAAACTTAGCCCACAGAAATAACTTTTAAAAGACAACGCTATATCTAGAATGTCTGAAAGCCACTTTCAAGATTGCTATTTGCTGGAGAGCAGAACTCAGCAATATTTGCCCAACATTGCCCTCTGGTGCCTAAACAGTTTTTAGATTAACAGTGAAAATCAACTCGAGTACTGTCATAACCTTTACCTAAACATACCAGACACACACACACAAAAATAAAAGAGAAAGGAAATAAGTGTTAGATTTCCTTCTTTTTTTTTTCCCTGAAGTCTTATATCTTATTTCAAGTAATAGAATCACAGAAAAAAGAGGGACCTTTAGGGGTCATCTCATCCAACCTCCCTGCAGTGAGCACGAACATCAACTAGATTAGGTTGCTCAGAGCCCTTATTATTAACAATACTTAATAATCATTTACTAATCATTGCTTTTTCTAACCTTTTCATAGAATTATAGAATGGTAGGGGTTGGAAGGAACCTCTGGAGATCATCTAGTCCAACCCCCCTGCCAGAGCAGGATCACCCAGGGCAGGCCACACAGGAACACATCCAAATGGGTTTGGAAAGTCTCCAGAGATGGAGACTCCACAACCTCTCTGGGCAGCCTGTTCCAGGCTCCATCACCCTCACAGGAAAAAAAGTTTCTCCTCCTGTTGAGGTGGAACCTCCTGTGTTTCAGCTTGTACCTGTTATTCCTTGTCCTATTCCAGGGCACCACAGAAAAGAGCCTGGCCCCTTCCACTTGACACCCACCCCTCAGATATTTAGAGACATGAATAAGATCCCCTCTCAGCCTTCTCTTCTCCAGACTAAAAAGCCCCAGTTCTCTCAGTCTTTCTTCACTGGAGAGATGTTCAAGACCCTTCATCACCC
>VWZK01021202.1:0-28475 GCA_013396935.1 Baryphthengus martii | reverse complement strand
AGGGAAGGGAAGGGAAGGGAAGGGAACAACATGGAACAGAATGGAATAGAATATAATGGAATGGTATGGAATTGAATGGAGTGGAGGTGAGTAGAGTGGAGGAGTGGAGTGGAGTGGAGTGGAGTAGAGTGGAGTGGAGTGGAGTAGAGTAGAGGAGAGTGGAATGGAATGGAATGGAATGGAATGGAATGGAATGGAATGGAATGGAATGGAATGGAATAGAATGGAGTAGAGTGGAGTAGAGTGGAGTGGAGTAGAATAGAATAGAATAGAGCAGAATAGAACAAAATCAAATCTCTTCACCTGTCAGGAACATCTTTCCCGTTGAGTCAGAGCACACCGGAGAGCCGATGCCTACCGGCACCCCCTCTCCCCGTCAGCCGTTGAGCACCAGGCTTTCATCCAGATTGCCTGCACCAGCTTACCGTTGGCAGGCCGATAGCACAGCTCAGCGGGTACCACCGAAGGCACGGTGGTGAGCGTTCGAAATTCTTCTTGCAGACAAACTTCATCATCAGGGAGACTGAGAAAGTCATCCTCGAGAGGAAAGCAGAAATCTACAACTCCCTCACCGAGTCCATTCAGAAGGACCTGCAGCCGTACTACGCAGGTGTGACCCGGCGCCTCCTCTTTTCTTCTTTCCATACCCAACCTTCTCCTGATTTTTACAGAACAGCCCCAATCTGGGCTCAGAAAAAGAGGCCAGGCTCCCAGTCTGCCCGTTGAAACACTGGGAAGAAACCCACGGGCACGAGGATGACTTGGTCACCAACTCAGAGAAACCCCCGAGGTCCAAAGTCGATCGTGCTCAAATACAGCCAACGAGCTGCCTGATTTATTCTAATTCACCGATTTTTAAAAACTACAGATTATTTTTTTTCTAGAATCGGGTCATTGCTCTTTGTCTGTCCTTGAAGGACACCCATCCTGTCTCCTTTAGCATCCTGAAGCACCAAGCTCCCAAATTGGTTGCTGCCCTCCTGGTCCGTCAGTAGGTGGCCTCCTCAGAACGGGAAGAAGGTGTTAAAACCCCAGAATCCAGGAGTCACTGGCTTTTGGAAGCCACTTCCAGAAGCTTTATGAGTGAATTCTGGGAATGGACTGCTGGGCCGATCAGCAAGGCCAAGCAGGAAATTCTCTTGGAGATGGGTCACCTCCTGTAGAGCCGCGTACAAGGCGGCATTTTTCATTCCCAAACCACACCACTGGTTCTCCTCCCCGTGGATATCCCGGGTCTGGATCTCGGCGTGACAGTTGCCACTTTGCCAACAGATGCTGCCAACCAGAGAGGAACGGAAGCCTGCATGAGGATGAAAAGCATCCTTAGCGAAGGTGTAAAGAAAGAGGTGGAAAGGAGTATGTTTGAAAAAGCTCAGGCCAAGATGAAAGAGCACTTCCAGGCCCTGACGGTAAGTTGTGCACCTTCTTGTTCCTTGGGGACCTCTCTACAGCCGTAGGCAGTGTTCAGGGATAGAAGATAATGTCCCAGAAAAGGATCCGGTGAACCTCAGGAAGTTCAACAAGGGCAAGTGTGGAGTCCTACATCTGGGGAGGAATAACCCCCTGCACCAGGACAGGGGAGGGGGGACCTGCTGGGGAGGGGGGACCTGGGAGTGCTGAGGGACAACAGGTTCCCCATGAGCCAGTGATGGGCTCTGGGGGCCTAAAAAGCCAATGGCAACTTGAGAGGCATGGANGAGGTCCCTTCCAACCCCTCCCGTTCTAGGATTCTAAGTGTGTGATCACTTCAAGGCATCGTCACCTGAGACATTGGCACCAGGAGGCCACCCATCTCTGCTATTGCTTTTGCAGCAGGAGTCATCTCCAGGGGTGCCCAGGGGTGTTATTAGAGTCATTAACCCATTATGGCTGCTCACCCAACTCAGCTCAAGGCACTGATGTGGCGCTGAGCGCCATACTGGAGCCTCTGCCCACAAACATCTACCTTGCCCCTCTCATCCATCGCGGGCAATGACGTCACTCCCATCCCCAAATTAGCAATGGTCTGGGCTTTAGCTCCATGCTGCTGCCTCTGCACCTGAGAGCTCCTCAGGCACTGACAGGGAGGCCTGGGAACTGTCGGGGTGATGGTCTCCAAGTCCTGTCCCCTGCTCACGTGGTCGGCCATCTGATGCCTGCAGGAGGACATCATCCAGAAGATAGAGAAGGACTTCTCTGACGTGCTGGGCCTTGTGTTTGGCATGTGGGACCCAGTCATCAGCGAGCTGCCAGGTAGGGTCCTGCTGCACCAGCTTGGGGGGGATGTTTGGTGCAGGTCCTGCAGCCCCATTGTGGAGCAATGGCTGGGAAAGGCAAGAGGACAACGGGATGTCCCAGCTGGGCCATTGCCTAGCAGCCGGACGCTCTCCTGCAAGTCACCTTCCACTTGCCGGGCTCCACTTCCCAAACCTTCCACACCAAAGAACCAGACCCCCCAGGAGAAATGAACTCCCTGAGTGTGGTTGGTCATTTCAGGAGCAAGGAAAGGTGACAGCTGGGCCACGAACCAGCTCCCTTTTTGGGACAACTCTTTTTTTTTTCCACAGACTTGCAGGATGAGATCTCCTCCATCAGCACCATTCATAGGAAACTGCAGCCGGCCAGAGATGCTTAGAGAGCTGTGGGGTCGACCTGGACGCTTTGGTCTTGGTGGCTTGCTCAGTCTACTCTGTGAGTTCCTTATCCATCATCTCTGGGCACTTATTTTCTTTATAAAAGCATTTCTGAAGTATTTTGTAGGTCTTTTATGATACTGCACAAGAAGCAGCCCTGCGCCATCCCCCAGCACCTTCCCCTCGCACGCCAGGAGGAGTCCCACCACCTTCAGCAGTGACCCTTCAAGCCCAGGGTTGCTCTCCTCTTGACTCCCCATGGTGGGTATCACCCTGGACCATGGAGTTGATGCTGTCCCAGGAGGAGCAGGATCACGTTGGCCACATCTCTTGACTGGATGTGTTGGTGTCCCCTCAACCGTCACACCTCTGTGCCACTTCATGCTTGGGGAGATGAGCTTTTCACCCCACAACCCACCACGCTTCCATGAGAAATGTAGCCCCCTTCTACCCACCATGCTTACGGCTCTTTTGGTATTTTCGATATCACTGATGGAACAAAAGGTTCAGAACAACTCGCTTATACTTTGCGCGCTCCGGTGAACGACACGCTCGGAGAAATCCAGCCCCAAAGAGCTGCTCAGGGAAGTGCTTCCCTCTGCAAAACCACCCAGGGAAAGAGATTTAATGTTTGCGAAGGAAAATGAGGCAGAACCTCTTGGCTGTTCACAGGAGAAACAGCACCGGCAGGTGACCAACCGGGATTTAATGGTGAGGCCAAAAAATTGATGGAAAGCTCATGAAAGATGGAGAAATATCTGGAAGGAGCAGTGAGGAAAAGCTAAGTAGGGAGGACAGGGTGTAAAAGCAAACACAGGAGAAAGGAATACCCTTGGGAAGCCCCTCACTGTGCTCTGGGAAGTGTGTGCTCACAGAATCACAGAATCCCAGCCTGGTGGGGGTTGGAAGGAACCTCTGGAGATCATCTGGTACCATCCCCCAGCTCCAGCAGGGTCACCCAGAGCAGATTCTTGAGCACGTTGAGAGAGTCGGGGTGGTTCAACCTGCGGAAGACGAGGCTCTGGGGAGATCTTCTTGTGGCCTTTCTTTAAAAGCCGTGGAGATGTGGTGCTCAGGGACGTGGTTTACTGGTGCCCTGGTGGTGCTGGGGCAGCACTTGGGCTTGATGATCTTAACGGTCTCTTCCACCCAAAACAAGTCTACAATTCAATGATTCCGACGCCACTGAACTATCGAGGAACAGAATCCATTTTTATTTCTGGAGAGATGAGGGGACTGTAGTGGAAGCTGAAGTGAGTCTGACTGGACATGAGTGACAAAGGTACCACACTGCAACTGGCCCAGATGCCCCATCCTTTCTTGGTGTTCCTCAAGAGGGGGTTTTTCAGTGACCCAAGGGGGTACCAGTGGGTGTTTGGCGCAGCAGTGACGGAGACAAAGGAAATTCAAGAGCTGTCTATCTTGCCCAGTTTATCAGAGGATCCTTCTGTTGGGATGCTGAGGGTTGAGGAACAAGAGGTGCCCGTTGCTACTACAACAGTGCACCACTGACAGTATTGCACTACTTGAGGCTCCTTTATCCCCATCCATGAGCTGATCTGTCAACTGCAGAGCCAAGGGTTGATCGGCAAACTTGATCACCCTTCAACAGCCCCATATGGCCGGTCCAGAAGTCTACTGGAGGATGGAGACTGACAGCAGATCACCGGGGCCTGAATGAAGTCACGTTAGTGCTGATGTGCTGGATGTGTCAGAGCTTCCATACCAACTGGAGTCGAAGGCAGCCAACTGGTGCCTCACGGCTGATACTACGGATGGTGTGGTTTTCTCAATCCCTTTGGCAGCAGAGCGCAGGCCACTGTTTGCTTCGAGTTGGAGGGGTGTCCAGTACACCTGGAATTGACTGCCCCAGGGGTGGAAACAGCCCCACCATAGAATCCCAGACTGGTTTGGGTGGGAAGGGACCTTCCAAGGTCATCTGGTGCCACCCCCCTGCAGGGAGCAGGGACATCTGCATCTGGAGCAGGTTGCTCAGAGCCCCAGCCAACCTCCCCTGCAATGGGGTCAGGGATGGGGCAGCCACCACCTCTCGGGGCAACCTGGGCCAGCCTCTCCCCACCCTCAGCACCAACAACTTCTCCCTTCTCTCCAGTCTCAAGCTCCCTCTTGCAGTTTCCAACCATCCCCCCTTGTCCTGTCCCAACAGGCCCTGCTCCAAAGTCTGGCCCCATCTTTCTGACAGGCCCCTGGAAGTCCTGAAAAGCCAGAAGGTCTCCCCTTTGCCATGGACAGATCCAGACTACTCTGGAACAGGGTGCAGCTCCCAAACACCTGCAATACATTGATGACATCACTGCACGGTGCAACACAGCAGCAGCTTTTGAGAAAGGGAGGATAAGAATCCAAACCACGTCTAGAGGACCTGGACACGGAGCTCTGGTTGGAAGAGACCTTTAAGCTCATCAAGTCCAATCATTCCCCCATCCCTGCCAGGGCACCCTCAGCACCACATCTCCACACCTTGGAAACCCCTCCAGGGAGCAGGGGGACTCCAGCCCTGCCCTGGGCAGCCTGGCACACGCCTGGACGACCCCAAAGGGCAACAAATTCTTCCTCAGCTCCAACTGAAACCTCCCCTGGGGCAACTCCAGGCTGCTTCCTCTTGTTCCTTGGGAGCAGATCCCGACCCCCCCAGGCTCCAAGCTCCTGAATGTCAGGGAGTTGTGGAGAGCCAGAAGGTCTCCCCTGAGCCTCCTTTGCTCCAGGCTGAACAAGCCCAGCTCCCTCAGCCGCTCCTCCCCACACTCCTGCTCCAGACCCTTCCCCAGCTCCATTGCCCTCCTCTGGCCACTCAAGCCCCTTAATGTTCTTCTTGTCCTTTTGTTCTTTGACGATGCTTTTGGCCTTTCTAGGAGGACAGGCAGCTCAGCAGTCAGAGTCCTACCACAAGTCATTGAGACCCGGCATGTGTTCTTTTCCCTTGTCCCAGACCTTTGTGATGTCTTTGGTAGATGTCCCAAGGAGAAACCTTGATCAGGGGTGACTATAGGAGGCAGCTGTCATGCACTCACATTCCTCCATGGTGAGAGGAGGCCTTCAGCTATGTTAGTGCAGCCCTGGAGATCTTTCCTCCCAATGGAAGAAGATCTATGTCCTGAGTGTGGCACCATGGCTGGAGATGGCCCTGGATGAGGAGCACGTACCCTTCTCCTCCCAGGTCTTGCCATCCCTTCCCCAAGTCTACGTCTTGGTCCCATGGTGTGTGGCCTGCCTGGTGGCATCTGAGGGACCAGGTGGCTCACTGGGAGATGCAGCATGCTCATCTCTCCATCATCCCTCTGGGAGGTGAACCAGACACGAACCAGTAGTGACTCCACCATCCCAGTGCTTCCCTCTTGATCGTGCCTGTGGGCCAAGCCAGTTCCGCCCCCATCCTGTAGAGGTGTTGGAGGCTGCTCTGCTCTGCTCCAGGACCAGGGACACAAGGTCCTGGGGACCGGGCTATGAGCCCGAGTGGCCTGGATTAGCCGCAGGCTGTAGAGGGAAGAGGGGAGCACCCCGAAGGCAGTGAGGGACTTGCAGCAGCTTCCTCCTCACCTTGTCCCCTCCCAGAGACCGACCCATGGTGGGTGCACATCTCACCCGGCTCTGCACGGCCCAGGAGAGCAGCCGATGTTTACGGTCAGCTCGGCAGATTTCCTTCCATGTCTCAGTTTCCCCATGGGAAATGCTCCAGGGGATGCTCTTGTCCCAGTCCTCCAGAAGACGCTCCTGTCCTGGTCCCCCAGAGAATGCTCCTGGCCCGGTTCTTCAGGGGATACTCCCACTCTGGTTCCCCAGAGGATGCTCCGGGCCGGGTTCCCTGGAGAATATTCCGGTCTTGGCTTCCTCAGAGGATACTCCTGGCTCCCCAGGGGATGCTCCGGTCCCAGTTACCTCAGGAATGCTCCTGTCTCGGCTGCCCCAGAGGATGTGCTAGTTCCAGTTCCCCAGGAATGCTCCTGCCCCGGCTCCCCTGGGAACGCTCCAGCCCCAGTTCCCCAGGAATGCTGCTGCCCCAGCTCCCCTGGGAACGCTCCAGCCCCAGTTCCCCAGGAATGCTCCTGCCCCGGCTCCCCTGGGAATGCTCCAGCTCCGGTTCTCCCGGAGGATACTCCAGTCCCAGTTCTCCCGAGAATGCTCCGGCCCCGATTCCCCCAGAGGACGTTTCTGTCCCAGTCCCCGGGAATACTCCCATTTCAGTTTCCCGGGTAAGTTCCTACCCCGGCTCCCCGAGAGTGCTCCAGTCCCGGCTCCCCGGAGAACTGCTCCGCCCCCCCGGTTTCCCCCGGAATGCTCCGGTCCCGGTTCCCCGGGAATGCTCCAGCCTCGGCTCCCCCGGCAAGGCTCCATTCCTGGTTCCCCAGAGGATACTCCAGTCCCGGTTCCCCCGAGGATGCTCCAGTCCCGATTTCCTCTGAGGACGTTCCTGTCCCAGCACTCGGGAATGCTCCTGTCCCAGCTCCCCCGGGAAGGCTCCTATTCCGGCTCCCCTGCTCCCATCTGAGCTCCCGGGTGATGCTCCAGCCCCAGTTCCCCCGGGAATGCTCCTGCCCCAGCTTCCCCGGGAACACTCCGCTCCCGGTTCCCCGCAGCCGGGGCGGCCCGAAGCCGGCGAATGAGAGGCGGGGGCGGTCCCGGAGGGTGGGGAGGGGGGCGTGTGGATCCCGGCCCCTTTTCCCATTTCCCCTCCTACAAAAAGCTCCCGGCCGAGAGGTCCTGGCTCAGAGCTTCCCGCTTCCCCAGTCGCTCCACGGGATCCGCGCATCACCCACCCGCGGGGACCACCCCCCCACCCATGGGAGGCTGGCGGGGAGCGGCGGCCCCTCTGCACCCGTGGGGAGCTGGAGGTGACGTCGGGGGCTCCCTGAGTTGTCCTCGTCCCCCTGTCTCGGCCACCATGACACAGCCCGGGGATTGAGAAGAGGGGGCAAAGAGATCACGGGCAGCTCGTTCCCGCGTGGATCCGCTCAGTAGGTAAGTTGGAGAAACGGGAGATAGGAGAGGGAAGAGAGATGGGGTGTGGGACTGGATGCCACCAGCAGCAGGGGGTAGGTGTGGAGGGGTCGGTGTCACCCCGAGCATCCCTGGTGGGATCCAACTTTGGGATGGGAGGTGGGGAGAGGGGTGAGGTGTGATCCCGCGGTGCTGTGAGACCCCCGCCCTGGGTCACGCGGGTGATGGAGTGGGAGCAGGGGACCCCTCCGAGGACAGCGCCAGTGGGCTGGCAGCGAGGGGCAGCTGGAGCTGGAGGAGTCACAGGGGTGCAGGAGATGAGTTTGGGGGTGCTCAGCAGGTCCCTCTTAACGGGTGATTCGAGCTCCTTCTACACCAGAGCCCTGCTGGAAGGTGGGACGTGACTCTGATTCCATAAAACCTCAGTGGTAGTGGAGACATAACCTCCCCAGGAGCTGAAACTCTTCGCTGTGGGCATGGAGATGTCCCTGGGACCAATCCAACCCCAGTCTCCTGACCAGAGAAGCAGTGACAGCAGGATCAGGCCCATGGGGAGAACAGTCTTGGCTCCTGGTCAGGTTGCTGTGGTATCTAGATGTGGTGTGGGTGCAGGGCTACATCGAGGTTCTGGGGGGCTTGGTGACCTCTGTTGGTGGCCTTAGTGGTCTCTTGGTGATCTTAGTGGTCTCTTCCAACCGAAAGTGTTCAATGATTCTGTGCATACCCTGAGGCCCCATCAACCCAGCCCTGGGGAGGGACGCACATCCAGGGCATGCCCAGAGCGGACACCAAGGCTGGACATCTGCAGGCCTTGTGGTCAAACGCGGGTGGGTAGTAGGAGCCTTTCCCTGCCCTACGAGCAAGGGTGGTTGGTGCTGTGTTGGTGGTGGGCGTTTAGCTGAGCTGCAGTGGTGCGGGCAGGACTAGCTGGTGGTGGACTTGTGGTCCTTCTGAGCTTGCCCACCAGCTTCTCCTTGTATTTGCTGGTCTGGCTCTTGTTTGGAGCAGAACCTGGGCCATGGGCACGTCAAGAAACCACGTAGAATCGTTTAGGTTGGAAAGAGACCTTTAAGGTCACCAAGTCTGTCACGTGCTGAGATGTGGTGATCGACTTTGCAGAGGGCTCCCTCAGCAGCAGGTCCATGTCCCCAGCACCAGCCCGCGCCATGTTGCGCTGGACCATGGTGCCAGAGCTGCACAGGGTGCAGGATTAACCAGGATGGGGCCCCCGCTGTGCCAGGAGGTACCATAACCACCATCTCACGTGACTGTTGTGCTCCACCAGCAGCAGGAGGATGGAGAACAAAGCCATGTACCTTCATACCTTCAACGAGAGGGAGAACGGCTCCATCTTCGAGGAGCCCTTTGAGGGAAGGAGCCTCTCCAAACTCAACCTCTGCGAGGATGGTGAGTACGGGCTTCGCGTGGTCTGGGAGGGTGTTAGTGGTGTGGGCTTTGAACATGGAGAGCTTCTAGGGGAGGACATGAGAGCTTGGATCTCTCGGGAAGAAGCTCAGCAGTTTGGCCCCATCATGGGCAAAGGTATCTGGCCTGGGTTAGGTCCTCAGCTCCAGCTGCAGGTCCCTGGAGGTGGGGTGTCCAAGGGTGAGGGTGCCTTGGTTGAAGTAGCTCCATAATGAGCGTGTCCCAAACCAAACAGGAAACTTCTCTCCTGCTGCCACAGCCTCACTTGGGGAAACACTCAAGAAATCCCATTGCCAGGAGTTTTCTGTCTCCTGTCTGGTTTGACGTGAGAGGTGACAGAGCCAGGGCACTGTGGCCCTCTCAGGGTGCTTCTGCCACTGCTCAGGGTTGTCCGAGAAAAGTCACTTTGCTTGCTAAAGGTGGATTTTTAGGTTGGTTTTTTTTTTGGTGTTTTCTTTTTGCTTCTCCAAGCTTCTAGCTCTCTTGCATGTGGGCTCGTCCCAAGATATCCCACAAAGGGGATGCAGCAGGAGCTGCTTGCATCTCCTGGACATCTGAGCTGGCCTCTGTCTCCACTGTGGACTTGCTGAGATCTTTCTTTCTACTCTTGCCCCATGAAATGCCGCCCATGTTCCACCAGGTCCAGGCTTGGTCTTCCAAGCCTCGATGAACTTTTCCCAAAGCCTTTGCAGCCCGGGTGGGAGAGGGTCAGGGTGGCAGAGTTGAGTGCTCAAGCAGAGGTATGAGGTCCCCTTTGCCTGGAGACCTGTGGGGCTGCTGGAGAAACTGGTCTTCTTCTGAGTAGGCTTCCCAGCACTGCTGTCCCCTACCACAAGCATGGGGTTGGGGTGATAGGGTGCTCATCTTCCTAGTTCTAGGCACATGGGACATCCCCAGGATCTGATGGAGGGTCCTGGGAGCTTCCAGAGGGCAGCTCGTGTGCCAGACTGGGCCGTGTCCAGGCACTGAGTGAGCTGGGAACACCCGGATCCTGTCCAGAGGTTGTCCCCATGCTCTGCCACGCCGAAAACATGGCATGGGGAGTCTGGAGAGAGTGATGCTGCAAGAGATGGGAGGGAAAAGTTGATGTCCTGCGTGACTGACATGGCCCACAGAGACCTTGCCCTGGTGCGGAACAATGGGAAGAAGGGTTCAAGGTATCTCCCTGGGAAGGTTCAAGGTATCTCCGTGACTTTGGTGATTTTGTGGCAGGTTGTCCTGGATATCTCAGGGCAAATCTGCTCATCCATAACTCGCTCTGCTGCAGAGCTGGCCCTCTGCATGGAACCCCATTCCCATGGGAAAGGTCACTGGAGTGAGGCATGTGGGTCTGTCTGCTCTGTGGCCGCAGAGAGCAGAGTAAAGGTCGACCTTGAGACGGTCACCATAGAATTGTTTAGAAGAGTCCAAGGGTTGCCCCATCCCTGCCAGGGCACCACTGAGCCCTGTCCCTCAGCACCACATCTCCACGCCTTGGAAACCCCTCCAGGGAGCAGGGGGACTCCAGCCCTGCCCTGGGCAGCCTGGCACACGCCTGGACAACCCCAAAGGACAACTAATTCTTCCTCAGCTCCAACTGAAACCTCCCCTGGGGCAACTCCAGGCCGCTTCCTCTTGTCCTGCTGCTTGTTCCTTGGGAGCAGAGCCCGACCCACCCTGGCTCCAAGCTCCTGAATGTCAGGGAGTTGTGGAGAGCCAGAAGGTCTCCCCTGAGCCTCCTTTGCTCCAGGCTGCACAAGCCCAGCTCCCTCAGCCGCTCCTCCCCACACTCCTGCTTCAGCCCCTTCCCCAGCTCCGTTGCCCTTCTCTGGCCACGCTCCAGCCCCTCCAGCTCCTTCTGGGAGGGAGGGAGGGAAGGCCCCAAAGCTGAGCCCAGGATTCCAGGGGTGACCTCACCAATAATGACAATGGGACCTCCTGAGTCTCTCCTGGGCTGGTGCACAATGCTGGGCGTGGAGCTGAGGACAACCCTTGCTGCTTGCCATGACCCCCGGAACCACAACCCTGAACTTCTCCCCCCGCCCCTAAGGCTTGAGGGACGGCAAGTCCTGGCTGCTTTCAGCCTTCCACCTTCTGCCCCTCCAATGACCGGGCGGGCCAGAGCTCCAGCTCCCCTGGGCATGGGCAGGGGGAAGAAATATTTGCTTTTCCCCTTGGTTACCGGCCGGAGCCCGCCCGTGGGCTCCTCGGAACGGGCCGTGGTGAGAACGCCGCTTACGCAGCTGCGGTTCCCTCCTGCTCTTCCGAGAGCAGAGCAGAGGAGTGGGTGGTTCGAGGGCCTTGGGCCAACTCCTCCCGGAGTCTCCCAGGACCTGATCTAAGTGTTAATGTCAGGAAAATATCGGAGCTTTTTTTATTTATTATTTTTTTTTCCTCCTTCGCCAGCTGTTTGGCCGGTGACGGCGGGCGGGTAATGAACGGCAGATGGAGGGGTCCCCGGAGGAGAGGCGCCGCCTTTCGCACCTGAGCCGGGGCGCCTCGTGAACCCCACGTCCCCCTGGGGTCCCCTTGGGGTGTCAGGGAGCCTGACCTCAGCTCTTTATCATCTTGGAGCCCCCCATTTTGGAATCCGCCCGGTGTAACCCTTTGCTGGCTGGAGGCTTCTGCAGACCTCCTTGTCCTCCAGTGGACCATCAGCTGGAGAAGAGCAAGGGTGCGATGGCGAAGGGTCTTGCTGGGCTAAGGACACCCCCAACCTGTTGTAAAGCCTCTCCATCTCTGGAACACCAAGGACCAGCTTGGTCCTACGGGGAGCTGAGCTCCTGCCCCATGATTCACACATGGTGGGGGTTGGAAGGAACTTCTGGAGCTCCTCTGGTGCCACCTCCCTGCTCCAGCAGGGTCACCCAGAGCAGGGGGCTCCAGCAGCGCAATGTCCGGGCGCCTTTGGAATCTCCCGAGAAGGAGATATGGATGGAGGATGGGATGGGGTGAGGTCCCAAAGCCCAACAGGGGTGGTCGTGGCTGGCAGTGGGTATTGCTTGTGGCCATGGATGAGCGTGGTCTCCTCTCCAGGAGGTTTAACTTTGGGGCTGGAGTGCTTCATCTTTTGTGCTGGGTTGATGCAGGCTCTGGGTCAGTGCTGTGACAAGGTGGAGGCACTTAGATGCCAAAGAGGTGGGAGTTGGGATTCTTCCTCCACCTTTTGTTGATGTCTCCTGGGCGATATCTCGCATCTGGCACAGGGTAAAACCAAGTGACAATAGTTAACCTGACATGAAGTTGTTTGTTCTCAGCCGCTCTCAGAAACCTCATATTTCTGCAAGGGACCGCCTCAAAGAGGCAGGCACCCAACCCCCTACACCCTGTCCCAGAAGCACAGGGTCACCCAGAGAGCCAAGGATGAGGTGGAACCATCCCTGCAGCCTTAGGGCTGGGGGCAGAGGGACGTGGGGTCTGCATCCAGATCAGGCTCCCACCCAAGACCGGGATCTGGCCCAGATTTCAACCCTGAGCTTGAGGTTTTGACACATACTAAGCCCTAAACCAGTTGGCTTTTTCCCAGCTGCTGGGTTCGAGTCATGGGAGCTCCTCCTTGCATTGTCCTCCTGGATATTGTATTCAGAAGACCCACCTCTTTCACACAATTCCTGCTGCTCGTGGTGATGGAGGAGCTGGATCACAGCTGGTGTGGGTTTGGGCAAACAGGGGCTGGCAGGGGTGTCAGGATCTGGGATTCTTAGAACGGTTTAGGTGGGAAGGGACCTTCCAAGGTCATCTGGTGCAACCCCCCTGCAGGGAGCAGGGACATCTGCAACTTGAGCAGGTTGCTCAGAGCCCCATTCAACCTTCCCTGGAATGGGGCCAGGGATGGGGCAGCCACCACCTCTCGGGGCAACCTGTTTCACCACCCTCATCATAGAGCCATTTAAGTTGGAAAAGACCTTTCAGCTCCTGGAGTCCCAGCGCTGCCCCATCCCTGCCAGGGCACCCCTGAGCCCTGTCCCTCAGCACCACAGCTCCACGCCTTGGAAACCCCTCCAGGGAGCAGGGGGACTCCAGCCCTGGCCTGGGCAGCCTGGCACACGCCTGGACAACCCCAAAGAGCAACAAATTCTTCCTCAGCTCCAACCTCACCCTCCCCTGGGGCAACTCCAGGCCGCTTCCTCTTGTCCTGCTGCTTGTTCCTTGGGAGCAGATCCCGACCCCCCCAGGCTCCAAGCTCCTGGGAGTTGTGGAGAGCCAGAAGGTCTCCCCTGAGCCTCCAGGTTAAACATAAAATATTTCTTTCTTCTCTAGTCTTAATCTCCCCTCGTTTAGTTGAAGATCATCACCCTCTGTTGTATCTTCCTCCACCCCCTCATTGCTGTGTCCTGCCTGGTGGGAAGAGTCCCTGGGCTGCAGGCCGGGGATGGGGATGAAGAGTGGGAGCTGGAGGGGTGATGGCTCAACAAGGCTGGGTGATGTTTTCCTGCCTGGAGTCCCCACCAGGCTCTTTGCCTCTCAGCTCTGCCCACACAGGAGGGGAGATGTGGGCATGTGCTGAAACTGGGCTCAACCCAGACCCCCCCAGCGTGGGCAGGATCAGACCTGCCCCTGCCTCCTGATGTTCCAGCTGTGTGGGAACCTTTACCTGGGAGCTTGGGCTTGTGCCACCATTGATGGTCCCGACTCAAGGACAGCCGTGCAGATGGACACCAGGTCACCCAGAGCTGTGCTTGCACCCACCAGGCGTCGCCAAAATTGTATTTGGAATATTTTCTCCCAATGGGAGATGAAGTCCAGCAAACTGGGTGCACGGTGCTGTCCCTGACACCCTGCTCTGTCCCCCAGGTCCCGGCAGGAGGATGAAGGCAGCAGGACGCTGCGGCCGGCTGGGCTCCTTGGCGGCGCTCAAGTACGCCGTGGTGGGACTCTACCTCCTCGTCTTCCTCATCCTCGTCGGAGTCTTCATCCTTGCAGGTAAGGGATGGACCAGGGTCCTCTCTGTGTGCTGCTGTGGTATCATGGGGTGATGTTCTCCTGTGCAGGAGAACTGAATCTGGCTGTGAACATGGGGCCACGTTTCTGCTGCCTCTGCAAAGGTGTTTGGCAGGGATTTTCATGCCGTTCAGTGCTGGAAAATATGGGATCCAGGTCCAGCTCCTTGGGAACAACACCACGAGGTCATACCAGCTCCATATTGCACATCTGGAGTGGGTTTGGTTCAAGCTTTGAGGCTGGAGGATCTAAGAACTGTGTTGTGAAGGTGTTGAGGCTCAAATCGTTCTCATCACTAGATCATCGCTATAGTCNAGGTCCCTTCCAACCCCCACCATTCTAGGATTCCATAATCATGGCTGCTTGGTTTGCTTGGGCTAAGGGTGAGCCCCAGCTCCACCAGTGCTAGAGATGCCAGCAGGATATGACCCGTGCACGTGCCAATGAGGTTCCTGCTGCCCCTCTCCAGCATTTGGGTGAGCACAGGGCTGGGAAAGCTGCTCGCAAAGGTCTGTAGTTGTTCCCAGCCCCATATCATATGTTCCATGTCACCACCAGCTTGTTTTCCCTGTCATTGTGCTGGAAGCACTTGGGAAAGACGCCCTGGTTTGACCTCATGGTCCTAGCACCCCTTCTCCTTGCACCTGGACCACACCCTGTGTGGGGCTCTGCTGAGTGGAGGGGATTTGGATGGGTGCTGGGAAATGCTACCACCAAAGACCAGCTCCTGGCTTCCCATCTACCTCTTTCCCAGCTGTCTCCATGGAGGGGAGGGGATATGGGGACACCCTTTTCCAACCCGAAATCTCCGAATCTCCATCAGCTTCCCCTGAACTGTCCCTTTGGGATGATTTTCTGTGCCTTGCTGCTTTGATAGGACACGAGGAATGAGCCTCAAGTTGCCCCAGGGGAGGTTTCAGTTGGAGCTGAGGAAGAATTAGTTGCCCTTTGGGGTTGTTCAGGCGTGTGCCAGGCTGCCCAGGGCAGGGCTGGAGTCCCCCTGCTCCCTGGAGGGGTTTCCAAGGCGTGGAGCTGTGGTGCTGAGGGACAGGGCTCAGGGGTGCCCTGGCAGGGATGGGGCAGCGCTGGGACTCCAGGACCTTCAAGGGCTCTTCCAACCAGAACAATTTGATGCTTTAGGATGATTTTCTGCTGACTTTCTGCAGGCAGCTGGTGAGGGGGTGGGGTGGATTTCAGGTTGACCCATGACCGCACCCTGTGTCTTTTGGAAAAGATGGCTTTTGGCTTTTTCCTAGGCTAGGGAAAGGACAGAGAAGGTTGGGTTTTTGTTTTTTGGGTTTCTTTTCTGGATTTCTGAAGCCTCTCCCACTTATTTCTTGCGTTACATTGTTTGAGTGTTGTTGTTGGCTCGCGAAACGCCGAGCGAGGGATGCCATGAATTGTGCAAAGACCTTGGGACAGACGCTCTTGTCCTGGGCTCAGCTACAACTGCTCACCCCAGAGCAGCTCCAGCAATAACAAGAACATTATGGCATTGGAAAGAGCTGGAGGCTCAGGGGCATCTTCCAAGCCCCACCTCCTGGAGTCCCGTGACTGGCAAGGATTTCGGCTTTCAGGAAGCCCCCACAAAAACCACCTTACCCACTGGGTTGTGGATCAAAATCTTGGAAGTGGAAGAGAAAAATCATCTCTTTCCTTGTTGTTTTCTGCACGTCTGGAACTTTAAGCCCAGCCTCTGGCTTTGGATGTAGCTGACTCATTAGGTCTGGAGTTGACCGTGGGTGCCCGGAGCGATCTTATCACATCAAGGAAAACCACAGGCACTGGGTGGTCTTGCAACAGGGGTGAAGGAGACCACATCCAACTGGGAATCACATGTAGCCCGAGGGAGACAACCCTGATGGTCGTCACCTTCAGGTGTCTGTGGCTGAAACCTTGGTGTTGGAGCTGATGGTCCTCAGAGGACCAGGACTAGATATTTATGGGCACCCTTAATGGTGGAGGACTTGGTTTTCCCATGGAAAATCCGACTTGGTGCTACTAGAGACCAGATTCCAACTTGGCAGAGCTGAGACCTTCTGCCCAGCATCCTCGTCTCCCACCAGAGGGAAAGGTGCACAGATGAGAGAGCATTTTGTGAAGTAGATGTGCTCTCACCTGCTCCTTGGCTTGGCAGGAGCTGGCCAACATGTTGTAAGAGGAACATCACCTTTTGGAGTCATCCTTGTCCTCCCACGGCTGCAGTGAGGACCCTGCTCAGAGCAATAGGACAAGAGGAATGATTTGTTGCCCTTTGGGGTTGTCCAGGTGTGTGCCAGGCTGCCCAGGGCAGGGCTGGAGTCCCCCTGCTCCCTGGAGGGGTTTCCAAGGTGTGGAGATGTGGTGCTGAGGGACAGGGCTCAGGGGTGCCCTGGCAGGGATGGGACAATGGGTGGCCTCAATCATCTTAAAGGTCTTTTCTAACCAAAACAATTCTCTGATTCTATGGAGCAGACACCATCCCACACAGGGCACGTGACCACGAGGTGTCCAACTCATCTCCAGACCTGATGGAGAGGAGATGTGGAGGGGTGATACTCTGGGTGCTCCTCAAAAAGTATCTCTCACCGCAGGCAAGTGTGATGGGGAATCTGTTCCCCTGGTCCATTCCCAGCACTACCAGCATCCCCTCATCCCAGGACTAGCAACACAGACAGAGGATGTTCCACCTGCTTTGCTTCACTGCTTCCTATTCTGCTCACAGGAAAGGAGGAAAATTCCCCTAAAACCATAGGATCCTAGAATGGTGGGGGTTGGAAGGGACCTCTGGAGATCATCGAGTCCAACCCCCCTGCCAGAGAAGGGGCACCCAGGGCAGGCCACACAGCAACAGATCCAGGGGGGGCTGGAAAGTCTCCAGAGAAGGAGACTCCACCACCTCTCTGGGCAGCCTGGGCCAGGCTCCATCACCCTCACACCAAAGAAGTTTCTCCTTCTCCTTGAGGTGGAACCTCCTGGGTTCCAGCTTGTCCCCGTTATTCCTTGTCCTCTCCCAGGGCACCCCAGACAAGAGCCTGGCCCCTTCCACTTGACCCCCACCCCTCAGAGATTTCTGGACAAGGATCAGCTCCCCTCTCAGGCTTCTCTTCTCCAGACTAAGGAGACTGTTCCTTGGAAAGCCTGTGCGCAGGGCAAGACGTGTGTGTGCAAACCGCACGTTTACCCCACGGTGCTTCCCAACCAGGGCAGCCACCCTGTGGAGATCCCTCCCCACCGGGGCACGTGAAGGTGGTGGTTTCATCGAGGCAGATCCCCCGGGCGTCCTTTCGGAGCCAGCTCGGGCAGGTGTCCCGCTCCATTAAAAAGAGATTAACGAAGGAGGCGGCTGCCAAAAAAATACCGCGATTCACCTCGGAGCCGCGGAAACAGGATGTTTTCGGCAACGGAGCCGGGGTGGTTTCGACTCAGCCTGCTTTTAATATCCTCTCTCACAAGCCTGGCAGCATTTTTTTTGGCTCCTGGGGTTGCACACTCCCTTTCTCCCTGTCCCTGACCCCACCTCTCATCCACTAAAAAGAGACTTGGCCCAAGGTTAAGGCTCCAGTCTCGGTTTTGGGTTTTGTGGTTTTTTTGTTTGTTTGTTTTTTGCAAGGTCTGGGTTAAATCGCAGCCCACAGAGTTGCACTTTGGTGTCTGAACCCAAATTCCCACCTGGTCCTGTGCCCTGGCACCTCGAGCACCCAGCCCTGAGCTGCTCCAGCAGCAGTGGGAGGCCAGGCAGGGCTCGTTAGCACGTGGTTAATGAGCCAAGCGATGTCGTGTGGGCATCTCAACCATGTATGCAAAGATGGGCCTCTGTCTTCCAGATCATCTCCAGGTTCCTGTTTGCCTTGAGAGCAGCCCAATCTCAAGGAATCCCAGAGTGGTTTGGGTGGGAAGGCACCTTCGAAGGTCACCTGGTGCCACCCCCCTGCAGGGAGCAGGGCCATCTGCAACTGGAGCAGGTTGCTCAGAGTCCCAGCCAACCTCCCCTGCAATGGGGCCAGGGACGGGGCAGCCACCACCTCTCGGGGCAACCTGGGCCAGCCTCTCCCCACCCTCAGCATAAAAATTTCTACAGAAGCATCCAAGGAAATGAGCAGCCTCTGTTCCAAGAGCTGTAGGCTCATAACTCATGTTCTGAGGATGCTGGTGAAGATAAAAGCATCATACCCAGCAAGTGTTGTGCAAGCGATCCCTGACCAGCTCCAGCACCAACTCCTCCTGCTTCCTACGAGCTGGCTCCAAAGTGGGGCTGTGTCTGCAGCCGGTGTCTCTCTGGGAACACGAAGCAAACCTGAGCTGCTGAAATGGGTATGGGTGGGCTTGATGATCATTAACCTAAACAGTTTTATGATTTCATGGAGGGTGTTGGTCACCAGGAGGCCGGAGATGAGCCTGAGAGTGCCCAGGGGGCCAAGAAGCCCCCAGCATCCTGGCTGGGGCAGCACTGGGGGGGCAGCAGGGCCAGGGCAGGGATCGTCCCCCTGCACTGGGCACTGGGGAGGCCGCCCCTGGAATCCTGGGCTCAGCTTTGGGACCCTCCCTCCCTCCCAGCAGGAGCTGGAGGGGCTGGAGCGTGGCCAGAGAAGGGCAACAGAGCTGGGGAAGGGGCTGGAGCAGGAGTGTGGGGAGGAGCGGCTGAGGGAGCTGGATTTGTGCAGCCTGGAGCAAAGGAGGCTCAGGGGAGACCTTCTGGCTCTCCACAACTCCCTGACATTCAGGAGCTTGGAGCCAAGTGGGAATCAGAAAATAACTTCCAGCTCCTGGAGTCCCAGCGCTGCCCCATCCCTGCCAGGGCACCCCTGAGCCCTGTCCCTCAGCACCACAGCTCCACGCCTTGGAAACCCCTCCAGGGAGCAGGGGGACTCCAGCCCTGCCCTGGGCAGCCTGGCACACGCCTGGACAACCCCAAAGGGCAACAAATTCTTCCTCAGCTCCAACTGAAACCTCCCCTGGGGCGACTTGAAGCCGCTTCCTCTTATCCTGGTGCTTATTCCTTGGGAGAGCAGGTCCCATGCTGGCCACACAGGGCTGCTTTTCTCCTTGGTTTCATTTCAAGGAAGCCATAGTTGTCTCTAGACCCATCGTGGGGTCAAGAAGCACTTGGTCACCCACGCAGGAGGCAGCAACACCCAGCCTAGACCTTCCCCAAGGTCTTTCCTTACCAATTATCCCCTCTCGGAGTGGCCTTGGGAACGTCACTTGGTTCCTCTCCCCAGCGAGACCCACCATGGACAGAACGGTGCTTGCTGGGCACCTGCCACGGCAGGGATAGGCCATAACTGGTCATGTGGAGGTGTCCCCTCTGCGGTGACGCAGGTGAGAAGCAAGGATGTGCAGAGGGCACCAAACGATGTCCCTGTGCGCCAGGAGGAGCGCTCCCAGCTGACGCTCCACAGCCTGGCAAGCTGAGACAAGGGAAGATGCCTTCATTGCCCAGAAGATACTCACCTCCTGTGGTGGACCCACTGGCACGATCCCTTGGTCCCCTTTTAGTCCCCCAGTGGCACCGCTGTGGGTGGTTCCGAGACTGAGGAGAACCCGGAGTGCTTCTCCTCTCCGTGTTTCCTTCGCCCTCTCCTTACTCCTGTGGTTTTAATCCAAACCAAACGGCTTCTCTCGGTTCCTCCTCCGTGGAGATGAGGAGCTGAGCTGCCAGCCCGTGGCTTGGGGCCAGCAGAAGCCCCAGCGCAGCTTAAAGAACAATGGGGATTATTTATTTTATTATTTTTTTATATATATAGATATAAAAATATTCTTATTATTCGCGGGGGTTTGGCTTTGAATCCCTCACCCTGGGCTGTGCTGAAGATCCAGCGTCAACGCGAAGTGGAGGGAGAAGTTCCCCAGCCTGGGTCCAGCATTTTTTGGGGTGCATTTTGGTGTGCAGCGGAGTGGGGGGGTCTGGGAGCGGCTCTTACTGGATCCTACTGGGCTGACTGGGCAGGGAGTTGCTGGAGCAGTGGTAGGAGGTGCTGAGAGCAAGACTTCCCCCCCCCCCAGATTTCCAGGTTTCCTCTGTGAATCCCATCAGGGTGCTCTGGAAGCTGGTGCAAGGACAGGATGGAGTTGGGGTGGGTGCCTGGGTGGCCAGGAGCTCTGTGCCACCAGGGATGAAGGATGGTCCTGAGCTGGGTGGGTTTCTTCTTTTAGGAAGAGCCCTGGAAGCTCTGGGATGTGGATGGTCCTGAGCTGGGTGGGTTTCTTCTCTTGGGAAGAGACCTGGAGACCCCAGGATGTGGATGGTCCTGAGATGAGGTGGGTTTCTTCTCTTGGGAAGAGCCCTGACAGCCCTGGGATGTGGATGGTCCTGAGCTGAGGTGGGTTTCTTCCCTCAGGAAGAGCCCTGGAAACCCTGGGATGGGGGAAGGGAATGGTCCTGAGCTGGGGTGTGATTCCTCTCTCAAGTAGAGCCCTTGGAGCCCCAGGATGAGAGATGGGAATGATCCTGAGCTGGGATGTTATTCCCACCTCAGGAAGAGCTCTGGAAACCTTGGGATGTTGCTGGTCCTGAGCTGGAGTGTGATTCCTCCCTCGGGAAGAGCCCTGGCAGCCCCAGGCTGCGGGATGAGAATGGTCCTGATCTGGGGTGTGATTCCTCCCTCGGGAAGAGCCCTGGCAGCCCCAGGCTGCGGGATGAGAATGGTCCTGATCTGGGGTGTGATTCCTCCCTCGGGAAGAGCCCTGGCAGCCCCAGGCTGCGGGATGAGAATGGTCCTGATCTGGGGTGTGATTCCTCCCTCGGGAAGAGCCCTGGCAGCCCCAGGCTGCGGGATGAGAATGGTCCTGATCTGGGGTGTGATTCCTCCCTCGGGAAGAGCCCTGGCAGCCCCAGGCTGCGGGATGAGAATGGTCCTGATCTGGGGTGTGATTCCTCCCTCGGGAAGAGCCCTGGCAGCCCCAGGCTGCGGGATGAGAATGGTCCTGATCTGGGGTGTGATTCCTCCCTCGGGAAGAGCCCTGGCAGCCCCAGGCTGCGGGATGTGATGTTTGGAGGCTGCCAGCAAACCGCCCCCGGAGCCGTGGAGACCTGCCGAGGCAGCCTGATGGTCCTCGTTAGAGAGCAAAGGGCTGAGCTCAGGTCCGAGGCCGGCGGCCAGAAGGGAAACCAGGCTGTTAAAATTCAAATTAGAGCCTCGGTGAGGGAAGGAGAAGGTTTGAAGGTCTGGGTTTTTTTGGGAAAGCGGATGCTGTTAGCAGCCAGGCCTCTGACACAAGCCGGGTGAAAGCCGCGAGGTTCTGCCTCCGATCGTGGACCCACCTGGCAAAGCCCAGAGCTGCTGGGAGCCTTCCTGAGCCAGGGGCTTCCTTCTCCAGCCCTTCAGCGACCAACCTCCTTCTCCCAGTCGTGGAGAAAACCGTGGGGGTCAAAGAGAGGCTTGATGGGATGAACCTTTTGGGGTAGGAGGTAGGGCTTCCACCTCCAAGCGCCACAGGACGGGGGGGATGTCCAAGCTCTCCTTGGGTGGAGATGGGGTTGGCACCTCTCAGGAGGTTGCCCACCTCCATGGGATGGTCTCTGATGTCCCACACCCCTCCATCCCTTGCAGTCTCCAGGCCGCAGACATCTCCCGAGGACCTGAAGGCGCTGATGGGGAACGTCAACCGCCTCAACGAGAGCTTTCGGGACATGCAGCTGAAGCTGCTGCACCTGCCTCTGAAGGCGGACGTGCTGGATCACATCTGGAGGCTGCAGGACCTCCTGCAGAACCACTCGGACTCCTTGTTCCTCATGACGGGCTCGCTGCAGAAGCTGGAGGGGCTTCTCTGGAGCTTGAAGACCCAGGCCAGCCAAACGGACAAGGCGGTGTCCAACCTGTGGGACAGCTTGACCCAGCAGAGCGACGCGGCCCAGCAGGAGATGTACAAGCTCTCGGTGGAAGGCAACAGCAGCCGGCTGCTGCTGCAGCACCACGACCATCTCCTGAGCCGCTTGGGCGGCAGGGTGGAGAGCCTGAGCGACCAGGTGACCACCGTCAGCGGGGCCGTGGACGCCATGAACAGGACCTTCTCCTACGACGTCAACGTCCACCGTACCCGCATCAAGGACCTGCAGGTGCTGATCAGCAACGCCACCGAAGACGCCCGGCAGATGCGCCTCGTCCACATAGCCATGGAGGAGCAGCTGAAGCACGAGCTGGCCATCCTCAACAACGTGACGGAGGACCTGCGGCTGAAGGACTGGGAGCACTCCGTGGCGCTGAAGAACATCTCCGTGATACGGGGTAAGCTCGAGACCTCTCCTCAGCAGCTTGCTGGCTGCTGGTCTGAAGCCGTTGTGGGGAGGGGGAGCGGCCTCGGTGCTTTGGGTGGCGGTGGGAGTGGTCACTGTGGCGTGGAGATGTCCCGTGGGGATCGCTCGGGTGCTTTTTTGATGTGTCAAACTCACCGGGCACCACTGTTGAGGAGGCTGCAACATCTGTGTTGGCATATCTCTGAGGGGTGGGGGTCAAGTGGAAGGGGCCAGGCTCTTGTCTGCGGTGCCCTGGGAGAGGACAAGGAATAACAGGGCCAAGCTGGAACCCAGGAGGTTCCACCTCAACAGGAGGAGAAACTTCTTTGGTGTGAGGGTGAGGGAGCCTGGCCCAGGCTGCCCAGAGAGGTGGTGGAGTCTCCTTCTCTGGAGACTTTCCAACCCCCCTGGATCTGTTGCTGTGTGTCCTGCCCTGGGTGATCCTGCTCTGGCAGGGGGGGTGGACTCGATGATCTCCAGAGATCCCTTCCGATCCGACATTCTATGAGCTGCAAGAGGAGAGTCCCTCTGTGCTGGCCCAAGGAAGAAGTGGCTTTTGCTTCAAAGATCATTGCGGTTGAAATAAGAGAGGGAGCAAAGGGAGCTGCACTCCTTGGGAGCTGCTGGGCTTGGTGGGACCTGCATGCACAACCCAGCAGCCCCTGGCCCCCTGGGCTCATCCCCAGCAGCGTGGGCAGCAGGGCCAGGGGGGGATCCTGCCCCTCTGCTCCCAGGGCTCTGGGGACACCCCCCCTGCAGGGCTGGCTCCAGCTCGGGAGTCCTCAGCCCAGGAGAGACAGGGAGCTGGTGGAGCGGGGCCAGAGGAGCCCCAGCAATGCTGGGAGGGCTGGAACCCTCTGCTGGGAGGCCAGGCTGGGACACTTGGGCTTGTGCAGCCTGCAGAAGAGAAGGCTCCAGGGAGACCTTCTGGGGGCCTTGCAGGGCTTGCAGGGGCCTTGATGTGTTCTAGACCAGGTTGAATGGGGCTTGGAGCAACCAGCTCTAGTGGGAGATGTCCTTGCCCATGGCAGGAAGGTTGGAACTAGGTGAGCTTTAAGATCCCTTCCAACCCAAACCATTCTATGGTTCTGTGATGGGGAAGGCAAAGGACCCAGCTCTTCAGGAGCAGGCTGTGACAGGAGCCAGCAAAGTCATGAGCATCTTCATGGTTTATGGTGCAAGAGGAAGGGGGCACTTGATGAAATGGTGGGTCCAGGAGAGGCTCAGCCCTTTTCCATATGCCACCATCTCACCTGGCTGGAGCTCTTTGCTGCAGGACTTTGTGGAGGCAGAAACCTAAACAGGTCCAAAAAGAGATGGAGAAATTCACGGAGGACACATCTGTGACCGTTAAATGCCATGAGCTGCTCCCAGTCCCAGAAAAGGAACTGGCCACGGGGAGGGGGTAAAACCCCTGAAGAAACACAGAAGAGCCCAGTGCAAGCTCTTGGGAGCAGAGTGAGAGGTTGGAGGGGGCAGTTGCCATCCCACTTGTAGGCTGGTGGTTGGCACCTGTGGGAGATGCAAGGGGCCGGAGCTCACTGATGGTGCTTCCAGCTGAAAAACCAGGTGGGGAAGGAAGGGGCTGGCACCAAGCCACTTGCTCCCTCTGGCTGTCTGCTGAGGGGACAGATGTGGTTTGAACAGCAGCGGCTACGTCTCCTCAACCATCACCTTTGGGTTCCAGCGGCTCGCTGGGGTCATCTCTCTGCTCCTTGGGGGGATGTTGGCTCCTTGATCCTTGGGGGATTTGGCTGCTGGGACCACGTTGCACCCACTGCTTGGGGGTTTTCACAGCTGCCCATCCACCCCCAGTGCCCTCTCTTCCATGAGGAGGATGTCACCCTCTCTTGGATGAAGCCACCGAGGACGGGGACCGTCACGGAGCCCGACACCCGCGTTACTCCAATTGATGCAGCCGAAAGCAAAACAAACCCCCTCCCAATGGGCCAGCACCTGATTTATCAACCGCCGACACATTCCTGGCAGCCCCCACTTCCCTCCTCTCGCCACCCCTCCTCCTCCTTCCCCCCTCTCTCTCGGCAGCGCCATGGCTCGTGGACAATTTCAGGAGCTTCGTCCCCATCCGGCTTCACCCCGGCTCCAAAATGTCCTCGGGTGAATCCACACCACGCTCCCAGCTGGATTTGCACCGCCAGATGTGGGGGCCACCTGCTTGGAGGTGCGTTTTCCTTCCTCCAAGACCTTAACTCTACCCCAGGCTCTGGGTTCTTGAGGCTGTTTACTGGTGATGACAGCTCGGGGAGGTCCCCAGGCTCGTCTCCAGCAACCGACCACGCCAAGCTGCTCGCGTGTCTCGGGGAGGGCTTGGCCTTGCAAGCCCAGAGGGGCTCTAGGTCTTAAATAACCATGTCACCAGGAGGGAGGATTTGCCCAGGATCCACCACCCGGCTTGCACAACTCCCTGGGTGGGATGTGCTGGCTCGCAAGAAGGTCTTGGCCGGGGCCGTCAGATCCGTGCACGTCACAAAAGTCCTCACCCCGATGGTTTTGGGAGGGTTTAGCTCTTCAGCTGATGCCGCCCAGCCCTGGGCAGGCAGGAGGGTGAAGTAGAGGTGCATCTGGGCTGAGTAAACCCCCAACCCAAACACCATGGGGTGGGGACCAGCTTGGCAGAGTGTCTGCAGTGCTGCTCAGCCTCTTCCAAATGCCCCTCCTGGTTCTCCTCCATCTTCCACCCCAGCTACTCCCTGCGTCCCATCCCACCAGCTGTCCCTAGGGATGGGACTGTCTCTGCTCATGGAGCTGCCTGGATAGGGCCAAGTGGAGATGTTCTGATGGGTGATGGATCACAAGGCTCACAATTGTGGGAATACCTCTGAGGGATCAGTGCCAAAGCCTAGGAGCCAGCAAACAGGCTCAGCTCGACCATCTGCTCACCTCCAAGCCCCATTTCTAACCCCAGCATTAGGGAAAGAGAATGAGGGACAAGTCTCTTCCCTCACTGTGTCCTCCCAACCTCCAGTTCTTACAGAGCAGATGAGTTTGTCTGTTGCCCATGGTCATCCTCCATGAATCTTAGTTCCTTTCTTAGCCTGACCATGCCCTTGACCACCCCAGTGTCCTGTGGGATGGTTTTCTGAGATGGTGGAAGAGATGAGATGGCAGAAGGGATGAGATGGTAGAAGAGATGAGATGGTAGAAGAGATGAGATGGTGGAAGAGATGAGATGATGAAGAGATGAGAAGATGAGATGATGAGATGATATGATGAGATGAGAAGATGATGAGATGAGATGATGAGATGAGATGAGGATGAGATGAGACGAGATGAGATGAGATGATGATGAGATGAGATGATGATGAGATGGTGGCAGAGGACCTGGGAGGCAGCTGATTTTATGGAGGACGGGCAGCTCCAACTCTCATCCCACTGAGACATGCCTCAAGCAGGCAACTCCCACATCCTTTCCAGAACTGAGGTGGGACACTCGTGTAGGTTATTTCCCAGCCTGCCCATAAAAACCACAGCAGATGGAAGTTGTCGGAGCTGCCCCCGCACAGGGGACCTCAGCCAAGCAGCGCTGGAGCTGGTGTGGGCGAAGCCGGGACATCTCGTGTCAGCAGCAGTTTTGTTTCAGTGCCATCGCCGTGGGACCCCTTCCCTTTGGAGAGGATGGTTGGGGCAAAGTCAGGATGACTTTCTGAGACCTTTCCTAGGTGGGTCCCACCGCAGATGTGTTCCAGGGATGCTTTTAGTTTTGCTCGTGGTGGGAAAGAATCTGGTTTGTTCAAGTAAGTTGGTTGTCAGCAGCCCAACCTTTGCTGGGGTGCAGCAGGGGAGCGAAGAACTTGCCCCAAACCCAGGAGCAGAGTTGGGCCGTGCAGACCTTCCTCCTCCTGGAGCATCTGTGTGGGCAGGAAAGGCTGAGAGCCCTGGGGCTGTTCAGCTGCAGAAGAGCAGCCCCAGAGGGGAGCTGAGCAAGGCTGAGCAAGAGCTCCAGGGCCCCCGGGGGGCGAGAGGCTGGGGCCAGACTCTGCTCAGGGGTGCCCAGCGCCAGGACGAGGGGCACTGGGCACCGACTGGAAGCCAGGAGGTTCCCTGGGAGCGGGAGGAGCAACTTGTTTGTTGGGAGGGGGTTGGAGCCTGGCCCAGGCTGCCCAGAGAGCTTGGGGAGTCTCCTTGTCAGGAGAGATTCCCAAGGCGCCTGGACCCTGCGCTGCTGGGCCCCCTGCTCTGGGTGACCCTGCTGGAGCAGGGGGGTTGGACTCGATGACCTTGAAAAGTCCCTTCCCACCCAAACCGGTCTGTGATTTGATGATATAATGCCCTTCTTGAGCGTGCACACCTCCCCTGGCTCCTGCCCCATGTCCCGCTATGAAGTGGCTCTTGAACGTTGCAGAACCTTCTCCACCATGGACAATCCTATCTCCCCCCAGGCCAGCAGCATCCCTGCTGCTCGTGGTTCCTCTTGTTCCCACCCCAAAATGCCTCCTCATTGTGCTCAGCCCTCCCGGTGCCCATTGTTCTTTGCAGCCTTTTGTGTTGCCTACCAGAAATGTGTTCCCAGGGTGCAGGGTCCGTCCCCAGGTCCTCTCACCATCCGGAGATGTCCATCATCTAGGGAAGAGGGAACCCAGGGCAAGCTAATGTGGTACCTTCTCATCATCCTCTCCCAGCCCTTGAGCTTCTCCAGCTTGGGATGTTTCCTGAGCTTGCTCCGGTTCATCTCCTCAGGAACCCGCTAATTGCTGCAGAATATTGGCAGATGCTAATTACTCGCTCATTAGAGCCGCTGACCATCCCCTCTCTTCTCTTCTCCTGATCCTTTCCCATCCCCACGTTGTCTCCTGGGGCCTGGTTGTCCTGCAGAAGTCGACGGTTTTAGGGGTTTCTAGGAAAAGAACGTTTAACAGTTTCCAATTATCACACTGGTTTGGTAGGACGCAGACCAAATGACCCCCCCAGGTCTCTCTCTGCCCTGTTTTCTGTCATCCCTTGAGTCGTTTTTTAGTTTGGTTTGGTTTTTTTTTTTTCTGTTCAAATTCTTTCTTCCAGTGGATTTAGCTCGTAATTGTTTTCAGCTTTGCGGACTTGGCCCTTTGCAAGACGCTGAGTAAAATTCTCTTACTGGGTTGGACTTTTTGCTCGCTCACGAGAGTTCGCACCACAAAAGCGGCCACCGACGGGCAGTTCCTGACGAGATCAGTGGTGCAAATCCCCTCCTAAAGGTTCATCTCAATATTTCCCTTTTTTTTTTT
The DNA here is from genome assembly GCA_013396935.1 of Baryphthengus martii. NCBI lineage: Eukaryota > Metazoa > Chordata > Aves > Coraciiformes > Momotidae > Baryphthengus > Baryphthengus martii. The sequence goes on along the minus strand of VWZK01021202.1, from coordinate 1,125 downwards.
TTCCTTTTTTTTTTTTTTTTTTTTTTTTTTTTCCCCTCAACGTTATTTCATTGGAGATGTCCCAGCTTTTGGTGTCGACTTGAGAATGGAATTTTCCGCAGAGTCACGCTCACCACAGGAGCCCCAAGGTGAAGTTTTCTGGCCCAGGAGAGGTTGATGAAGTTGTGTCAGGACTTTGAAATCCCTTGATTGTGGAAGAAGGCTGCTGGGAAGCTCCTTGACTGTCACCTTGCTCCTGTCTGCAGGGCTCTGTGTTTATTAGAGGTCCTTGGACACCTGATAAACGATACTGGATGGTGGGTGGGTGCACACACGGGTCTGCTGCGTGTCTGCAAAGCTGGGGCTCTATGGTTTCACTCCAATACCTGTCGTGTTTCAGGGCCACCAGGACCCAAAGGAGACCAAGGCAATGAAGGGATGGAGGGTGAACCTGGTCTTCCCGGCCTGCCTGGGCTGCGAGGTAAGGAACAACGCGTCCAGGGTGCCCAGAACCTTGAAACCTTCACCCAAAGTTCATAGAATCGTTGGGACACCTCCTGGTGACTTCCCAACCTGTCCCTTGAGACCTTGCTGGCTATGCACAAGTCTTGAAGATCACCAGGGTTAACCCGCTGTCCAGTCTCCTGCCAGACAGGCCGGTCTTTACGGGCAAAAAGTCTCTCTCCTCTCCCAGTTGGACCCAGGAGAGCGAGAGTTACAAGAGACTCCCCAGCCTGGCGGAGGGGACTTGGCCACCGGCTGCAGCTCTGAAGGTTTTTCATAGGACATTTTATTCTACTGTCAAGAATGTCGACTATTTTTTCCCCCTTCTCAACTCCAACCACTGTTTTTGAGGGAAATTAAATTAAAAAAAAACAAAACACCAGCAACAGAAGACACCCCCCCCACCCCAAGAAACGTGACTCGGCTTCAGCCTGTTTCTAATTTAAAGACAAATCCAGAAACAGTGGCTTTGCATCCGAGAGCCAGGAATGGCACAGAGGGGATGGAGGATCCCCTGTGGTGGGGGCTTCCTGTTCCCAAAAGGCTCTTTTCTATTGAGGTGAGAAGATCCATCCTGCCTGAGGTATGGACTTCCTTCTTTATCCCCAGGAATCCACCGGCATCCTGGCTGGGGCAGCACTG
>VWZK01021200.1:27893-48185 GCA_013396935.1 Baryphthengus martii | reverse complement strand
AACTATAACTTGGCCAACAGTATTGTCACGTAGTTGGAACTACAACTACCACTCAGGCCTGGACTATGAATACTCCTTGTAACTGAGGGTGAGCTTTCACCTTCACATTCTAGAGGTGTTCTAAACACATGCCAGTGCCAAAAGAGAGAAGTCCTGCCCTTCTTTCTTCTCTTTTCTGGTATGTCACTAAACATATTCACTAGTTATCCTCAATTAATTATTTTAATTTTTATTTTTTTTTCCTGGAAGAAATGCCAGAACTACTAAAGAAGGTGAAGGACGGAACGTGAGGGAACGGATGAAGAAAAAAAGATAAAAACAAAACAGCCACAGAAAGAAAAGACAAAGTGACAAAGGAAATGAGTAAGAGTTCCCTCTTCTGGTAATAAATATGCTCAACCATAACAAATGAATGCTGAGCTGAACATAAAAAGGTGAACAAGTTAAAGAAGTGTGGGTGATGAAGACATCTATGTGAAATTCTAAGGGATAACAGGAAAGCTAATACAGGTAGTTCTGTGATAAAGAAAGGGGTTTTTTTTAATAGTTTAAAAAGAGAGACTGCTCATTTCAGGCAGATATCAAGAAAAAAGACGGCTGAAAAGAAACCTGCTTTTTTTTTTTAAAAAAAAAAAAAAAAAGAAACCACAAACCAGAAACAAAACCAGAAACATGGCAGCATGTCCCCATTCAAGTTACTGCATAAAGGAAAGAACTCAGAGAACAGTGACTGAGATAAAACATCGAAAGACTTTAGGAACACATCACAGAAGATTTTTGGCAGCAATTCTGGACTGTATGAGTCAGGGAGAAAATAAGACTAATGACTGATGGGGTGCCTATGTATATGGATATGCTAAGCAGTGAATGCATCACTGCAGGACAATTACAGACACTATTCAGATATGTTCATCAGCAACTGTCACAACCGCAGAGCTAGGAGAAGAAAATGAAAATAGAGACAAAAGTGAATATTACAGTTTTAAAAAGTTCTAAGAGTTCTATCCTGAATAACAAAGGATTATATCACTCCTTGAAAACCACTTAATTGTTCTTCCTCAGATTATCTTACTGAAATAATAACTGTACAATTAAGACAAAAGAAGAGCAACAGGGTATCATGTTGCAGTGTAAACAGGTGGAAATAGCATAATTAATTTTCACATGAAAATAATGATCCACATAAATCATTTGAAACTTCACTATAAATTATCCTTGACAGAAGTGAACCATTAGTATACTGCTATCTAGTAGTTTTCCTACTCTAAATACTGGCTGAAATAATTAATGCATATTAATACACAACCCAGCAAGTTTATTTTTCCAAATATCCTTTCTAAAGACCATATAGGCAAACGTCTAATATCTGCCAAACCAGGGCAGACATTTGTAAAGAGTGATGGACTACAGATTTTCCTCGAATACAAATGTACTTTTTTGGGTGAATTATCATGAAACGGAAGAATTACTCCACCACTCCAATTTTATTAGCATAAGTTATGACAGCTTCCTTTTCGATCCAGTCAGGCAAAATATCCTGTTGCCAGTGTTTGTGAGCACTACATCAGCACAGAATAATAGCAAGGATTAAGAAGAAGTTCTCCCAGATTGTAGTCTTCAGGCCTTGGTGCTGGTGAACACATGTTCCAGACACTCCACAGTCAGACGGCTTTTTCTTACAGCTAATTAGGCTTCCTCCCTTTCCCTCCCAAACTGAACAACCAAAAACGTGCCAGTGCTGCACGCTGATCACTGTCCTTCAAAAGAATTTTGAGAAGAAAGGAGAAAAACACTATTTCTTGGGTTTTCCTCATAGAAAACTCAATGTGAATAAGAGGTTCATTTCAGCGACCACTCCTCATATGCTACTTTATCTATAGTTTCCTTTATACTAGATACAGTCACAGGCTACCTGGGGCTAAGACTGGAAACGAAGCTTCCTGTTCCCTGACCTCAACAGTACATAATCTTTTCAGTGAGCAACAGCCACACTAATTCCAAAATATTCAATGAATAATTGCAGCTTGCACTCAGAAAGGCAGCTTCCATTAGTTGAGTGACACCCCTGGGAAACAAAATTCTGTTACTGCATCTGTCCTGCAACTTCACCTGAAGGGAAGGTCAGAAGAGAAATACATAAAGAAAACGCAAAATCATATCTAAGTGCACATCTGTAAGCCTTCCCCACACCCCATCAGCCATCTCCTATATCTGTCCTATAGATACATCTAAATAAAAAAAAATAATAAAAAAAAAAAATATCAACTCAGGTTATGTTTTTACAGCTGACATCACAATTACATGATAGACACAGGAACAATTTTCAAACAAGAAAGAAAAGGCAACCTTCTCTTCAGGTGCCCATGTCAGCTGGGAAATAGGAGAGGAGGTAAATAAAGAGGTCGAGACAGACAGAATAAAATCTACAGTTCCAGCCTTTTCAGCCGAAGAAACTGGACATTCTTTAACAGTACTAATAATCTAGTAATCTTAATTATTCATGTAACAGGAACACCTCAAAAAGAGAACAGGAACGATACCACACAGGTTACATAACAAAACAGCGCAGCATGAAATCTGAACACGGACAGCTTCAGGGAATCGCAGAAACATTGTGCTGGCTTTCGATCCTTGGTGACAGATACAACAAAGCAGTCACGCGTTCCCACTCACACGATGTACAAGTGCTTGCATGGCTGCAGAACTTCTGCCACGCAGAAGTCTGGGGGAACCCTGTCCACCTCCTTACAATAAACCAGAATTAAACTTTAATAAGTATTTGTCTAAACATATTTTAAAGCATCCACGCATGTTGTGTAAGTGACACATGAGTTCTGAATATTCATGACATCAAAGAAATTGTTCTTAAAACCTCCAATGACGATTTCACGACTTCCAGATGTATCCTACTAGAATGTTTTTTTAACGTGTAATAAATCTTTATTGCCAAGTAAGCCAAATTTTTAATTTTCTTCTGCACAAGGACATAGAAAACAACCAATATGTCCTTTTTATAGCTGCTTTTAACGTACTAAGAGATTTGCATGACCTCTGTCTTTTCAGCACGAGCCAGTTCCACTGCAACCTATATTCTCATAATACATCTCAATCTGCTGCTGTGCTCTAGAATCACAGAATCATTTAGGTTGGAAAAGATTTTTAATATCATTGAACTCAACCGCAAATCCCTCAAATGTATCTATCTGTTTTCCTTAGCCTGCAGTGCCTGTGCTAGAGGCACTCCACCCAAGGACTCACCATCTTCAACTCAGAAAAATCATCCGTCTTGTATAAATGTTAACTCTCAGATCTTTCCCCTAACTGTATATTTAAACTCACTTGTGAAAGAGCACTCTGACCACTGCCATACTGTAGCGCTGAAGAATACCATTCAGATATTCCCTATCTTCTACTCACGTTCTTGATGTGTTCTTTTTCTAAGCATTAGAATCAGCAATTTATGAATTTCATTCTTTTCATATTTAATCTCTTTATTCTGATACTTTCTTTCAAAATAAATTACACATCCTGAAAGTTTCAGTATGTCAAATCAGATGTTGACAGTTTGGTGGAAGAACTGATTTTTAAAGTATTTTTAACCAAAATAAAATACTTTCAATGTTTTGGTTTCCTTTTTTTTTTTTCGCAAATAATAAAGAAAATATTTTGCTTGACTATGAAACAATGTTCTGTTCATTTTTTCAGTTCTGTAGTGTTTTACTTCAGTTATGTTTAATTGCAAAAATGCCATTTCAAATAAAAATATTCCAATATTTCATCAAACACATTTGCAAACCTTTGAAACTTTACTCCAGCAAATTTACTGTTAGTCAAAAAGTCTTACCTAAGCTTTCCTAGCTGGTTGTCTTTCACAAAACTAACAACTAAGCCTATTAAGGGAGTGGAGCATCTCCCTTATGAGAAGAGGCTGAGGGAGCTGGGTCTCTTTAGCTTGGAGGAGACTGAGGGGCAACCTCATTAATGTTTATAGATACGGAAAGGGCGAGTGTCAGGAGGATGGAGCCAGGCTCTTCTCGGTGGCGCCCAATGACAGGACAAGGGGTAACGGGTGAAAATTGGAGCATAGGAGGTTCTGTTTAAACACAAGGAAACACTTTTTCACAGTGGGGGTGCCAGAGCACTGGAACAGGCTGCCCAGAGAGATTGTGGAGTCTCCTTCTCTGGAAACATTCAAAACCCGCCTGGACACATTCCTGTGCGGCTTACTTGAGGTTCCTGCTCTGGTACGGGGGTTGGACTCAATGATCTTCCGAGGTCCCTTCCAGCCCCTAACATTCTGGGATTCTGAGATTCTGTAACTACAATCTCTATTTCATCATCCCACTGGTTAATGATGAGCAAGAGAATTGCTCTGAACGAAAGAAGAGACAGGTTTGGTGGGATATAACAAAAGATGTTTCAATTCAAGAAGCAATCCAATTTTTAATCCCAAGATTTCAATCCAAAAGCAATAGTAACTGCCACTTTGAAGACATATTTAAAACAAGGGGGCACTCACTTTACAGTGACTTGATTATTATCGTATGAAAATTGCCTTGGAAAGCCTGGAAAAGTATTACCGAAGTTAAGATACAGAAAACTCCCTCCTTGTATAACTACACGGCCTTTCCTCTTTTCATAGAAGGGAATCACCTTTTTTTATTTTTTTCTAGATATTTATAAACAGACTATTTTATATTCTACCGCTAATGTAGAATTTCCGTCACTTTTGAAAATATGTATCTGGCTAAGGAAATTCGCAAATAATTCCAAGTAAGGAGATCTCAAGGATACAGTAAACACGAAGAAATACAAAGAATGATTTATTTACTACAAATCATTCATCAGATTCTTTGCCATTGTCTCTGCAAATTAAAACCTTAAAATTGTTTCTCTGTATGAATTAAACTGCTTTGCCTAAGTAGCTCTTCAAAGGATTCTTCAGTCTGCCCACATTCCAAATTGATGTTCAATGCGGAAACCAACTATCCTAAACGCTGTCTATTTCACACACCACCAAGTTTTGTAAACACAGAGATGTGAATCACAAAAATAGTATATAAAAAATTTGTAGTTTAACCACACTGTCTTGCTTCAGTTCCTAGAGAGATGATATGAATATATCTCATGAGTCATCCACCTGAGACAAGCCAAAAGGCTAATCCTGAAGTCTGCATAAGAATTAAATTATTAAATGGAGCTCTGCAGATTGACAGTTGCACAAAGTCCAACTAAATTTACAAACGCAGTCAACAACAAAAAAAATCCTGACATTCTTATGAGATTATAATCTGGGGCATGAGTGGGGTAGGGTCAAGAAGGAAGGAAAAAAAAAGAATTAAAAATCATCAGAGATGCTTGTTTGACAGCTACACTGTTTGCATGCTTTCTAGTACCTTGTCCGAACTCAGCTTTCCTAGGAATTTCTCCAAGATAGCACGTTGGCAAAGGGAATGACGAAAACATTGGCCAAGTATACGTATCACTGCCCTGGAAACAGGACCAGAAAGAAATTAGTTTAGGAAAAGAATTAATAGCATTTGCTTAATTAACACACAGGTAAAGTTCTCAGAATTATTGCCTATGCACTAAAACTATTCTTGATCCTACAGTTTGAAATGTAAAAAAAAAAAAAAAATTAAAGGATACAAAATCCAAAAAAGCATGAGTCAGAATTTTTTCCGCTACATCTCAGATAGTTTTGATTTTACAGTTCTTTTTTTTCAACCAAAACTAAATTTGCAGTTTTTATAAAATTTTAAAAACCCATAAAACTGTATTTCCAATTTTATACATCGATCTAGTTGTCGTTGTTGTGCTGATAGTAATTTGCATTTCATCCTTATAAGACTGATGGTTGAAGAGAAGCAGAAGATTTAAAAGAGCTGCTTAACAAACACTGTATTGTTAGAACATGGATTAAAGCTCTAGGTATTAGATACGGCAGATGAAAACCCAAGCATGGAAAAAATATCAAATAAAAGGAAGATATAACAAACAGAAAGCTAAGAAAGAAAACACAGAAATATAAAAGCAAAAAAAAAAAGACAAACTGCATTCACTTTTAAAGTAGGAAAAATAACATTAAAATGGAGCAGTATAAACATTTTATCATTTCATCGAACATGGTATGTCCTACGTATATGCTAATCCCCAGACAGTGGGAACAATGTCTTTTTTCAATTTATCACTTCTTAAAAATTTTAGCTCTTTATAAAGCTAAAGGTGGACTGGTATTTCTCCATATTAAATAATTTTCCTCATGCTGAATTATCAGCAAAAATGTTCAATTAATGAAGCAGGAGTTACGGAAAGAGAAACTGCTAAACTTTAGATTCTAACCTTATCTAGTGTTCTCGAAGGCAAAATCCTTTCCTGTGGTCCTCCAATCAGATTTATCCTTACAAGAACATGGTTTCTCTCCACTGAAAGACCATCAATTATAACATCTCTGGGGAAAAAAAAAAAATAAAAATTAAAAGTCGAAAAACCAGAACGACTTTGATTTACCAACAGTTTAATTCAGAAAACTTCAATAAGCAAGAATACATTCAGAAACATATCGGAGTTACAACACAACCTGTAAAACACATCAGCATAAAGAAATCAACAGAAACATAAAAAACTTTGAGATGTCTGCAAGCATTATCTGAATTCATACTTCCCTATCCACTGTTGATTGCAAACATTTGAGCAATTACTGGGCACATAAGAGTAGAAAACTTTGCAAGATTTCTTATGCCCACACGCTCAGCAATTAGGGCAGAAACAGTTAATGGACCATAAAAATTTGCTTCTTATTTGGCCTATCAGCAAATTTCTGCTGTCACAAATAAGCAGTTATTCATAACTTCATACACAGTCAACCTGCTGTCTGAAATCACTGTGTAGCTCACGGTACCCATTTTTTTTAAAGGAATAAAAATCAGGTTTTGTTCACCAAATTTCTTAAAACTGTTCCCTTAGTAAGGAAATAGTAGGTTTTATCCTCAAATAGCAAGTATCAATTAACCATATATGCTGAGATTTCACCCATACTGTTTGATTTAAACTCTTTACTGGTCCTATGTAGTGAACAGCGAGAGGAAAATTCTTAAAATTCAGCACGCTGAGAGTAAGGATAAAATGCCTGTGACTAAATGACTTTCCACTTCTGTCCCTAAAATACAATTTTTCTTTTGAAAGGATGCATTGTGCAATTTTGCTTAGACATAGCAATGGGAAATCACAGAACTTGGAAAGTCAATTAAGTTATAAATAAATTTTAAAACCCCAAAATTAAAAAAATCACCACAAAGTAACGATGATGCCTTTCATAAACATTAAAACAGCATCGTGATTTTATATTATATACAAAACAAAATAATAATATAAAATAAAGAGTATATTTACAACTGTAAATAATGCACTTGTTTTTTTTAAGGAATACAATTAATACCAAAAAAGTAAGAGCAAAGTACTTCCATTTTTATTTCTGACTCGTTCAAAGTCGACATGGGAGACGGGACAAGACTCTTACAGCTTTCATAATTTAAGACTGATGACAAAGTAAACTTAGGTACATTAGAAGCAGACTTCAGTGAAAGCGTTTCTATGTTTAAAGCCACCACGGTATTCATGTACTTGTTCTGAGGAGAAAAGTTTGATAGTTAATATTCACATCAGTCACTTCTCACCCTGGTCCTTCTGAAGTTTCTGTGACATTTTCCTCCTGAGCAGTTAGTAAAACTTGTGACACTTTATACTGAGTCTCCAAGAGTAAAAGGGTATTGAGCTCACAGCACAGCACATTTAACAACCTGCAGAAGGACACATGGAAACGACAGCACATCAGCCAGGAAATCAGTAACACAGAGTAAGACAAAGGCGAACATGTTTATGAGATTTCAAAACGGAAAATAACCACCAAAATAAAAACCAACCAACCAAACTCACAACAACAATAAAAAATAAAAAAATTAAAAACCAGAACAACACACAAACCCACAAAACACTACAAACCCAAACGATCTTGAAGCATCAGAAAAATACCCAGACAGAACTGGGTCAGGAATACTTTTATATCCTTTTTAGCCATCCAAGTGGCACAGCTTTGAGCAAACAGGGAATAGTTCCCAACAGATTTTCTGTGTGCACTGAATAACCAGAGAAGGTATTCACTGGTCAGCTCAGTCTGCTTTTGAGCTCATATCACAGAATATGAAAAGTGACACTGACTTAATAAGACGTTCCATGTGAAATGTGAAGAAATTATACAACAATAGGCTGGCAAGACAACTCAGAATGAGGTTGTTCGACGGCAGGGAAGGGAGGGAGATAAAAATATGTCTTTCCTTCAGAAAACAGGCTTTTAAGCACTTCTGCATAATCAGATTTAACATAATTGAAAAACAACAGAAGGTTTAACATGTAACAAAACAACTAATCATCAGCTGTGTTTTGTTTTTTTTTTTTATTTGAGAGAAACACAACAATGGTAAATGAAATTAATAACCACAAAAGCACATGGCAGCACATTGTATACAATTTTCTTTTATAATTTCAGGGTAGATTCACACTGAAAGTACTTCAATATATTTCCTGTAAATCAGATGTAGGACAATCCAAAAGTTTTGGGTTTTTTTTAACTAACCTATTCACTCTAACACAGCTACAGAACAGTTTCATTGAATGCTTCCTGTTCATGGAAAATAATATGACTAAACATTCTTGTTGGTATTTTTATTTTCTGTTTTATCATGGTCATAAAACACAACCTAAATGAAGTCTGATCAGAACTATATTTTGCATTCTCATAATACTTGATGTGAACTACAGAATACATATTGTTTGAAATTTGTAGTCTGTTAGACATTCCTTATTTTCTTCCATGTAATTCCCAATATTCTTCTACTGACAACAGTAACACTTTCTAAACCACTCTCTGGATAATTTGACACCTGCAAATTCACACAATTGTGGCCAAGGATTAAACACTGAAGACAATAATATATCTTTTTTTTTATTCCCCGCTGTTTTTTTAATATAACTTGATCTGTTCGGTTTCAGCCCTCAAAATTTCATTTATTTTACGTTAACTATTTCCTGTCATTTATTTGTTCTCAGTACTTTTCTAAATCACAGAAGAAATGACAGTTCAATAATTATATTTTTTTATTATTATATAGAAGAAAATCCCATAAAAAAAGCACTGAAACCATTATGAAGATGCACTGTTTCTTCTGTTATATTTGATGACTTAAATTGGCAAAAGAACTGTCTCCAGCAGTTAAAAACCACTTGGGAGAATACTGATGGCTGAGAAAGCTTGTAACATCTCCTCGAGTACACAGAGTAGAGAAAAAATAAAACAAATCATAAGCAAATAGAATTAGATAGGTAGGATAAGGGGCAAAACATATGAGCTAATATGAGCAGCCTCTGCTAGGGCATTCAAATGCAATTTTCATCTACATGAAAAAAAAAAACATTTAAAAATGCCATCACTGAAGTCCAGATATCTGGGTAAAAGTAATACTTGGAAGCCTCAGCCACGTGAAGATCTGCACGTTGTCTTTGCAGACTGAACAAAGGGCATTAGTAACAAGCAGAGAGAATGTGCCTCTGCATGTGGTCTTCCTGAAGAATCAAGGCTTTTTATTGTCCCTCTGAATGCAATGCCCATAGTGGCTTTGAAAAATGTAAGATCTGGATAGAGTATTTATCAATACTCTAAGTTACACCTCCAATGTCTGAGGCACTGGAAGCTGCTACCTCAGAGCAGTCATGTTTTTCCCAGTATGAAAACTCAGGGACTGATGTATTCCTTACCTTATTTTCCACATGAAAAGATTTTCAAAAGAGCACCCACTGCACTTTAGCTACCCAATGTACTTAAAAAACACATCTAATGTGATTGCTAATGGTAAAAGAGTTTCCCTAGCTAAACAAAAATGTTTTTCATGAGCATCACTGGCCAGCCTAGAGGACTCAGAAGTAAAGCAGATTTTAAATTGCAGGAAGTAAAGTGTTTTAATTTCCCTCAGCGAAGTAAAGAAAAAAACCCCATCAATATGTGATACAATCCTCTCACAGAATCTGCTGTTTCTATTTTATTAATTATAAATTGTTTTAAATTAAACAACCTAACAAACTTCTATTAACACATCAACAAAAAACTGAATTCACTGTATAACTATATGATGTGGAAGCATGCCAACACAATCCTGTTGCAAATCTCCATCATTGCTAAGGGAGACTCTGCCCTCGTTTAACTTTACATAATTAAACCAGGGTCAAATATTTATAGGACACGTAGACTCTGCAGTGATCACTACTGCAGAAGTCTTTTCCCTCACACATATCCAGCAAGCACAGTTGGAAAGAAGAGTTTTGTTTCTGAAGAACTGTGTATCACTTAGTAAACAGAAAACACACTTAAAAGAATAGAGAAAGGGTTAGTAAGTAATTATTAATGCAACTAGTTCTCCTTATTTAATTGAGAAAGGTTTGGTAGAAAATAAAGAAGAATTCAAATCTGGTAGATTCGAAAAAATAATGTCAGGCTCAATTTCTCCCCTTCTCTCTCCATACTCCTCGCTCCCCTAGAGAGAAGGAACTCTATGAACATGGCTTTCTTTCACAATGACGTTTAATGTCACAAGGTGTGGCATGAGAAGGGTTCCTTCAGTACATCCAGCAAACAGCTTCATAAACACTGTTGCAAGAGTAGAAGTAGCAGCCAGTCATGCAAATATTAGTGATCAAAAAGATTCATCAACTTCGTATTTAGCTCAATACAGTATAAGTCATTTAAATTCTTTCCTAGATCTTTCTCTTACTCATTTTGTAAGCCCACAGAAATAAATATAATACATTTTTATCATATTCTGCACCTATCCAGTAAGCAAGAAAATGAGTATTATAAAAAAAAAAAAAGATACTCATCATGATATTTTATATGACAAAAAGTGACTTATCAGTGTCAAAATATTTATTATACAAACCTGAAAATAACAAGCAAATATTCTTTTTTCTATCTGTAGTAGACTCTGGAGCTCAACAATCCTTAGGCTGATATTGATGAACATGTGACTTAAGACTAGTATTTACAATTTTCTATAATTCCACAGAAACATAAATGCCTTTAGAAGATTCAGAGTACCATAATAAATACTCCTTTTTCAGCCTTACCTTACACAGGCCTAAAATGAATCTATTTTTCACTGCGGTTCAAATTATGATTCTACAAAATAGGTTCTCTTCAGACATCTCTAATGCTAAGCAAGCACATTCTGGCTTTAAAATTAAACAGTTCCAATTTGTGTATCTGAAGGAAAATTATTTTACTCTTAGGTATTTTCCTGCAGAAAGCCAAACTATTGAACAGAGCACTGTCCTTACTGCTTAACACTCACTAGTGTGATGTGTTTCAGCTACCAAGTGTGGAGCTAACAGATTCTTCCAGCTCAAAAAACACATACAAAAGATCTTCTGACCTTACAATATTTAGGAGTTTCATTGACTTATGGCAAAAATAAGCCATTGGGGAAAAAAAGCAATTCAGTAGTGGCATATGTATAGATAACCAAAAAAAAAAGAAGGGTTTTCTATTTCCTCTTTAAAATATTTAGATGCCTATTACTGTTATATTATCATAGAGTCATAAAAGAATAAACAATAAAAAAAAAACCAAAACAAAACAAAAAACCCCACATTTTTTCCAGAAACAGTGTATGTTATAAACGCACTCCATGAAACGACGGGAAATTCTGCAAAGCTCCCTGTAGGCCAACTCTCACCCCTCCCACTGCCCAGTCCCAGTAAATGCTGTTTCTCCTTCTATTTTTTTACGCAAGCCAACAATTACTATCTTTGAATTTATTTTGGAGTATTGGTACTTTTTAGGGATGAGCGGCTAGTTATTAAAGGTAAAAATTTGGCACTTTGCCACACTTTAATCTAGCTAACAACACAATGTCACATTAACATTCACAGAAAACTCAGTTTCTGAACAGAGAGAACAGCAATATGTAAATGTCTGGATAATGCTTCAGACAGAGGCTTTGAAAATACATATTATGTCTATGCTTTCTTGGCAGCCTGCAAAAACTCACAACTCATGGTTGTATTCACTGTATCGAAATACTAGATAAGTTGCATTGATACCATATAATTCGTCAGTCTGAAAGAAAAAGTATGTTCCTGCTGTTTACTTAATTCCTTTGCTAATATAAGTTAGAGATTCAAAGAGCCTGGCCTTGAAAGGGAGGCGGTTGAGGTCTCTAGTGTCACAGCCTTATGAAAACCGTTCTCTCTCACATCCAATAACTTACAAGTGTATCGATTGCTCTTATTTCATATCAGAGAAATAAAGCTGATCACTGAATTAAGAAAATTCTGTGTTTAGTATGTTAAACATTTATTGCTTTACTGCTGTGAATTTCCTTTCTCTAGAATTTGTGCTCTGAGGGCAATTTAAGTTCAGAATCTTCTAAAACAGAAATACTATGGAGAATTTTTGCTTCAGTTCGTGTGCATCCAGATTTTCAGCTTGTACAAAAGAGTGGCTGAGACAGCCCTCAGTATTCTTTTATCAACTACTACTGGCCAATTGAGAGAATTCCTGATACTAAGTAAGTACACATCTGCTTTGAAGTTGAAAGTTGAATCGACAGTTTGAAAATCTTCCTATACACAAATGAAGGACTGTCTATATACTTTCACTTTTCTTATCTCTTCTCTCCTGAAGTTTGTTTAATAACTATTCATAATTTGCTAAAAAAAAAAATAATAAAAAAAAATAATCAGTTTAAAAGGACTTTCAAGTGAATAAATCTCATTCTAGAAGCATGCATTATCTACAGCTGAAGGAATATCAGATCAGTGTCTCTGAAATTACTGAAGAACAATCGCAGGCCAAGATCCACGCAAGAGTTACAAAACAGCAGATTTGCACCAGGCTGTATCTTGCTGTAGAACTGAGTACTTTGACCACACAGGACCTAGTCTGTATCAATACTCTCTAAGGAGCATACTGTATATAGATTGAGAGATACTGGCTCTGGAAAACTGTACCCAGCTTCCCTACGTGTTCCCTTTGATTTCTATTGCATGCACAACGCTTTTCAGAGTGGCCGAGTTTGAAGAGGAAAGTTGACAGCAGAGTCTCTGCAGGACTGTCCTTCAGAATAATAATTCAGAATAATAATTCAGAATCCATACTTATTCAAAATGAAAACAATCATCCACCAAAAACCGGATATATTAACATTAAAAATATAAACAGATACATCTGTACATTCTGGATTAAACAGATGGCGAAAATGACTATTTTAAGTTTTGTATGTAGTTACACAGCTAGTAATCAAAATAATTGTAAGCCACCGGAGCACAATATACACATGAAGAAAAATGTAGCTCTAAACCGCAGAAGTTGCTTAACATTCAAATAAGCAAATTTGTAACTGTTTTGAACAATTAAACTGGGTATACAGGACCTCAGAGTACAACCTGTAAATTAAACAGATTGGAAGTTCATCGCTCAGCTCTTCGTGAGGTGCATGTAAAAATAACAAAGTATATGGCTGTGCAGATCTGTGAACAATTAAAACAATGTGGGTTTGGCTGCACTACTGGTATTAAGTTGAGCAGAGAGAAATATTTCTAGACAAATGTTTTACCGAAATCCTTTAGTCACAAAACTGTTTGTTTTTTCTATGTTGCAGTAGTAGAGAAATGTATATCTTTTGCACTTTCTAGCGAACTTTCATAATTTTCAGATCTGTTAAGCATCTGGTGTTATTTGATCTAGCTGCTGCTGGATTTGGTATTCTTTATGGAATTTGGTCAAGGAGCAACCCAACTACACAAGGCAGGGTTCAACTGACAGAACATAGATATCTGGGGTCAGCAACACCCACAGAAAAGCTCACGGAAAAAACTTTGTTTCAAAAGGTATTTAAAATGTACTGTATACCCCCCATAGTCAGATAATACAGCCTACGGTTTTTGGAAAGTCTTAATACTGTAAACAATACTGTAAGCATGACAAATTCCATAATCATCCAAACCCTGGTATCATTTCAATAGAGAAATTTGAATAACTATGGAAGAATAAAAATTCTCTTTGTGCAGGCAGTTGAACTAGTCATAATAAAAGGCTTGTATGTGCCAATTCTCTATTCTTTGCAAAAAACCACATTTCTACAGCAAGCCCCACATGCTCATGAAAAGCCATTTAATCAATAAGAAAACACAAGTCTCACATTAACTGTGGTATACACAGGCCCATATTAAATTCCCTAAAATTGTACCTTCCTTTCTTTTACAAGAAAGGCAAAGAAAGGTGACAGGGAAGGAAATAGGGCTTTTAAACAATAAATATACATATGAAAAAAAAGGATCTGGTAAAAATGAAGTCAAATACAAAGTCCTAGGTATCACTGAGATTCCAGAAGTCCCTGCAGAACACACAAGTCACTACTGAAAATTTTATTTAAATGTTTTTTAAATCTTTCCTTTATCTGATTACGACTTAATTATTATGATATCTATCACTTTTATAAGTAGTTTTCCACGGCGAAAATATTACTTAATCTTCTTTTTTGAAATCTGGCAGTTTGGATGCATTTTCACTTGGGTTTTGGCTTGGTTAGTGTCCAGCAGAAAATGTCA
Organism: Baryphthengus martii; assembly: GCA_013396935.1. NCBI lineage: Eukaryota > Metazoa > Chordata > Aves > Coraciiformes > Momotidae > Baryphthengus > Baryphthengus martii. Next base: position 33,530 of record VWZK01021200.1, on the reverse strand, counting down.
TTACCACAGTGAACTCTAAAGGTCAGCTTATCTGTGTAACAATATAGCTTCTTTTACATGACTACAGGTGAGCTTGTTACATTGCTCATATGTGCTTACGGATAGCTTATTGCTTAACAGGGTATAGACCTTGTTAGAAATATCTTAAGCATTCAACGCAACTTCCAACACAACGTAACATGCATTTTTGTACCATTCTCTGTCTTACAGGATGGGCATCAACCCTTTATGCAATCAGATAGAATAATTCATTTTTGCCTATAGCTTACAAGCGTTCCCAATATCACTGTAGGAGAAATCTCTTCTTTTACCTTATAAAGGCTGAACACAATCTAAAAGCAAACTATTAAACTGTAAAACATCTTACTTTACCTAATTAAATCAATGGGCGTTCTATCAAGCTTTTTAGGGAGCCAGTATAATCCTAACTGAAGAATAATATCTTCGTTTTCAAATTTCATCATAGGACATCACATTCCTATTCATTCCTAGTTATTTCCTTCAAAACAGCATTTGTAACTTCTGGTTAAATCATGTATGTTCTAACTCCAAATTCTCCCACTGTTCATCTCCTCCATGCTCATCCTTATCAGCAAATTACACTGTACCTTATGGTTATTCATACATAGTATGAAATAATTTCACTGTGGTAATAAAGTACAAATACAGCTGCAGAAAGCTGATGTTGCAGTACTTAATCAGTTGGGCTGCATCTTGCCCAGGCAAGGTTATCCAAGTTTTCGACACTATGAAGTACAGTCCAGCAGATCTTTTATTTCAATTGCATAAAACATGTTAATAATAAAAATGTGAATTCAAGAATTGATATATTCAACTTTGGAAAACAGACAAAATGCAGAAATTAATTTCTGTGTTAAAATATTATAAAACAATATTACGAAACATGAGCATGACAGTGTGAGCATATTTCAAGTGTTCCTTCAGGTTCTAGAAATATCTGGGATCACACAGTACTCTCCTTCTTTACATAAGTTTTGGTGAAATTGGTGGTAATTAAACCAATACTTTAAAAAACAATTTTAAGTATAGAGAGACTAGATAAACCAAACTCTGATATAAACAAGGTAAAAAAATACATTGTTTATTTCAGTATTTTGGTGTGATTAGGTTTTTTTTATGCACTACAAAGCATGTACCACACATTCTTTTTAATCAACTTGGCAAAATAAAAACATGCAATTCCTATTACTGCCTATCATATTACAGTATATCCATTTACAGGTAATAAGATTAGATTCATTGCTATTCTCATTTTGTAGGCCATTTTTCATTTAATCTTCTTATGTTAAAAAAAAAGGAGGGAATTTCACTTTCATGCATAATAAAAACCAAACAATGTTATCAGAAGCAACACATCCAAGCATGTTATATCCTATTTAGTTTATGTGACCAGAGAATAAAAACACAAGGATCTTACCTCAGACCAAAGATATGTGACTGTTCATAATTGAATAAGGAATGAATTTTAGCTTCTGTATTCAAAATTATAAGCCTGTCAATGATATCCTGCCAAAGGAAGACAAATATAAAAAACCCCTCATGTATAACTTCATATGCACATAATAGTTTCATAGGGATGCTTACTACAACACAAAAACTATTATTAAAACACACATTGAAATTATTTCTGTAAGAAGTGCTTTCCACCATAAAAGTCAATGGCAAAAAGAAACCATACAGAAGGTCAAGGGAGGAAAAAAAAAATCTCAGTTAAGAAGAGCAAATCAGTAAACATAAAAAAGATCTTAGCATATCAAGTATCTTACGTCTTAGTATTAAACTACATCAAAAGCTGGTTTTCATATGTTTGAAATGTTTATGTATTTATTTTAATGAAAACAGCAAATCCTTTAGTATAATACTCTTTCTAACACTGCTAAAGTGCTACATGCTTCAAAAACACAGCCATTTATTCTCAGTGTTCCAAGGTTTGGCTTGGATGCTAAAGCTCACACCTCTAATCCTACAGCAGCTCATGTAATAGACAATGACCTGTGCCTGCTTCCCACTTCTTCCACAAATCCAACCTAATTATCTTCCCCTCTGGTTCATTGCATATCCTAACTGCTTCTGAAGAAATAATTTCATTAAAAGACTTAAGAAATGCGTAAAAACATTCACGATGTTATAGTCTCAGAGACAGATTGTTGTGCTATGGTCAGAAGAAACAAACTACTAAGTCCTTACGGGCTTTCTTTAAACTGGATTAAATTCAAACTTTACTTCTTCAACATGGATAAAACAAAGTTTCGGAGGCAGCAGTGGGAGTTACTGTTCAGCTGGTTAGATCAATGAGTCATTTCAACATGATACGAGAGAAAAGTTAGGATCCATACTTTCATGATATCACCCAAAGCTCTCGTTTTCAATGGAGAAAAAAGTAAATGCATGTAAAACTCCCAGCAGTAGAAAAAGGAAAAAAAGAAATCTAGAACTTGTCATAGTGAACTGTCTTCATAAAATGTATTCTTATGTAAAACACAGTGACACCATATTTTCCCTATTAGATTTTTTTGGGTGGCTGTGAAGAATGCACTTTTTCGACATAGCATGTTCACAATAAAATTCACAATAAAACAATTCAACTTGGTCCTCAAGGCTGTTCATAAAATCAGTAATACAAACAATTAATTTAGGATCATAGAATGGGTTAGATTGGAAAAAACCTTTCAAGATCATTGAGTCTAACCATTAACCTAACACTGCAAAGTCCACCACTAAACCACGTCCCCGAGCACTACATCTGCACACCTTTTAAATATGTCCAGGGACGGTGACTCAATTCCTTCCCTGAGCAGCCTGTTCCAGTGCTTAACAACCCTTTTCATGAATAACTTTTTCCCAGTATCCAATCTAAAGCTCCCCTGGTTCAACTTTTCTCTTGTCCTATTGCTTGTTACTTGGGAGAAGAGACCAACATTTGTTTGGAGTTTCAGGCTTTTTAGGTATTTGCATGTACAGTTAGATGCCAAAGCATATTTCTCTGGCAATAACCTCCTTTTCTCATCTATAGATCAAAGCTTGGACCCTGCCAAAGAGTAGAAGAAGCAGGCGCAGAGAGAGGACTACTGAGAAAGTAGACCAAGTTCTGATTTGGGTTATTAGGAAGGAAGATAAAGAACAAGGACTAACACAAGGTCTGATCTGCAAAATGTGCAGATAGATCTGCATTGCTCAACTACTGAGCATAGCTTAAATATCCCAGGTAGGACATCATCTACTTTGAATACCTAATACACACTACCTAAACATAAGATCCTCTGTAATTACTTAAAACAAAATAAAACAAAATTCATTGGCTTTCATAAGTGTTTCAAAGCCACAGATCTGGAGCGTACTTTCCAAGCTAGACTCCCTTGCATATATATACTGTAGAACCTCTTGAAGGAAGAATGGAGGGAGGCAGAAGGACTCTGATTCATTTGCTCTATTTTCTAAAGTATTTTTATATGGTAAACAGAGTAGAAAAATAAATAAATAAATATGGCATGTATTAAGAAAAAATTTCCTAAGAGCACAAGATAAAAACCTGTATAATCAACAGTTAAAAGTACTAAAAGCCTAACTGATAATCAGTGGTGCAACTAGTCAGCCAAAAATACAAAGGAGAAAAAAATCGTTTAAGTGCCATGTATTTAAGAAATAAAGGACACACAAAGATGATTTAGTTCTGTGAATTATAAAATACAGTTCAGCATAAATATTACAAGTCAGATTCTGTGGCAATGTGACACAATTCAGAAATGCAGAAAAATGAAGCACATAAAGCAGTTAGTTCTTCTAACTAAATCTTCCAGTAGAATCAAAATTGCTTTTACTTTCCTTTCTAAACGTGGTTACATCTAGTCAGATCTTTCACCTTCAGCCTTCTGCAATCACTGCCCAAAAATGTAGTTACAACAAATCTCTAAGTTGGCTTGACCCCAGAAGTTTTCTGAGTGTTTAAGACTTAGGCATCATATGTTAGATTAAAATTAATTACTTCCATTCTCTCAACTACATAATCTTATGCTTACAAAACCCACTGTTATGCAGCACTTAAGCGAGACAAACTCCACCTAAAACACCTGTAACTGTTCAGGGAACTCTGAACAATTGTATCAGTATTGCTATTTCTGGAAACCTAGATAATTTCATCAAAAGGTTGAAGTGCCTCAAAAGTCAAAACAGCACAGGCTTTCAAAAGTCACAAAAATTATTACTTAAGATCCACCCCAGTCTGAAAGCTCTCAAATTCATACCACCTTCAGCACACATCTACCTCCCCTGCTCCTAGTGCCTCAGAAAATTTGATAATTGAACATAACTATCCATCAGTGGACACACAAACATTGAGTGGATTGGAAAAATTAAAATTTATTGAAACAGTATTACAAAAAATGAACTACAAAAATCCCCTCCAGACAGAGGATATACTATCCTGATATACCCTGTCTAAACAACTTAAAACAACATTCCAGAGCTTGTGCTAAGCAAACGCTTTAATATGACAGCAATTCAAAGTGCTACCTCATTAGGAAAAAATCTGATTTCAACTGCCATTCAAGGTCACAGATTAAATGTGCCCGTGCTTTGTAGATGAAAACACCTAGTGGATTGCAGCTGGATGAACTAATACAAAATAATACTAAATACCAAAACGGTGATACTTTTTCCTTAGGACTGAAATATGTTTTAAACGGTAACTTTCCAATTAGTCATTTTTTTTCTGTGTGTGAATCATCTGTGCTATTAAGAAAACCTAAGGCTTGGAGGTCTTTTTATTGGCTTGTTTTTTTTTAAATCCACAGATAGTCTGATAAAGCAGTATTATGTAAAGTATAGATATTTTCTAGCATTTTCCAGCATGTAACTGCTTGCACATACAGAGGTGTTTATGTATGTCACTTTTTTCCCTATGTAAAAACACAGTTCTAATACAAGCCAGGAAAGATGATCTTTAAATTACGTATAAATTTTATATTATCTTTTGGATTTTGAAATGAAACTTTAGATTAACATGGAGTGATATGTGCATATACTGCCCTCATGCTGTACACGATACAAAATGCAGAAAATTTCAAACTTTCAGTCAGAAGAAAAAAAGTTATTCTATCATTACAGTAGTATTTTCACAGGACAAATTCCTTCACAGAAGTATTTATTTTACTTTCAAAATAAAGGTTATACTTACAATAATGTCTGTAGGTACTTCACGGAGTGAATACATTGGTTTATTTGGTATATCTTGTTTACTCAGGAGCTCAAAAATTGTAGGGTAAGTGAGCAAGTTTATCAGAGACCGAAAAGGCTAGAGAAAATAAAAAGGGAATGTTGATCAGTTAAGTAAAACTAAGTCAATGTTGATAATTATTTGCCATTTACTTTAAGTTTGTTCTTATCCTTCTTTGCAGGCTGAACTTGACATAAATAGAGCTGCCCAAAATAAGACTGCAAACTCTGGCAGGTGTCTATGTAATCTAAAACAGCAGTAGTGCTTGTGAGATATGTATTATCTATCAAATTGTAAAAGCAATTCTGAAAATTATATTTTCATTACCACATAATTCTAAAATCTAGAGGCACAGCATACCAAAAACATATCACCCTCCCCGATCTTACTACAGTAATCAGAGA
>VWZK01021200.1:211-13995 GCA_013396935.1 Baryphthengus martii | reverse complement strand
CCATGAATGGATCACATACCTATATTGGTCTTACTGAAAACAACGAAACTTCCATCCCAGTGAATAGATCTGCCCATACAGAATATGGGCTAGGTTTAACACACATATTTGCCAGTTTGATTTATCTTGCTGGCACTTGGAATCCTTAATGCTCCGTGTCACAACTTAGAGGAACACAACGGTAGGTTTTTTTGTATCTTTCTAGCAAAAATCCAAATTCAGGATAGAGTTCTTATTTTTATAAATAATTCTAAATATGACTGCAGCATAAATAATAAATAAATAATAATCCTAATTAAACATCTGCTATAAAATATCCCCATTTCCCTTAACTTAGAGCTGGTCACATACCCTTCTTTGCATTTAATGATGATTCATTTAAGCAAAAAGAATTTTTTTTCAACAAATTAAAATCCAAAAGGCACATTTAGCTAAACAACATGGAACAGCTCTGAAAAAAAGGGGAAAAAAAGGGGAAAAAAAGCATTCAAATCACAATATGCAAAGAAAACATAAATTCCAAGTAAATCTGCCTTGGCAAATACTTACCAAAGACTTATATTTCTTTTCCAAAAGCCTAAATAGCACTGTTCGGCTGTAATATGCATGCTAAAATGACAAAGAAGACCTAATGTCAACATCAAACATATGTTTTACCTTTTAATTAAAAAGTAAATATTCTCTCTGATTCTTTTCTGTTAGGCATCCTGTGCACAGTACATAGTCAAAGTATTGAACTCCAGTTTGTGTAAAACAGTATTATATACACCTGAGTATTTTGTTTGCACTACACTGAAGATGAGAAAAAAAAAAATGACATCATTAGGAAAATGTGTAGCAGAACATGCAGTAAAACAGAAAAACAGTAACTACACTGAAATGTTAGACTACGTGTTTTGATATTGCTATGTAAATCCTGAATTGTAAGTTTATACACGATAGGCTGCAAAAAGCTATAATATTCACTTGAGTTTAGCAAGTTGCATGCAGCATATCATATATGTAACTGTATTTTCATGTTCATCGCTGCTTCCAGAAAAATATTTGCATCTTTTGATGGCTGTCAGTCAATTATGACAAAGGAACTGAAATCACAAAGCACAGTAAGCTCCCAGAAATTTTATGAAAAGTAGCAACTGCATAGAAATGGAGGGAGAGAGTAGTGTTAAAGGACAAAATATATAAACACCTAAAAAAAACCCCAACACCCCAAAATTCCTTAATCACAGAATTCCTTACAGGTTTTTATCAGGACACAACAGGTCTGTGACAACAAGAGATGTAAATCAAACTTTTCAAAATACATGTCAGGCATGAAAAAGTCACAGGTTGTTGGGTCGGGTTTTTTTTTTTTTGCTTACCGTCCACTTTTTAAACCATACTGCTTTGATATCTAGCAGAGCCAAGAAGTAGACTGGACTCAAAAAATCTGAAGAGGCAGGATTCTTAGGCTCACGATTTACTGACAAAAGTGACAAGGTACTCTCCACTACTTCTTCCATGTACCTTATGACACAAATAGGGAAAAATGAACAGAAAACAAAAATCACTCAAATCTTTCCACCAGTAATATTCAGGAACAAACTTCCTGTAAATCCTTGTTGTTCAGATAAGTTATAAATATCGACAACATTATTGCTAACTTGATCTTGTAAGGGTATTAATTCTTTGTATTATCATGAATAAAATTCATACTAACATATATATGCATACTCCTAAATTATTATGTTTTGTGGTATTTTACCTGCTACTTTGTAAACTATTTTTGTTACAAAACACTTAGAATACTTCAAAAGCTAAGTTAATATGACCCATGACAACTGCTATGCAACTTCACTGTTCCATTTTTATTTTTATTTCCCAGTCATCTGTGCATACTGTAATCTAACTTTTGGTAAAATTATATACATCTAAATCTATGTAGAAAATCATTAAATTAAGAAGCAGTGACAGATTTTTGAAGGTGACCTACTTTTCTGGATGACGAATCCAGGAAGATGGAGCTTCCTTTTGGTACTCATTTAAAAGGCGGACCTGAAAACATAATTATTAAAATTTATTTTTAAAAAGAGCACAATGTTTCAGCAATGATAAAAAAAAAAAAAGATATGGCAACTTAATTTTTACCTTTTTAAGTAAGCGATTTATATCTGTGTTAGATACATCCAGACCAGCTGAAATACAAAGAGAATATTCTCCAGAAAGAAAGTACAACTCCAAGTGTCTTGCTAAAAAAGAAGAAAAAAAACAACCTCACCACCATGACAACCGTGACAAAACAGACCGTATTATACAGCTTCATTACAAATGTTAATTGTTTTCAAGTAGTACATGATTCATGAAGTCTTAAATGTAATTAACTTCACATACCTAAACTTGTATAGACTTCTCTTGTCATATTAAATGGAGAAGAAGAAAAGGTTTTTGCATAGAACCTAAGAATTTTCTCCTAAGGGAGAAAAAGTAAGCAATGTAGTAAATAGTCATGTAACTGTATATTATTATTGCACAAAAATCCATATGTAGTGGCATTATTCTTAAAATATATTGCTCATATCTCTACAGATATTAATCAAATTTTATAAAAATACACTGTTTGAGACTACTGAAATCTACAGTCCAAAGGAAATTTTATTTAAATACTTTAACTGGCAGTACCAATGCAAAGCCTCATTGAGACACAAAGTAGATCAGGGAATACTACTCTACTTTTCCATTACCATTAATGTTTTTACTTTATTATACACACTAGTGATTTGTAACTAGCACTGCTTTAAAAGAAATCTTCTAAGCTAAAAGAGAAATACATGAGAGCAGCTGGGGCAACTTTCCCATTTATTTGGTAAACACTTTAAAATTCAAAGAAAAAGACAAAAAAGGCTTAATTAGCATAATAAATAATCTAAAAGCAGTTTAAGCAGTTGCTTTTTTTTTCCCCTCATCAATGCCTATGTAATATAACTGTGTATCATTTTGTCATCACCACGGAGCATATACCTCACTTAAATTGGAATTATTAACATGACAAGTTTTACAGAAGAGTTTTGTCATTTTTTTTTTTACATGTCTGTTTGCTAAGGGACATTCAAACCTCTTCGTTCCCTTTAGAAGATAAGCAAATGTGTACTCCAGTCTCTAAAAATCCTATTAAAATCCTGTTGAAAAATTCTAAAATTGAGACCTACTAGAACCATACAGTTCTTTTACTTCAAGAAGAATTTGTGATATACATAAATAATAAAATGTCTTGGGACCCTGATGGACTACTCATAATACATATTTAACTTCTTACTCCAGTATGGTTTACTACGGCTACACATCTGATAACTAGACACAGAACATTAGCTTACACTGAATGTTGCATCCGGATCTGACAGAGATATCGTTAGATGCTTACGCAGATTTGGCCAACTCTCAGAGTTCAGTATATCAGAGGGAGGGGCAAAGCACAGCGTTTGCAATGCTTCTTGGCGAACCTGAAGTGATCACAAAGATGAACACCACAAATCCGTTCACAATAACCTCTCAAATATGTAATTTACAATATAATTTGGAAGAAGGAAGTTAACAGGACCTAGCTGTAGAACAGATAAGGAATTCTGAAATACTTATCTTCTGCTATATTTTTATAGTGATCTAGACAAAACACTGCATCACTGAATGAAAAAAAACAAACCCAAACCAAACATACATCTGAAGAAGTGACAAAACCATTTTATGCAGGTTTTCAATACTGGACACACGGATTACATTTTACTTTCTGCTTGTAATCAAATAATTTGTTATCAGGGAATATAGGAAACTAACACCAAATAATACAAATGTGCCCAGTAGCATTCCAAAAAGTCAGTGAAGGAAAGTGGAAACAAGAGTTATCAGACACCATGTTTTACTGATGAAATTTCATCAGCATTATAATAATATAAATAATTTCTAGTAACCTTTTGTTGTTGTTTTATTCATATACAACTGTGATCTCTAGTATATTACTGAAACTAAGAAATTTTAATAATATTTAACTGCATCAGACTTTTTACCTGGTTTTCTAATAAAACTTACAATGTTTATACCAGTTCCCATCTACCAAACCCTTTTCAACTACCAAACTATCCCAAACAAATGTTAATCAGACAGCACTCTCTCTGAATGATGTTTTTCACAACTTCAAAAATATCAGCAGCTGGTGCTGATTGGTAGTAAGAGACCCAAATTAGTATTGCCAGTGACTGGAAGGCAAACCTAACTTGGACTTCATATATTCCATCTGGCAGCAGCTTGTTGGTAAATCAGCAGACATCTCTCTCTTCTGACAGAGGTAACACAAAGGCCAAGTTACCAAGAAGGGTAAGGGGCATGCATATAGCAAAATAAGCTTCAATAACTTTTGAAAAAGTTGGTCTATGAGAAGAAACTAAAGATGCCCATAAACGCCTGAAAAAAAACCAACCAAACTTGCTGCAACACCAGCAACCGGACTACATGATTATGAACAATGAAACATTGCACTGAAGAGCAGCTGCTGCACTGAAACCAAGATATAAATCAACAAAGATTCCACTTAGGTACCTATGAACTCTTTAAGTACACATAGTCTGTATTCCAGTATGCCACAAACATTCATTTGTATTACCATTTTATTTCTTCTTTTCAACTTACTTCCTTAGGCTGAACAGGGTCAAGCTTTTCTACAAGCAGCTGCAATTGTTCTTGACTCATGAACATATAACTCTGTAATACATATTATAAAATGATAATTAGTATATTTTACTAAACTGAATAGCAGAAGATTTAAATTATCAGTCTTTCTGACATCTAATTTACTTTTAATAATTAAGACTTGAACATTAAAGTAGTATAAATGTTAAACTCAGCATTCTAAAAGTTTGCTGCCAGTTGCCCAAAGTTAAATTCACAGCAACAAAATTACTGGTACATATTTTGCTTTGCTTTACTTAAAAGTTTCCTGTATCTTCATAAAATCCCTTATAATAATTCATTCAGTAAGTAATATAGCATAGGGTAGTAGTCTGGAAATAAACTGCATATTACCTCTAAAGTAAAATCACAAAAGTTTAGATGATGTATTGCTTTTACCATCATTTTATCTTTTTCTGTGCAGTACTTGCATAGGTACTGTAGAGCACACGGGCATCATATTAATCTCATCTAGCATACGCTGTCTAAAGGTTAGACAGCTAGCATAAGCTTAGTACTTCAGAGTCAAAGAAAGGTAAGTCATTCACTTTAGGATAGATCAAAGATAGGAAGGATGAATCTTTTTCTAGGGCTGTTCTCAATCTCCACTGACAGAAACGTAACAGTTTTGCAGCATCATGCTTATTTTGTAACAGAGAGAGAATAGACATTGTACTTGGTTGAGGGAGGAGTCACTGTCAGAACAGTTGTCTGCGTAAGAGGCACTCTGACGTTCTTTCTTTGGTTTACTATCTAGCTCCTTATTATGCATCCGATCTTCTTCAAACTTGTTAATCAAAGATTCTACCACAACCATCATGACATTCTTCAAGGCATGCATCATTTCTCTGTATCTTCAAAATAAAGATGATTTTAATATTAAAAAAAAAGGCAAGCCAACATTAAATTGTGAATAACTGAATATGGCATAACACTACTTAGGCTTGAACTCACTGAATATACAGAAATGGAATAAAAACAAATGCAAATCCAAAATAAGTAAAACATGTAAGGACCTTAAATGTTTCAGATAATTATATTTCAAAATATCATAAAATTCCTTTTTGACCTTCTAAAACCATTCAATGAAATACCACTAACATAATCCTGTTCTGAGAGGTTCTTAAAGAACAATGTGAATCCACCGAACAGGAGAATCTGTCCCTGAGAAAACAGGCTAGTTTTCTTCCTTGTTACTGTTTGCTTCTTCAAGTCAAACATGCAATTTTTCTTTTGCTATAAACCTTGAGCAGAACCAACAGAAGAGAACACATCTTGAGTACTGGTCACGCACACAAAACTATTTTCTTTCAACAAAACCAAGGTTTTTCTAAGTTACATAAATTCAATAATAATATCCAGAAGGAAGCAACTCAAAACAAAATCTGCTTCAGAAAAACATCCTATTGTAAAACGTTAATATTTTATTTCAAATTACTTTTTACTTTGACCACTATTACTTATTTTACAGTTACCAAAGATACAAATTATCACATTGTGCTTTCATAACCTCCTACCTTTCAAATTAAAATAATAAAATACAGACACATTTAATTCATTGGAGCCTCTTCTACCAACTTTAACAAGCATAAAAACTCCCAGGTCCTAATGCCCGAAACAAAAAGACCCAAACTGCATAGTCAGAAACACAGTCATCCTAATATCTATTTTCTAGGTGAAAACAAATGACAAGTATAGTTAATTAAGCACTGCTTTCTAACATAAGTGACTGTTCTATAAAATATGGAATGTGCCACTCAGGAGTTAAATTCCTTAATATCTTCAAATATTAAGATATTCCCAAATATCTTCAAAACAAATATCCCCAAAAATGAGAACTTGCAATGAGCAAAACTGGAACCTTGCATGATCCTGAAATTATATCAAGATCATCACGGAGAGACCAAATAATTCTCAATCAGAGTTCAGAATGCTTGCAGACAGATGACAAGAAAAGGATCATCTTATAAAAGCATGGTTCATAAAACATATTTCTGTGTATCTCTAGATAGGAAATCTCCCAAAACCAAACCAAATAAAATCTAGAACAGAAGACATACACTATCTTCTAATTCCCTTCTTACTGAGGACACAGAGTAAACAACGGGCATCACAGCAAAATCCCATTTCCACTAAAAAGAGAGATGAAGATCAAGTTAAGATTATGCAATAAAAATGAGTGAAAAAAATAGCTCAGCTAAACTAGTGTATAAAATCATTTCAGGGGCTAAAATATATAAGAGAAAATAGTCATTTTTGTTTTCTTCCTCTGTAACACATAAAAATTAACCGCTGATGCTGAAATACCGGGGCGCTGGTTGGTTGCTATTCATTTTTCAACATCCACCATTTCAGGCGCTCACTTTAATTGCATTGTTCTCACATTGTAATGGTTCAACCTCAGTAAAGACCTCATCAGGGCTCTCTATGGCAATTAAGAGAGGCAAGGACCTGATTCACTATGATGATGAAAGTATACTACCTGTTTTTATTAAAGAAATAATACTTGGTTAACTCTCCATTTACATCTAAGGCAACTATCAAACTTTAATGCCAGATAAAATCAATTCTTCATTTAGGCCAACTTCAATATCACAACTACTTTTAATTTGGCAGGTAGCAAAATCATACGAAGTGGTGATTCTTCTCAAATCTTACTCTTGCCCAAATCCAGTCCTTGATACCTTAAAAAGTTCATAGATTTGCTACTAATGTTTTTATGCAGTAGTTTATAAACTTAATTCCAGAGTGAGACAAAGCATGATAAATTACAACATAGAGTGGGAACATCTGAATCGCTTAGCATTGATTTCTGAAAGCAAAGAATCACTTTTGTTACCCATTGGTTCAGAACGTACTTTTTCAAAACAGGTTCTCGCAAGGACAAAGGAAGGCAAAAACCAGGAAGAAACAAAAATGTGTATTACATGTATATACGTACTCTTTTGATTCACGGGTCTTCTTAGTAACATGTTGGACAAGCGTGTCATAGCCAGATACCTCACCCTGATTTTGAGCAGAAGTACATTTTTCTGTTTCTTCTTCAATCACAGGTCCCACTGTACTATTTATATATTGTCTAAGGTATTTCACAAACTCATAGCTGCAACAAATATACAAAATTAAAATGTAACAGATTTCCTTGAGCTCATCATCAAACATTTTCAATGTTGTATTAACATTTGCTATCTTCTCTCCCAGCAGACCTGTTACATTAAGGTAAGGATTTATGACTTGCAGAAAAATAAACTCCAACATTGTTAAAAAAACCACAATGAATGTGATTTTCTTTGATATGGTCATTATTAGCATACTCCAGGAAGAAACAATACCAAGTAGTTCCTATTATCAAGAACTCTTAAAACTAAAATTCCAAAAGATACGTTCCTTGGAGCATATTGAAGATAGTAGTGTTTTATGGTATATCCATCTCGTATTATTCTTTATACAGTATGGACAAAATGAGAAGAAATATAGAAAACACAATTCATATTTACTCTATTCTAGCATATGAGCATGCTTAAGGCTTAAGAAAGTCTGTATGTCATGACAATAGGCAGATCTCACTCAAACTGACAAACTAGATGTCTGTGATTACATGTACATGTTAAACATACGGAAATTGGCACTTTGGGCTCTTATCATTAGATCCTCGCAGAAACTTGTTTAAACAAATGAATAATCTTAGGAGGATTTCAAATGAAAGACTCTCACTAGGTCCTCAGACTATTAGCTATAAAAACTGCTACGCTGTAGTGTTCAGAATACATAAACTTTTGTTTTTAATCTCAGTGTTAGTCAGTAGTCTTCTGGTTTGTATAAAGGAAAAGGCAAACAGAAACACACAAAAAAGGAATCATAAATAAACTGTAAATGCATCATTATATTTTCATTATATCAAATGCAGATGTGTTAATTTGTGTTAATGTGGATTAATACAGAGTGAGAAAAATTAAAATAAAAAGTCAGTTCACTATATACGTACAGAGTCCAAATCCATAAAATGCAAATTCAAACAAAACCTGTTACAACAGGAAGCATCTTTTGCCTGTACTAGCTATTTAAAAAATAAAAACCAAGAAATCAGACTATACTTAAGATACATAAAACAAAAGCATGAAAAATTGTCTTGTATCGTGATACATACAACCTCATTGAATTGCCTACCTCAAATTCCGTAAGTTAGAACAGTCTAATACCATTCTTTTTTTTTTTTTTTTTTGCTTAAATTTACCACTTATTTCCATTATTTCATCACTACTCAATGGAAGTAAGATACAAATATGTTTATTTGCATTTTTATTTGTCTTCAAGGCTGCCTTTTTACTTCTGTGATAATGAAATCCCACATGACTCTCCGCTGAGGGAAAGCTTTCATCAAATTTTCTCCCATTTGTCCTATGACAGTAACATTTCCAGAGCATACATTTTTGAAGTGACTGCTTCACTCTGAAATGCAGAGCAATCACATCATTTTTTATGTCACTAAGTTCATGTCTCCTTGATATCCTAGCTTTAATCTTGTGCATCCTTCTTCCACCTTAAGATTTTTTTCTTCACACGCAGAATCAACTCATATTGATTTGATTAGGCTTACAAAGGAAGCACCAAGAGAACAAAGAAACAAACAAAAGTGTTAAAAAAACCTCTAGGACTTGACTTTAAGGAAAACATACAACAGAAAACATGCTGCTTATATATTTTAAAATTCTGATTTCTTCACGTTAATTCCAAACTTGATTCAATTTTTCCTTTTATTAGCTTTCTGAGGATTCTGTGTTTCTGCCTTTTCTACTTCAAAATGGGAACAATGGATAAAGTAAGGCCTCGAAATCTGATAAAATTACTGAGGAAAAATAACCACGGGGCAGCAGCAGCACTGATCAAAATGCTGAACTGAAAGTGCGTTGTACAGTCCAAAAGTGCATGCAACTAATAAGGCAGCTTGCAGTCTGGACAGATGGAGTAAGGGTCAAAGTTTCTTAACAGTCTCACTAATAAATCACCATATGATCTCTCTGACCTTCCATGAAAACCAACCTATACTGCCATGGGTCATGAACAAGGCTAGAATACCTCCAGAAATATTCCAGCACCAGCTAATAATGTTTGCATTCTGCATTTAAAGCATCACTTGATTTTCCGTTAAATTTAAGTTAAAACTTTTTTCATGAAGAGAAAGTATCTTTAGGATCACCATTTGTTTAACATAGCAGAAAGAGTAATGAATGCCACGTTTTCACTGTTCTAAAGGGGAAAGCTGTGTATGCATTGTTTCCACCAGTTGTAGACTTTACTCCCTCATCCTGGGTATTCTAACAAGTCCTTAGAAGAAATATTGACAGATATAATTTCATATGTTTTTGGTTGGTTGGGTTTACTGTACATACATTCCTTTAAATAAAAATGCGAGTCTTTGAAAATTACGTGTGATTTCCAACTTTGGAAGGTTCATGACCAACTTGTTTACTCTCATGCTTGTCACTCAGTAACCTGGTGCTCAAAATTCACAACATTGCCAACAAAAGTGTTATCTGATACAATTTATAATACACATTAAAATTGAGCTAAAATACATTTTAAAGCATTTAGCATCTTCAGAAGATAAAAAAGCATATCAGTTTTTAAATTATAGTGACATTTTAGATATATCCTAGTTCTATTTCTCTTACTTACTTCTACATAATTTCTACCACGGACAAAGCAATGCTAGAAACTAGACAAATTTAAGAGAATGTAGATAGTGTCACTTTTAAAAAAAAATGTCAGAGAAATCAGCTTTCTCAGAAGCCAGTCATAGAACTCTGGTTCTTATTAAAATGTCTTCGAGGTCATTTCAGCTTGATATTATCTTGACTTGCCATAAATGCACACTAAAAATTTCCCCTGTAGTTTATCTTCTAAAACAAGGTAGAATATCATGGAAATTAAAAAGGAGTGTGGATTCCAGAGACCTAGATTGCATGTAACTGAGGTCACACTGTCAAGTCTGATTTAACAGAAGCGTGATGGGGATACATTTCTGCCTTATTCAAAACATAAATTTAAAGAGTAACTACCACATAAGACATACAAAGCTTCAGTAATACGAGCCAGACAGAACAAGCAAATATCGAAGCCAAGTAGGCTTCTGAAAATTTATCTTATTTTGAAAAACAAAATTATATCGTCTAGCAGGTGTCAAAAATACTTCTTGACAGCCTTCAGTGAGGATTTCTTCTAGCTTCTGTTTGTGTGTGCAGTTAGTACATTGCATACACACATATATCAAAGTTGGCTAAGTTAGGTAGTTCTGTAAGTTCCTGTCTCACAAACAGCTCATCAATTACTAATACACTAGAAATATATTACCAAGAATGGAAAAAAAAAAAAAAAAACTAAATCAAACAAAAAAACCGACGACAATAAAAAAACAAAACCAAAACAAACCACAACAAAAAAAAACAAACAACCAACCACAACAAAAAACAATACAGGAAACCAACACAACACAAAAACAAACAAGCAACAACAACAACAAAAAAATACAAAAACCCACACAGAAAAAAATTATTCTCTAAGTTGACATCTTTTAAGAGTTGATTAGTGACAGGAATATCTCTCTCTATATAAACATACACACATCCACACAGCGATATAAACTGTAAACATTTCCCAGGAATAGTACAGTTCAAAACATTTCAGCTCCTTCAAAATATTAAAAACAGCAAAATTATTTTTACTTGTGAAAATTCTCATCTGTTTCCTCCAAATGCAAAAGAATCTCTTCTGCACATTCTGCTGATGGGGCTCCAGTGATTTTTTCCTTCACACTCTGCAGCAACTGTCTAAGCATAGACTGTAACAGAGCTTCATCTTCACTTGTAAAGTGAGACATCTGTACAAAGTAAATATAAGAATAAAAAGCGTTCACAGTTTTGGGGTCTTCCCTCCCCTCAAGATGCTAAGAAAAGCATAAATCCCTTAAATTGCCATTTTTTTTTTCCGTATTATCAACAACATGAGATTTTCTATCAAAAGACAGCTTCACAGAGAGCAAGTATTTGATAGAGCTTATCTTCAGACAAACTAGAAACAAAATAATCAAATCAGTTTTGATAAACCTTCTGTAATCTTAGTACAATATATTTAAACATGACACTGAGTTAAAAGTCTGAATATTCTTGTTTCTAGTTGCTTGAGGATTTGCCCATCAAACAGGAAAAAGTCTACACAGTAATTTAAAAAGGGGTTTTTTTTACAGATGTAATGACTGTGTCTTGATGAGAAATCTCTGCAAGTCTCTCGGCTGCTTCTCATCCACTATTACTACCCAGTTCTGATTTTTTGATCCCTCTGCTCGGAGCCATTGCTGTGCCCATGATGGAAGGTGCTGTCAGTTTTTGCAAGGGCCATGTGGAATTAGCAGAACTGGTTAATTTCCCTGCGGTAATCAACTTCAGTGACTTGACAGAGTCCTGTCAATTTAACTCTATAACTACTGGGAAAAACTGGGCGGAACAGCAGCAGTGAGAAAATGGAAACATCTGTCAAGGCCGGAAGACAGCATCTTCACAGTTTAATTTTCAAGGGTTGGAAAAAAACCCAAAGCTCCATTTCTATCTTGATTAATTAACCTAAATTCATGGCTTAAACTTCTTCATAAACCAAGGAATACTTCCAATCCCCAGTGGCAGTTCCTGCTTAAGTATTTCTAGTCTAATCGAGGAAGAATGATTTAGAGACCTTTGATCATTTTTTTTTAGTTAAAAAAAGTCAAAGACTCTCTATGCAGCTCTGAATAAACAGTATGTGCATATGGAAGAGACAATATGACTTAAACACTATTAACTAACAAAAAATCAAAGCCATACAGCACCAGCTGGAGGAGTTTCTCCATGAAAGGTAACGGTTCCCTGAGTTACAGTTCTCTGTGATGAGTAGCACAGTTGCTGAACATTTTACTCTGATCAAACATAATTCAGTATTAACTCAAATCATCTTACCAGAAATAGCATTAAAAACAAAATAAACAAAAAAAAAACAAAATAAACCCACAAATCTTTGTAATATTCTTAACTCCGTAATTTGATGTCTTCTTTCTTATAAATTAGTCTCAAGGTATTTAATCAAAGTCATTGAATTTTTAGGTCTATAGAAACCACTCTTAAGTCTTACGTTTTGTTTTGACCTTAACATTGGATAGTATCTTTATCCTCTAAAAAAAAAAACAAATAAAACCAACAAAACACCAAACCCTTTGCTTATTACTTTGGTATAACTAGGCATTTTTAAAAGTTTAAGTATCTGGATACTTGTTGGCAATCAGTACAAAGCCCCACTGAAACTATTCATAAAGATAAAACATGAGAATATTGCAGTTTCACCTCCAGATTGCTCTGAAAAGTGTCATTTGACTTAGGTAATCACTAATGGAGATACTTATCTTAAAATTAATTTGTAAAGGTTTGTGGTTTGTTGCACTTGGCTTTTCAGTGCCTTGAAGGTTTTTTCTTTTTTTCCCGGTAGGTATATCCCACATTCAGTTGCCAGATAAAATTTAAATTATCGGTTTTTTTCCCAAAGAAGCACTACCCCAAGTCGTGTTTGCGCAGACTTTTCAAGTTCAAATTCATTTTCACGGCAGTGTCCCACAGCTGCAAACCCTGCCCCAAAAACCCAGGGGATGATTCAGAAGCAGCCTGCTTTAGGCAGCATTTACCCTCACACAGGCCTTTGCTTCAGCAAAGCTTTGAACAACAACAACAACCAAAAAATCAAACCAGAACAAAAAACAAACAAACCAAAAAAAAAGCCACGATAATTTTAGCAACAAACCGAGGATGGCAGTTAACAAAAATACAAATAGCGTGAGAACTCCTACACCCTCTCATTTTTTATTGTCATTCAACTGCCTATCAGTTCTCGGCAGGAACCAGATGACTAATAGCAACTCGTGCACGAAAGCAGTTCGTCTTTTCCAAAGCGCCAGGAGAAGAGGCTAAACCTGACCAGGTCCTTCTCTCACGCCATCCCTGACAGCACGGAGGGCCTTTGCCAGGGTATTTCGAATGCCGTCACGCGATCACTAGCTCAGCGCCGCGGCTGCC
>VWZK01021199.1:195068-226700 GCA_013396935.1 Baryphthengus martii | reverse complement strand
TTTTTTTTTTTTACAGTAATGAAGTAGAAAGAATGATGGAGAGGCATGAACGTCTCAAGCCAGAAATGTTTGCAGAACTACTGCAAGCAGCAAATACCGCTGATGACTACAGAAAGTGTCCTGTAAGTAAACAAAGATGTTGCATTACCTTAAAATACAAGGGAGAACTTTTTAGGATATTAAGTCAGGCTAAATCATTTCCCTAAAAGCAGAGTTACCCATGGCCACTTCAGTGCAGTCCCGTTTAGGATAAAGAAACCCTTAAATTTATATTTTACTGCTCCAGTTATAGATAAACATGGTGTTGTAGATGGAAGTTTAGAAAGTTCAGCTCTGTGTTTTATTTTGCACTTCGTCTCCAACATAGAGCTAGGTAGTTCTGATTAGGTGGACCAGGTGTATTTGCTGAGTGCTTGACAACATTGTCTTCTCTTGGAATAATTTTGAGTTTCTATTGACAAAAGTAGTTTCTTTTAGCTTGTTCTACCTGCTTCCTCTTTTCCTTCAATGGTTCTCTGTGTATACTGTTTATTTAGGAACAACAGAAAAGTACACAATGACATCCAGACCTAAGCTTAAATCATGAAGTGCAGGGGGAACAGAAGAGAAATCATGGTAGTGACTTGAATGTTTTCAGAGATTTCTATTTTAAGTTGGTGATTGGATGCAGAAGTTTAGCTGGAGTCTTCATCAGAGTGTTTGTATGATGAAGAATTATATCCTTAATTTGTTAGAAAAAAACACTGTAATGAAGTTTGAGAATTGGAAGCAATTACAGAGTTGTTGCACTATTTCTTGTCTAGTAGCTCAACTTTGGACTTCCATTTTTTTAAACATCTTTGTTTTCACTCCCATCACTTCTTTTTTTTTTTTTTTTTTCCTTTTTTTCTAGAGTAACTGTGGTCAAAAAATAAAAATTCGTCGTGTTCTTATGAATTGTCCTGAGATTGTCACAATCGGTTTAGTCTGGGATTCCGAACACTCTGACCTGACAGAAGAGGTTATGCGGAACCTGGCCACGCAACTTTATCTTCCTGGGGTATCTGACCTAAAACTTACTAATTGCTTATTCTAGAATTTCATTTTCCATGTATTTTATGTATATGTAAAATACACAAAATATAAATATATATACATGTGTTTATGAATATACATACATGTGTATTTTTTTTTAAAAAAAAACACGATTTGACTTCAAAGTTTATGTCTACTTTTACCATTCTTTATTATGTGCTACTTGATGTAATTTCTGTGAGAGGGAAAAGTCCCGTCAGAAGTATTGGTCTTGTATCTTAAGTACAAAGATGAATGTGGGTGAATTCCTACTTGAAAATCTAGGAATATCACATTCACTTGAAAATTTGTGAAGTTATTCCAGGGCATTACTGTTTTACCCTATCAACTATGCAAAAATAAAAGTTCAAATAGACCTAATACCTGCAAAAATCGTTATTTATGCTCGTGAAAAATTGTATAATGCAACAGAATATTTAATACCAATTAATTGCCTTGGTGAAATGCCAGTAGTAGGTCTGGAAATTGACGCAAAGGTTTTACATGTATTTTAAAATATATAACCATTTTTACAGCTGTTTTACAGGGTAACAGATGAAAATGCCAAAAATAGTGAACTTTTTCTTGTGGGAATGATTTGCTACACAAGCCGACATTACTGTGCCTTTGCCTTTCACACCAAGAGTTGCAAATGGGTGCTGTTTGATGATGCTAATGTAAAAGAGGTAAATATTGCTTTTATAACTACCAGATTTAGTGACCTTTACTTTTCTAGAATGCATTCTATTGATACCAAACTTAAACCAAGGCAAACAAATGTCTTTTATTAAATAACCTTTACTTTTTTTGAAATCAGTTTTCACACATGAATTTTTTAAAATTGACTTCACTAGTTTAGGGTTCTGCCTTCCAAATGCTGAACATTTCAGAATTTGTACTTCTTTGAATGACAACCTAATTACTAGCAGCTGTATTCATAGTACTGATGTTCTGATTGTTAGCTCGCGTAGTACTGGTTCTAGCTTTTTGTCGCAGTTTACATAAACTCACGTGCCAAAATGTTGAATCTTAATGTACCTTTGGAATTGGGTGTTTGGTATTTGTTGCTTAATAAATTATTCTTTCCATAATTGGGTTCAATGCTGTTGATAAAGTTTTGAGGATTGGTTTTATTTTGTGGTTTTTTTTGTTTTGTTTTTTTCTTTTTCTTAGATTGGAACAAAATGGAAAGATGTGGTCTCCAGGTGCATTCGCTGTCACTTTCAGCCACTGTTGCTATTTTATGCTAACCCAGATGGCACGGCTGTATCTCCAGAAGATGCTCCAAAGCAGATTATCCACTGGTCTCAATGCAAAGCATCAACAGGAAATGGGGAAGACTTAGGTAAATAAGATGTAAAAAAAATTAGAAGGAGCTGCAGGAAACTTCTTTTCTCTGACATTTATATAGTATAGACCTCAGTATGTAAGAATCCAGTCTTTTGGTTCTGTAGTTTGTACCACTTTCTTGGTTTCTGGTTGGTTTGGTATTTTTCTAATGTTAAACAGAACACAAGTAAATAAAGTAAAAGGCCAATTGAATTTGACATGTTCCTCTTCACATAATGAGTAGCAATAGGGCATAAACTGCTTCGGGGAAGAAAGAATTGAGGACCCTATTCCACTGTGCTCTACCACTATAAATATAGCAATATATAAACATTACAGAACCTTATTGCCTAACATATTGAAATGTGATGTGTTGGTGTTTTTGTGAGGTCTTTCTTTTCTTAACTGTGGATTAAAAAAAAAAGTTTTCTTATTTTTCAGTTTAGATGCTGGAAACTTTTAGGAACCTTTCGTTTCTAAAGAAAATTTCTGTGTTATTTGATAGGATTTGAAAAGCATTCTGCTCCTAAATCAGACCACGTGAAAGAGAATGGAATTGGAGACCCTGCTAATCAAAGGAGTAATAAAAAACTTCAGCCAGATAATTCAGCATTCAGTAGAAGCCATATTCAAGCTAGTGGTGGCAGAGGTCCAGGTGTGTACGTCTTCCCCATCCCTCCAAAAAAACGCAAAAGTCTCTTACTATGAAATATTTCAGTTGATAGCATTTCAGATATGCGCTAATGTCTCGACTAGAGCTATTTCTAAAGGAAAAATTCCATCGTTGACTTGAATGAATCTTCGAATAACAGCTAACTTTTAAGTAATATCTGCCATAGAATGTAACTTTTGTGGAGAAGTGTAATGTAATTTTTTTATTATCTCATTTTCTTAATCTGTGTTGTATAATTCATCAGTCTTTTTAAGTAGTACTAATACTCAAAACTTCATGTAATGGTCCATGAATATATTTCTGTGCTTTGATGATGAATGACTTTTTAGTAATGATCTTTGACAAGAAGTTTGTTTTTTTTTCAGCTAAGTTGGGTTACAGTGATCAAAAGGACAGGCTGAAGGACATATCCAGGGAGTGTGCTCAGAAAGCTGCTGATATGAAAAGCTTCTCATCTTTACGAAAAGATGTAGACAGAGGACCAAGAAAAGAATCTGGGAGACAAAGAGGTACATTTTAAAAATATGATCAGAGAATCAATGGGTTAAATAACTTTTAGCATTTACTTGTGCAGGTTTTTTTCTCCTGAGAGAACACACTGAAAGATTTAGAGTTTCCAGATTTTCAGTATT
Source organism: Baryphthengus martii (assembly GCA_013396935.1). Lineage (NCBI taxonomy): Eukaryota > Metazoa > Chordata > Aves > Coraciiformes > Momotidae > Baryphthengus > Baryphthengus martii. The sequence goes on along the minus strand of VWZK01021199.1, from coordinate 223,013 downwards.
CTGAAATATGTACTGAATTTTTTGAGAGAGCGTAAGAATCCTAAGCGCTGTAACAATGTCAGTTAAATATTAGTAAGAACTTTAATGGAGCTTTTTTTCTTTATCGTCTTACAAGATTTGATTGGGGAAGATCGTTCCAATGTGAAGTCGGGGTCTCCTCCAGTTGGAAATGGATTTAGACACTGTGCTGATCAGCGCATATACAGCAGCCAGGGAAAAGGCTCCTATAAACACGACAACGCACCGCACCAAGCAAAGCTTTCTCTACAGGTACTCGGGTCGAATAAAACAGAAGCTTTTCCTGCTGGGGAGAAACCAATGATCAGGACTCGGACTGATGGTGTCACTGGCTACGATACAGATACCAGTCAAGATTCTAGGGACAAAGGAAGTATCTGCAGCAGCAGAAGCAGAAGTAAAGGCTGGAAACCTATGCGAGAGACACTAAACGTAGACAGTATTTTCAGTGAGACTGAGAAAAAGCAGCATAGCCCAAAGCACAGGGCAAATCCGAACAGTAAACCTAAGCATGAAAAGGAGCGAAGCTTTAACCATTGGCCAAAAGAGAACCAAATCCAGAAAGGTTTAATGACTATATATGAAGATGAAACAAAACAGGATACGGGAAGTCGAAGTTCACTGGATTCGGAGGGAAAAGGGAATGCTGAGAAAAGCAAAGGATTTACAGAGAGAAAAATCCACAGTGATAACTGGCAAATTCAGAGGACAGAATCTGGATATGAAAGCAGTGATCATATCAGCAATGGATCTGCAAATCCAGACTCGCCTGTTATTGAAGGAATCAGTCCATCAGACGTCAAGAATGTTAAAGAAAGTGCTTCTTGCAGGTAATGCTAATGCTCTTAGAACTCTCAGAGATCGTCTTTACAGAAAAATAAATTGTTGTAATACTTGTGTGTTGTTAAAAAGAAATAATCAAGAAAACACAATTTGGAACTTCATACCCTTGAGGTCAGGTATGTAGAAAGCTGGCATCATATCTAGAAAGGAAGGTGTGGACAAGTAAGTGTTAAGTTTACCTTCAGTCCGAGGCTGGAACACTAGTTCTATTTGGAAGGCCCGGAGCTACATGATTATGGCGCTGAGCCAGAACTGCTAAGCCCTGCTGAGGGGCAGGGTGTGTTAATTTGAAATAATTGCTAGACTTCTTTAGTTACAAGTTTTTTGGGTTGTGGGTAACCTGGCACCTGTAATGGAATACAAGTGTCTATATAAATCATATCCGTAACAGTTGTACGGACAGGTCCCTGATGAGATGGGAATGGCAGTAGGTGGATCTTGTTACTAGTCGTCGTTCTGAAAGTCAGTTTTCTAGAGCACCTCAGATAGATAGATACATACTGGTCACTTGTTATTGATTGACCTATTTGAAAGAAATCTTTGCTGAAAAGTAAAATTGCTAAAACTGGCCAAAAATGGGGTTAGTAGCTAAATTCTATTAAACTTTCTGAGAATTTTAACAAGTATGTTGCCAAGAGATGTGGTGGAGTCTTTGAGGTCTCTGGAGATACTTGTAACCCAACTGGATGTGGTCCTGGGCAGCCCACTGTAGTTGACCTTGCTTGAGCAAGGAGGCTTGGACTAAATGATCTGAAGCGGTTCCTTCCAACTTAAATGACTATGTGGTGCTATGAAATATAAAGATATCAACCTTCCACATGGAGTTTTCTGTACTGTGTGTCTTGAACTGTATGTGAAACACAGTTCCTACTAGAACCCATACGTTCTTCTTTCAAATCTTGTTTATATCCATAAAATGGAAGAGCATGATTGTGAGACCAGCCCTAGTCACAAACAATTGCTAGATATTTTTACGGAATAGCAAATACCAGGAAATGAAAAGGCTCTGACTTCTCTAAGTGGAGATGCAAAATTTATAAACTTACCAAGTATTGTAGCAAGTTATCCACATAGCATTTTTATTTAGAACGTACAGAATACAGCTTCTTTAGGAATTGAAATGCCTTTCATTATTTTGGAGCTGCAAGAGAGTAAAATCAGTCATTTGCTTAGTTAGTTTCATAAAGTAGTATTTCATTTTGTGTGTAGAAGCATAAATAAGGATGTAAAAACGGGCATACCAGGGTAGGACCAAAGGTTTCATCTAACATGCATTCGGTCTATACCAGTAGCCATTCACAGATGCTTATGAAAGATGACAGATGAGAGAGTGGTGTTTCATAAGTGTTTTCTTTTGGTTTGTTGTGTTTCACTGCTTTATGGACTTTCTGGACTGGAGATTATGACTGAGCGTCCCCTTTCCATTTGAAAAAAAAACATTTTACCTCATGCCTTTATCTATAGTCCTCTTTTCTTGCCCCCTCTACTGTCTTTTCCTTCCCAAAACACTGTACAAAGCGTCACTATACAAAAAGCTTATGGACTTTTTATTGGATAATGAGATAAATGTGTGTAAAGCTACTGCAAGCCATGTTTACATTTTCAGTATTTACAGTTGCCTCAGGCAGTCATATCCAAGCCTCATTTTTACACATGCCCAGGAGGTAATGGGATGCCCAAATGCTGCATGTGTCTTTTTATGAGAGAGAATATGATAAATTTAAAACAACTTAGTTTCTTAAGAATCTGCTTACACTGTTGTTGATATATTGGTCAAATAAAAATAAAACAAGTACTTTATCAAAATACAAATGACTTGTTGGCACTTTCAGAAGGATTTTCTATGCCTGGTAATTAGAATTGACTGGCAATATACACAAGCTCCTTTCTAACCGTTCAGACTTTGTCTCATGAAACCAAAAAATACAACTTAATTACTTTTGAAATTTGTTTAGAAGGTGGAAAAATATTAGAGTTCTGTTTGTTTCTTTCTCCATTCTTCCTGTTTCTTTCAGTATTTTACTTGTTTTCCTGTCCTTTCAATAACGATTTTTTTTTTTTCCTTGAAAAATTGCCACTGTGTATCTTCTTCCGTGCCTTACTCTTGGAGAAGGAAGGAACTGGTGGGGTGCTCATCAACTCCCCATCTGGATTGGTAAGTCGTGCTTTTTGCTTAACTAAACCAGCAACACTTACTAAATCCGCTGATTACTTTTTTTATTATTACCTTTTTTTTTCTTCTCTTGGATTTGTTGCTATAAGCTTACAGTTTGAGGAGAAGTTTTCAGATAAAAATCCCTAGGAATGGAAGAACAACTGGCAATCAGAACTTAGAAGACTGAAGTTTGTTGCCACAACAAATTATTAATGAATAGGAAAATGTCAAACTAGGAAAATGGACAAGATAGTATATTAGTTAACAGGTTACACCTACTTCAGATAAGAACTTCTTGAAATGTTTATGAAGTCCTTTAGTTTACAGTGAGGAATAAGTGCAGTTGGTGTTTTTTTTTCGCCCGGGTGACACATCATTTTCTATTGTTGATAACTTTGGGAACCAGGTGTTTTTATTAAGCCAGTTGATGTGACACTAAGATCAAGAAAATTTGCCTTTCATATGCTGCATATCAGGCATCCTGCTGTTCTACTCCAGACTAAGGCTGGGATGAGTGGAAATCCAGTCTCCTGAGCAAACTGGAAACACCAGCCTCACAAACTATGTATTTTTTGACTATACCTATTAAAGGATTCGTGTCATTCAAAATTTCTCTGCATGAGCACAGCCTGTCAGGTGCAGGATGGCAGTGAAGCATGAAAGGGCCGGGCCACCTCTACTATCTTATCTTTAAAGTGTGTGTGTGTGTTTGTGTGTTAGTAAAAAACTGTAACAAGGGTCAGTTTTACATAAGCAAAGTTTGTAAACTCTTAAGGCAATAAAATTTGTTATCATACATCAGTAGTTTAACCCTTCAAATTACATGTATGCTCCTTTTACAGTGAAGAGAACTTGTCAACCAGAAAAGCTGACAATGTGCTACATTCATTATCCCAACAGAACAGAAACTTTTATGGTAAGAACTTAAAATTGTATAAAGAACAAGTTAATGTTATGATATTTCATAAAATTGAAAAAATGCTACATAATTTCATTGCTTTTTCTTTTTTTTTTTTTTTTTTCTTATTACAAGCCATAACCACATATTTCAAAGTTACACAGTTTGTGTATCGAGCTGGCTGTGTTTAGGTGAATTAGAAGAAAATTGGCATGGATTTTGTGGCTGTTTGGCCATGATGTTAGTGGGTTTCTTTTATACTTTTTTTCAGTAGAGCTCTCTTGCTGACTCATCATGGCCTGTGTACTTTGTCTTTTTAAAATGGCAAAAGAAATATGTTCTGTGGTTTTTTTTCCCTCCATGCTGAATTTCAAATTTTGTTCTTGTCACATTTTTAACCTTTTCAGTGAACTAGAATAAAGATTGAAAGTGTTCATATCTCTTCTTGGCACATTTTCATGGAAATGTGATGGAGCAGCAGTTCAGTAACCGTATCAATTTTTGAGGGGCATGTAAAGCATTCAATTCTACCAAGCACCTTCATTTATTCAGTTTCTTGGCTTTCTTGTAGAGCAAATGTGCGGCATGAATGGATTCCTAGCTATCTGCCGTGATGTACGGGTTGCCAACTAGAGAGGTTGGGGTGTTTTTCAGTGCTCCACCATAATGTGAACAAAATTGTTTGTGTTATGACAGTAGCAGCAGCAGTGGTTCCCTGCTTCTGTGCTAGGCAGGACTCTACCTGTTCTTACCATCTCCTTTCAGGCGGCAGTGGCAGCACTCAGCTGTGTGCGCAGTCATGTAAAACTGTCTCCCAAACTGCTGTTTGAGGTGACCTCTAGCAACAAAGTAACCGGCTAGGTGATTATTTTTTGTTGTTGTTTTTTTTGTTTGTTTGTTTGTTTTTTGATATTTTAAATATGGCATTTTGGTGTGGAAAAGGTAGGTATTGTTTCGGGAGGCCACAGCTCCTTTATAAATTGTTAGATAATCAGGATGCAGTGATTCTTCTTGCCCCACTCCTCTCCTGGAGTGTTTTGTTACAGCGCATTTTCTTTGTAACTGATAGAGCAGTTTGTCCTTCCTTGTGCATGTCCTACACCACTGCCTCTGCAGGCAGTGGCCAATGCACAACTGCTTCAGGTTCTCTGTACAAGAACTGAAAACATGACTGTTGACCAGTATTAATGATTTTATCAGGGCCTGTAGTGGTGTGACAAGGGACAACGGTTTTCAACTGAAAGAGGGCAGATTTCGATGGGATATAAGGAAGGAATTCTTTTATGATGAGGGTGGTGAGGCACTGGAACAGGTTGCCCGGAGAAGGTGTGTCTGTCTTCTTCCTGGAAGTGTTCAAGGTCAGGTTGGATGGAGCTTTGAGCAACTTGGTCTTGTGGGAGGTGTCCCTGCCCGTGGCAGGAGGCTTGGAATTAGATGATCTTGCAAGGTCCCTTCCAACCCAAACCATTCGATCGTTTGATGATTCTGTGGGTTTTGGATGGCTGTGTGTTGGCATAAAACATTCAGTGTATTTCACTTTCTCTCACCTTATTCAGTGCTTTCTGTTTAATCCAATAGAAATAATAACATGTAAATCTCCATTTCTGTTGCTTATACTCTGCTTTGAGAACATAGTTTTCCCCAAAACTATTTCTATGAGCTTTCTTGGTGGACACCAAGAAAGATCTTTTAAAAAAAGTCTGGGTGGACTGTGGTACCATTTGTTTTCCTTCAAGTTATGAAGCAATATCAGGAAGAAACACTTCTAATAAGGAAATCTACTTCCTTTTACATACTAATATGTCTGTTGGGTTTTTAGAAAGTTGATAAATGCCTTGGCATATAAATGTTATAGGTCAGCATGAGGCCAGCCAAAATCATTATCTAATGCTGCTGAAACAATGGAAGGGTGCTTGTACAAAGAGGCGCAATAAATATTAGGCCACTTCCCCAGGAAATGTTTGATTTTTGTAGATATCATACTTCTTTTGAAATAATGTATAGTGTAAATTCTTCTAAGACTTAAACTGGGAGAGGGTGTGTGTTTGCTATACCACTTTTATCTTTCCTGTCAATATTCCAATTTATTTTTTGGTCGTAGAAAGAGAACTGATTTGGTGTTTATTTTGACAAAAACAAAACAAAAAAAACCCAAAATTGATGCTGCATGGAATGCAAGGATCTGTTCTTGCATGACATTTATTCTGCTTTAGTTCTGTACTATACTATATTTAACATATCAGTGGGGAAAAAAACCACACTTGGATAGCAAAAAAACCAACAAAACAGTGACAAGTACAGAAAGGTCTTTGTCAGAATGAAAAACATGTGGGTTCAAACAGTGTTTGAGCTTAGTAATGAATGTTGTTCAGAGAGAACCATGTACAATACTTAAGTATATTCAAAGCTTTCAACATCCATCACACATTTTCTTTTAAAAGAAAACCTTTAGCAAGGACATCTTTAGCAAGGACAATAGTAATCATTTGCAGGTATCAGTTATGTTGTATCTCTGAATGTTATCAACAGGACACCAATTAGTAGGTAGATACCAAATGATTTCTAGAAAATGTCGCTTTTAAGAAAGAAATGCCCAATCCTTTCTGAGGGGGGAATGGAATGTAAGAAATCTTGGTTAGCCTCTCATGGCAACTTGAAAAAAATATCTCTGGGTCATTGTTTTTGCGTGGAACATTTCTTATGGAAATAATGTTGGACTTCTAATTCTGCCCACCATTTGTGTAAATGTGCTTTACCAGTTCCTCATTTTTAACTGTAGCTGAATAAAGTTACTGTTCAGCAGTTGAGGAACTCTGGCCCTGACTTACAAAAGTAAACTTATTGTTAGAGTATTACAAAGGTGGTAACACTGGCTCACACGGTCGTTATGCAGCTCAAATGGCTGCTTTTTTTGACTGTTAGTAAGCAGTAGATAGTTGTAATGCAGAAGCAAATGTCCCACAAGGCCAATCTCTGATTTGTGTGATCAAATTTTGGCAGGAAAATGCGGCTATTAAGCAGGCAGATACAGTAGCCTTAATTTGTATGAATGAGTTGGCATTTGTGGAGGTTGGCTATAGAAGGGTGTAAATCTTTTGGAAAATCTAGACTGGCTATTCAGATGTGAAAACAGATATTCATAAATCTTAAAAGCATAATTCATAAATCTTAAAAGTTTTGTAGATCAGAAAACAGTTACATTTAATTTATTAGTGAGCTTCTTCTGACCCATTGATAAGGATGTGTCAGCCTGCCAGCCCAGCACAGTGCTGCTGTGTCCCATATTTAGATTTGCAAGGACCGTAGAGCCAAAATTCCCGATGGAGTCTGCGTCTGGTTTTAACCATGCATGGATATCCTGTCAGCAGAAGAGAAAATAACACATCTATTTTTAAGTTAGCTGGAATTCTGAAGGCATAAACCACCTGGTATCAGCTTTGGCTCCATGTGCCTGGAGCACGCCGAGGAAAACCGGCTTGTGAACCTTTGCTGCCACCTCCTGACTGGTTGTCGTACTGCCTCTCGGAGGGCTAAATTCCTTAGGAGCTGGGCTTGGAGTGAAAAAAAAAAAAAAATAGTTGCAATGTGAAAATGACAATCCGTAATCTTCACGTTAAGCGCTCTGGAGAAGTAAAGAGCAGTGGTATGGGCGATTTATTTGTAATTTTTAAGTAGGGATATGCTCTTGTGTAGAAATTGGTATGTTCAAAGTCTGAAAGTTAAAAACAAGCTTCTGAGACTGTTAACCTAGCAAATTATGTAATTCATTCCTAGGCCTGTAACCTGACGTTGAGACTGAGATTAAATACTGAATTGGAAATAGTCACAGGAAATAACGTGTCAGAGCCTATGCTTGTTTTTCAGTAAAGCAATTCACAATGCATTAAAATCTGTAGCAGAATGAAATGTTTTCTGCTTGAAATATTACCCCTAATATTAGTTAGCACTGATGCCATGGCCCACTGGAGCGGTTTTGAACTTCCTTTCTGGTTAATTACCTGTCCCTTACCAGTGTCACACAGGCTCATTCAGTAACAATATTTTCGCATAAGAATTCTTACTATGGTTGTGGTGTTGGTTATCATGCCAGAATAGCAAGACTTTATTAATTTTTTTTTAATTTTTCATTTTGAGGCTTGAAGGAAGGCTATATGGGAGCTTTGTCACTTGTGCTTTATGTTGTTTTAGCCTCTACAACATGTGTTCTTTGTCAAAGATTTAGTGTCTTTAGCCATTCATCAATTAAAGATAGGGCAGATACTGACCATCAAACCAAAACTTTATTTAAACTTGGGGAAATAACAAGTGAATAAAAAAAAAATGTTTTACCTTGGTAAGATCACACCATTTAAGAATAGATCGAAAATGTTTGTAGCTTTCGTTGATGGAAGTATGTAACAGCCCATGTTATCCCATTGGAAGTTGTCTAAGCACTGTCTACTGAACACGAGGTTATTCTAGTAGAAATCAAGCAATATTTGCTGCCTTTCAGAAAAACAGGACTTAAATTCAGAAATAGGTGTAGTAATACAAATCTAGTCTATACATAAGACTTTCTTTGAATGACTTCAGAGCAGGTGACTGATTATAATGGGCCAATTATTGCATTAGGAAGGCTTTTAATATCTGCTTCTAAACAAACAGGCTGTTGCTTGTCACTTGCCATGAGGGTCTTTTTATTCTATGTGGTGTCAACACGGACACTTCAATGCTTCCTTTATGTACTGTTAACTGGGAGCTGCATTGTTCAGAAATTGTGTATTTTTAGAGATGATTCTTTGCCTTTGAATAAAAGGAGCTTTTAGAGGGTGAGCGTGATAGTGTTGGCGCAGGCACTCATGTTGTGTGTTCAGGGCACATGACTGAGAGTCCTCTCTCTCCGCTCAGTATCTCTGACCCGTGCACTTTGCTGCAGACTTTACATCTGTTTCAAAGAATGCACAATGACAAAAAAATCCACCCCTCAATGCCTACAGTATTTTCATATAACTGTTATTACATGAATAGTTTTGATTTTGTAATTGAAATTACTTTGAATGTTTGAATAAACATGCTTTTGAAAATGCCCTTTTGATAAGATGAAATGTTAAGATGACTTGCAAGCATGTCTAGGAGATAAAATTGTGGTAATTACCTATTTTATGATAACATTGAAAAACAGCATCTCCTTCAGATTATTTTGGGTGAATATAAGATCTGACCTTCTGTGACAGATGGTTCTTAAAGTGGTTATTTTGATCAATGTCAAATCTTGAAAGGTTCTAATTGTCCTGTTGTGTTGTGGTTTTGGTTCTGTAACCTCTGACGAATTACAGAGAAGGAATTGGACTGTATTTGTGCTAATTTTGAAAGACTTTTTTTCTACTCCCAGACTTGAGGAAAGACCAGATCAATTCAGAAATTACCTACAGACCTCATGTTAATTTCCTGACAGAAGGACATTTGCAGGTGCCCAGTCCTCCGGTAAAGAGGTAATTAATAATGGCATTCATTTACTATGTAATAGTTTAAGAAATACTGAATTCTGTTATGTGATAGTAATCAATATTAAGCATGCAAAAAGCTGAGATATTGAATATTTTTCTGCTTTGAATTTATGTAGTACAAGAGGCAGTGATTAACCAATTCATGGTTAGCGTAAAAAACCCATAAAGTTTTGAAAGGTTTGGCTGGAAAGGGAGGAAAAGGTAACTTCTGTGGAGAAGCTGCTGCTATAGACCTGTTGTTTCTCATTGGATCTGTAAGTGCTCAATACCTCCTAAAAATCAAGAATCTAAATACAAATTTAGGAATACAAATCTAGTCCTTGAAAAGCGGGTGTATCAAATGGAGTCATAGAAATGCTTAGAAGCAGAGGTCATGTTTGACATGACTTGAATGTTGAAGGAATTTATCTTACCTTACAGATATTCTGTTTCTTGCAGAGATTATTTTTAGAGGCATTTTACATTTCAAATGAATTCAACCTTGGAGTGATTTAAAACAACTTTTAATCAAATGGCTGTATGTTAAGTAGATCCCAACTCTCTAGTAAGTTGGAATATTTAAGGAGTGTTACCAAGGCCGTTTTTGGACAAAATCAAACAACAAACCCTTGGATTATATGAGCTTTTTCTTATGTTTTATGGATACTGACATCCTGCGTGGTTTTGTATTTTAGAGCTGAAATGCCTGAGACCAATAGGAAACTTTTCCCATCATCAGCTCTGCAGCCAGTTCTTAAAGACATTGTTAAGTCAGAAAGTAGGAGCAAAGCAAATGAACAGAATTCTTCAGAGTGGCTCATTCCGGACAAGTTTGAGAAGCTGAATGTGTCAGTATATAGTGCCGACGGCGTACCCCACCCCTATACAGAAAACGTCTGTGGAAGGAAGCTGATCAACAATGACTTTCACTCCTCTTCCCAGCCGCAATCTCATCACGCGAGAACGTTTGGCCCCAAGGTGGGGTTGTCACCTTGTGTGCCACAGAACCTGTCAGAAAGGCCCGTGGTGCTTCCCCCTCCTGTCGAGCACACTGCGCACCCACTCCGAAGGGCAGATGCTCTTTGGGTGCCTGAAGCTGTGTACCAGAATGTTCCTCCCCCTTTACCCCCAAAGAAATACGCTCTGAATATTTTGCCAGGATCCGAAAATAACTCGCCGGCTGATGTAAAATCGACAGAGGCGCTGCAAAATAATCCAGTAAGACAAACAGGGACACCGTTAAAATCCGCATCAGACGCCAGCGTATTTACAAACGAACAAAGGCCGAAAGAGCCCTTTCAAGGGAACGAACTGTTTGTTCATAAACCAGAGTCTCCACCTCGATTATCAGTTAATGACTATTGGACTGTGTCTGAAAACTTTTTAAAGAAAGGATCTCGCCATACGGGACCAAGGGCTGGCTACGCGGATGGAAATGACAGTGTGTCCCTAACGACTTATTTTTCAGTAGACAGCTGTATGACCGACACGTACAGGATGAAGTATCATCAGAGACCCAAGCTGTATTTTACAGAGAGCGGAAGCTTTCACAAAGAAAAGCATCCTCCATCAGCTGGAGTCGAACTGAATGCTACATACCATGCTACTCTTGAGCCCAGACACCCCACGCCCGAGCAAAGGTACAAGGCAAATGTAGAAGGCATCCACTGCAGTAGATAGATTCCTAAAAAAAAACAAACCACAAAACCCCTGGATCTGACTTGTGCATTTCATGTAGTCTGTAAATGGGCACAAACCTTGAATCTGTGTGTGGGATAACAAGGTACCCAGTTGACTGTACTTTGGAGTTACTGTTTAAATGAATATGCAAATCGAGGTGAACAGAGGAGAAGAGGTGCTAAACTTCTGGTTCTTTGATTTGTTACTCTGGTTGCCTTAATGCTTTACCTCTGTTACTCAGCTTGTCTTCGACAGTTTGTATTAAAAATGGCCCCTCTGGGCTCTGGGCATATGCATTTTACAGCAGCGCGATCAAGTAGATGTTACTAATTTTGTAAGAAGATTTAATTAGTTGCCATTTTAAAAGTGTTCCTTCAGACTGTGGTCACTATATGCTTAGACTAAGAAAAGGGATAAACATATTACCATATAGTGCAGTAAAGGTAGTTATAATAGAGCAGTATTTGTTTTGATAGGTAGCAGGAGGTGACAAGGGTTTTTTTAAGCTGACTTCTGAGTCTGTGCTTTCACAAACCTTCAAGTGTCTTTAATACATGTTTACCCAGAGAATTTCTAATGTTTTTATTTGAAAAGCCTTAATAATAATAATGATTCTTTAAAAAACGGTTCTGGTTTGCAAGTGTTAAATAAGATTTTTAAAGGGAATTCAAGTAAACTGCAGTAATAGACTGTCCTATTAATACACCTGCTCCATGTTAGCATACATTTTAAAACACATTTATTAGATTTGTTTACCCTGTAAGCTATATACTTTATTAAAATTAAATTTAACCACATAAGCTACAAACTGATACAGCAGAATAGGATGCTAGTTCTAAAATACAGTTATCATGCAACAATACATTAATTTTGTAGGATTTTAGATGTATTTACTAGTTATGTTCAGTTCTGATTTATTCTATAATTGCATACAAAGTCAATGCTGCTATTTGTTGAACTTACTATTTTTTTTTTTTTTTTCATCCTGACATTTTGAGCAATGTTTGTTGGGGATCAGACATTTGACTTTACCAACAATGTGTTTGGTTTTATTCCTGTTTGGAGCAGTCCTACACATGGATATGACCCATATCAGCAGATCAGGCTGCCTGAACCTGCAGGCTTTCAGGCTGCAGTGGCTGAGGGAGCATGGAAAGGGATTCCTTCCTGTTTCTCTGCTCTAGCACCCTGCCCTGCAGTCTGGGCAGCTCTGGCATTTACCACAGCTTTTATTACTGAACTAAGCAAGGTTAATAAAGAGGAGGAATTAATTGGCTTTTATTTGGCTAGTTAATTCAGTGCAAAGAAGTATCTAGCCAGTACTGAGGCCCAGCATGTGGCCCAGAGAGGCCTGGGGAGGAAGGAGAGGTGAACAGGATTTTGCCCTCCTGGCAGCCCCAGGTGTTTGAAATAACCCCGCTGTGTCTTGTGGTGTCAGAGGCAGGGGCCTGGAGTTTTGTTTCAGTCTTAGAGTAACATGGAACAGTAGACAATTGGAATTAATGCCAGCAAAGCCTGGCACAATCCCAAAAAGCTAAATTTTGCCATTATTCATTTTAGAGTGTTAACTTGGGGTGCTGCTGATTACATCCAAACGTCTATGCCTTTTAGTTCTCAAAATAATGGAAGAAGTTTGCTTAATAAACACTGTTGCTTATACTTGCACTTAGTCAGAAAGGCTCTTTTATGTTTATAAACCTCATGTGAATTTTAGTGCTTCAACCAACCAAATGGTAGCAGTTATTTAGCACAATTATCCAAGGTAGACATTTAAAGAGTAGTTTTAGTTATTCCGTCTCAAGGTTGGGGGGGTGTTTTCTTAATCTACGTGTAACTTACAGTAGAACTGGAACATGATATATGCAACAAACCAGGTATCTCAGATTAATCTTATTTTTACCTTCTCAGTCAAAATTTGTTGTAGCACTTGGAAAAAAAAAAAATCTAGAATTTGTAGTGCAAATAATTATGCATGTTTAGGTATGGCTGCTGGTAAGCAGCAACTTAAAAAAATTACTCTTTTGTAAGAAAATCAGTTGACTACAGAAAAAGAACCCAGAAAATGTAGGAACTTGGAAGATTCCCAACTGTAATATTTTTGTGAAAGATTTCAGAACCTGTAAATTAAACTTTTCTAGGTCATCTAACAATGTTACATAATATCCTTAGCCAGTTAAGTAAAACTGTCTTCTAATACTTGTATAAAAAAAAATTATCGGAATTTGTAAATAATGTATAATTTGTAAAATATTTTTCAAAAACCTTGTATTTGAAATGACAGTATTTTTATGACTGAATAGCACAGCAACAACTGTGAAGGATGTTGGAACACTTATTTTTAAACATGCATAGCAATGTTCATACTTCTGTACGATGAGCAATATGAATGCCTATTACTGATACCAATGAATCTGGCTTCCAGTAAGCACAACTGGTAAACTTATTTTGAAAGTACCTGCGGCAATTTAGATGTACTTCAGTCTCCTTGCTTTGCTTGAAACAATCTTACCAGACAACTTTCTCTGTGACCCATGTTTACCAGGTATTTAATTGTAGTAAATAGACAGCTAATCGAGGCACCTGTGTTTTTATATTTGACTCTGCACTCCATGTATGTATGTAATATTTGCTAACTAATATGTGATAACTTGTTTTAACTTACCTAGGGTGCCTATTTATTTTTTTATAAATGTCTCCCTCTGGCTATAGATTTGTATAAGAGCCTAGACAATTTTTGTAACAGTAAAGACATTAACAAGTCTTGTAATGAATATATTTTTCAGTCTTTAGAATTATTTTCTTGCAATGTTCTGCTTGTTCCAACTATCAGATAAAAATATAAATTTTTTTTTTGTGTTCTGTCCTTCTTGTACTCAGTGTTTTTCTAAAAAAACTGCAAAAGTTTGCTTTCCACATTTTTAAAGTGAGAGATAATACTGCTACTAGTGGTTGAAAGTTTTGCAGAGCTGGTGGCTCATTTACCTTTTTTGAACAGTAAAATCATCTTCTGCTGCGTTTGTTTATGAAGCTGTTAAATCTATTTAGCTGAACACCTATGACGCGCATAAAGCAACTTTCAGAAAACTGACCTCCCTTCATCCCTAGTTAAAGACTGTCTTCCTCAAAACCTGATCCTGTAAAAACCCTACTCTTAGCTTCATTTTCTTTCTCCTGAGAATGTAAAAGACTCCCCCATTTAGCACTGTGATGAAAGCCTCCCCGGAGTGAGGCAGAGGAAGTTCTGATGGAGCATGTGCAAGCTGAAACCTATTGCTGACCTACTACTGTCTTAGTCACCCACAGAAAGTATATGGAAGAAGGTACTTCACACGTAACCTGCCAGCTACTCAAGAAGGCTGTTCCTGTAAGCTGGTTTCTTCACTGTTTATAGCAGGGACACGGGCACATGTTTTATTTAAACCAGGAAGTGAGGACAGTAGGCTGCTGCTCTTAAAGACGGGTGTGTTTCAGAAGGCACAGTAACTGCTGAACCTAAACTCTTCTGCACGCTGTGGTATAAAGAGAGAAAGGTATAACAGAAATCATACAGCATCACACCCAACTACTTAACGTTTTGGAAATAGAACTGCTGAGTAAGCTCCATATACTGAAGAAAAAGGTCTGTGTCTACATCAGAGCTGGATTTCATTCTCAGCCACTCAGAAGTCTGTCCTTTCAGTTGATTTTATTCAAATGGTACATATCTTCATTTCTGCTGAACAAAACCTTTAGGTGCTAATTACAAAAGCAGAGTCAAGCTGTCTTACATGACCTTTAAGGCACAGTTGAGAACACAGAAACAGGATACAGGTAAAAACCTGAACAGGAGTACTTATGACACAGCCAGAGATCTAATATAGTGTGTGTATATATATATATGCATGCCTCTTGCATGCAGATGCAAGTGGAGTTGTGCTCCCAGTTGCTGACACTGGACAAACGATCTTCCTCTGTCACTGCTTGTTTTCATTAGGTGAATCCTGGGATTAGATAGTAGTAGCTCTACAGAAAACAGAAAAAGTCTAATTACATCTGCTGTGTGACACAGTCCTTTGGAAGATACAGCAAACATAAGCATCAAGCATACCTTCTGATTCAAGAACTGATACTATATTTTATTGTAATGAAAAAAAAAAAATCCATCTGCTGCTTGTCTGGAATTGGCTTTACCTTTCCTCGGATCCATTTGTGCTTTCCAGTCCTTTAGAGGCCAGGGTGCCGGTGCCGGGACATGCCAGGCAAGGAAAGCCAAGGCTGCTCCCAGGTGCCCGCTCTCCTGCCAGGAGCGGTACCTCCCCACAAGCTTTTCAGCGAGGTTCACCCGTCGGCACCCCAGCGAGGCTCAGGCCTGGCGGCAGAAGCTCCCCTCCCTCCGGTCACCCCCAGGCCGCCCGCCGCCCCTTCTCCCTCCCGCAGCCGGTATAAGGAAGGGCCCAATGCGGGGGTGGAAGCCCTCGCCGGCCCGGGAGCGGAGCGCCCCGCCCCGCTGACGGCCGGTCCACCGACCTGGGCCCGGCTCCCTCAAGGCNGCCTCCGCGGCCCGTTCCCCGCTCTCCGCGGGCCGCCGCCACTGCTGAGGGGCCAATGGCGGTGCCAGGCCGGGCTCAGGTGGTACACAGGCTGGAGATGGAGGGAGTTCCCGCTTCTCCTGCGGGCCTTGGGAGAGGTGATGCTTGTGGGGGCTCTCTCCGAGCTGGTGACTGATGTATTCTGCGGCAGTACTTCGTTGCTGCTCCCTGCCAGTCCTCTGGGCGCTTGGCGAGGTGAGACAAGGGTGTGGGGAAAAGCAGGTGGTGAGGCCTGTCACACCGTGTTGGCCTTGTTGTGTTAAACTTTACAGGGAGTTGTGTGGGAATAAACATCCACAAGTTCTTCCTGATAACGAAGGTTTTTGAGGGAGCAGATGATGCCCTGGAAGAAACTAGAAGACCTTTTGGGAAATCATGTTGTGGAGAAGTTTAGGAAAATTGAAATTGTTCTGAGATACACTTCTATCCTTGCAGGTTACTTGAAGCTTGTACGTTCTAAACAAACATGGAAAAGTTTTTTTTAGATAGTATGTAGTGTTTTATTTACACAACACAATTGTAATGAAGAAAATAAGCTGCACAACCTGATGCCGTACTCATAGTTGGGATGTACTACCCGCAGTCCAGCCAATTCACTCAATGTTGAAAGAAGTGCAGTTATTTTTATTGTGTCAAGGAGAGTGACCAGGAACTTCATGTACTAAACAACAAAAACTTCCTAATTGTAGCTATTAGCCTTTTTTAGCCTGATATTAAGAGAAAAGGCAATACTTGGTGCAAAATGCAGAGCTGGTGGATCTGATCAGTTTAGCCTCTCATAAGCATGCACTAAGGGATGGCTATTTTCCTTAATAAGAATCAGGCATGAACTTGAATTTGTCTTTATATAGCAAGTGTCAGTTAGGCATATGTGTGCTTGGTAGAGTATATTAGAGATTCTGGAGGGAAACAACAACAGTACTTCCCGTTGTCTTGTACCCATCTGTATTACTTAACGCTTGAGCAAAAGGAACTGTGGATTGTAGGTTTCCCCAGAGCAAATGATTTCCTGTTAGTTTACAAAGTCACGTAATTCTGAAATTCCTGCCCCCTTATGAGACGCTGAGAGGGGATAAAAGGAAAAAAAACCCATAGCATATGTAGAAAAATGGTCTTTTTTTTTTGTTGGTTGTTAATTCTGGTGCTGTTCTGGGTGAAGTACTTAGGCCCTTTTGAAGATTCTCTTGGCTTCAACTCCTTCATACACGTAGGTCTGTTAAGAAATGAAGAAGAAAAATCAGTGGCTGCTATTACAGACTTTCATTTCACAGATGCTATTGAGAGGTGATCAATAGTGATATAATTGTGACTGGTGGCCATATGAGGCCTGTCAGCCCTTGTGCAGGCTCTGAAGAAAGGAAGGTGAGGAAAGCAGCCTGTTGTCGTTAGGTATAAATTCTCTATGCAAACGTTTGGACCACCATGGTCAGCTTTAGGGGCTTCAGGAAAAACCCAGAGTGTTAAAGTGACATATTCCCAGTGCAACTTCTTAACAAGTTTCATCTGTGTGACAGCCTTTTTACAGATGTGAAGAAGCACTGAAAGGTTGAATTGTATGGGTTTTTGTATCTCAACTTCACACCCGTCCATAAGATTGGGGGGTTTTATTTATTCTTTTAAGAAGCTTGTGACCTGCTAGCAGAGAGGATCTTAAAGCCTTACAGTTCAGTTCAGTTTCTAGCTTTACTGCAGAGCTGTGAAATATTTCCTTTTTGTCTTAAACTTACCCCTCTGCAGCCATCATCCCCTGCCCCAACCCCAAAATTCATTTTAAAAGGGCAATTGTCAGCCAATGACCGCATTACCCAGTAGTAAGCCCCTGTGGTAAGACTTTTATGAGACAGACATTTGGAAAAGAGCCTTCAGTCAGAACATGTCTATATAGACTATGTAGCTATGTCTTCTGTATACAGCTTCTATATAGATAGACAGGCATCGGAACACATTGATAAGGTACAGTTCACATGGGTAGAAAAATGAAAAAATCACAGATTGTGAGTTTTATATTCAGTTTCTAAGTTTTGATAAATCAGGTTATTTGGCTTGAAGAAAATACTTCTTTTCAGAACAGCTTTTAAAATGTTTTTGAGTTCATTATATTGTAAAGTTGTACGTAAGTGCTTAACTCACCTGAACAAGTTCACCACCTACGATTTCTCTGCATGCTTTGAGTACTTTTCCATTATCTTTTCTAGTAAATGTTCCTACAAGTTTATTTCCTTCCATGTTCCAAGAACCCTATAATGGGAGAAAACAAACCCTAATTATTTGCAATAGGTATTAGATTGATTTGATTTAAAGACTGCAGGAATGTTTAGAAGTGAAAAAAGATTAAAAAGCATAATAATGCTTTTGTCGATGTAGATGGAAAGGCTGTAAAAATTAAATTTTAATAAAACCACTAGTTTATATAATTGCATAATAGTCAAGCTAGATTTCTTTAGCGCTCAGCACGCCTTGTTTTAAAGAACTCTTACCGAAAAGGTAATTTCTTGTAAATACCGACTGTGCACGCTAGGTGGTGCACTTGAGTATTGTAGGAAGTGGAATTGTTATCGCCCGGATTTTATCGTATGAAAATTGCTGCACGCTCTGCCTTTTTTTTGGCGCACTAGGGAACTCTGAGTTTCATAGTGCATTCTGGAACCATTAACAGTTAAGACTACCTTGTGATTTTGTATATAAGCTGCAAGCACTCCTTAACAGTCACACTTTAAAACTGAAATTACAAACTAGGAAGAGAAATAATTCATTTTGACGCTACCTGCAGAAAGTTATTATCATATAGTAAATACATAATTATATGGAAAATCTCTTACAGAAAGTTCAGTCCCATCAGCCAGACTGTACTCAAAACTGACTCCCAGAGTGAATTCAATATCTATGTTACGGAAGTTGCTTGATTCTGTGACAGTAAATTTGTTTCCATCTTGTTGAATCGTGATCTTCAGATTATCGTGGGCTCCTAACTTTCTTTTCATGATGTTAACACCTAGAAAAATAAATTGACATCAGTAAGAAAATAAAACCCTAGAGCGTCATATTTGTCTCTTTTTAGTGACTTTTATGTGGTCAGGTGAGTTTATTCCAGCATTCTGACTCAGATTTTGATTCTTCACTTTTTATTGAGTCCATCACCAGTACAGATATAATACAGATCGCTATCCAACCAGAACAGTGATTCAGTGATTCTTATATCCGTATAACGCACAGTTCGTGCAAACAGAAAGTATCAGGATGTTAAAATGACTTGTATCATGTCTCTTTAAAACTGAAGAATGATTATTTCCTTTCTGTAATTCTTAAACTAAGTTCATGTTACCAAAATAATATTCCTGCTATAGAATTCTGCTTAAAGTTTATCACTGGAATTCTCTGACTCTTTTCATCAAACGCAGACTGAGATTTTTTTATTTTTTTTTTTTCTTCCGCTGAAATAAATCTGCTGGAATTAGTTAAATTGCTTCAGATTAACATTATGTAATTAAAATCAGCACATTTCTCCGTATCTCTCCACCCCCTTCTCCTGCCTTGGAATCTTTTGAAAATAAACGCTGTGCACTAGGCAGGGGCAGAGCAGCAAACAGCAGGAGAGGGGAGCCAGAAGGGAGCTCACAGACTGCTCAAGTTTGTATCCTGCCATAGTGATGTTATTCTCATAGAAGGCATTGGAAAAGTAAGACTCACCCATCGCCTCCATGAACTTTTCGTAGTTCTCATTTCTGTCTATTTTCCAAGTACCATTTAATGCCATGTTTCTGTCTGTAGGAGGACTGCTCTGAAGTAAGGTCTCTTTGCAAAGAGAATTTATGTACTGGCTTATCTGGAAAGCAATTTATGGGATGATGTGGCTGACTAAAGCTCAACTGAGGCACTGATCTTTTCAAGGAGAAGTTTACTGCAGTTCAATCAAATTTCTAACCGTGATCACACTGCTTTCTGAATCTCTCCTTTATTGCCCCAAAATCTTTATTGCCTGTCTTAATAAAGAACTGCTAATCCATTCATTTTATTCACCATATTTGAGTTATAGTAATCTGGCTAACAGACTGGAGAGGAAAAAAAGCTCAAGTGTTTTGTACTTGATGAATAGAGAAGAAAAAAGAATGTAGATTCATTTTGTTTCCAGTGATGTAGGGAAAGGGGACATATTTGCTGCCAAAAACAGGGTACTAGAAGCTGACCATACATTAGAATTAAAATTAACTTTTCCAGACCCTTTTGTCTTTTGAAAGATGGGATTTTATGCAAGCTAGTCTGTTGTAGTTGTGAACACCTCATGTTCCAACTACAGCTAGTTTAAGACGACTCTTCCTGCCGTAATTTGCAGAGGTTATGTCAGATCTGCCGACACAGCTCCTTTTATGAGTGTTTCTGAACTAATTTCGTTTGAAGTGAGTCACCTCCTCTTACAGAGCAGATGTTTCAAACCTGAGGAAAAGAGGGCAATATGAAGAATCTCTCATTTGCCGAATGCATGGTTGCTGTGAGGGCTCAGTGTCACCCCCAACATGGGTCGTGCTGAATATTTTGGAGCACTAACCTGGTGAGTCAGCCCAGCCAGGAGAGAGAAGGAACACACAGCCGAGTCCCTGTTGTCTGAAGAAGCCTGCCAGATGGAAGGCATTCGGACTGTTAAACTCTTACTAGTGAGGAGGGAAGTACCTCATGATATCTAACACCACCATTTAGGTCTCATTATGTAGCTTTTACGTGCAGTTTCTTCCCATATTTTCATGAAGTTTTTTCTATCACCTTGATTTACAGAAAAGTTCTAAAATAAAATCTGTGAAGAAGTAGGCAATTTGGGGAAGAAAAAAGTCTTGTTTCTATATAAATATTAGAATTCTAGAATTAACATCTTTTGTGAAGGACAAAATTGAAATACTGCATCTCACTGTGAACTGCAGCATTGTCAGGTGCAGACAAGACATTTGACTTAGGGAAATATATACATGCCAACCTCTGAAATTAGAACTGGGTAGAGATCAGCCACAGTGAAATGGAAGATGAATAGCTGCGTTATCATTGTGCTGAATCCAAACTCAGGGTCTCCAAAAGTGTCCTAACCTATGTCCAGTGCTGTGCTAATCATGGATGCCCATCTTACCCTTCAGCCTGCTCAGAAAATGGGCAAAATGAGTTTCTGTTCAAGTCAGATTTTCTCTTTTTATTGCATTTGAGAGTATCTTGATCTTTGTAGTTATCATTCTCAATCTATATTATTTATTCAGTATATACACATAAACAGAAATACTTGGTGTCTAGTTATAGTTCATCCAATTTATTGTTGCTTAACAAAATTATTAACTCTCTTTACAGTCTTTGCAGAAGGTTCTTTCTGACACGGGTGTAGTGCAACTTTCAAACCTCTTCTCTTGTATCAAGTGGGAAATTGAGGCCTGAAATATGTGAATGTGAAATCTAACAAACAGGAAATGACCCTTCATTTTGAGCGTTTCAAGAAAGCTTTGCTACTTCTTAGGTGGGTTCTGTGTTTTCTCCAAGAACCTACTGATACATTTCATTTAAGAAACACTAAGGTATCTGAAATATTATTTATATATTCAAACAATATTAATGTTACCGATTGCTTTCCTCATTTGAATCCAGTCTGTCTTCATGACCACTGAAAAAATAACAGCATAGTGCTGACATTCTGCAGATTGAATTTCTACATCAAAATTATTTCAGCTGTTTTTCTGAGCCTTAAAAAAGGGGAGGGGTCTTTGGAGCAAGTTCTCAACTAACAGGAAGATCTCTGATGCGATTTTCCAGTTGTCTCACAACTTGCCTTTCCCTGCTTATGATTCTTTGATCTCCCTCAGAAGTCAGGCTAACCAGCCAACTCCAAACCTTTTCACCGTGGGACCTGTGAGTAGCTGGGTCCTGAATTTCACATCAAAGCTGCTCCTTTTCTACCACATTTTCTCCTTCCTTAGCATTTCTTTACTGGGCATGCATCCTTAGGATGCTGTTCAGATCAGCCCCACAGATCTGTCAGATAAGTAAGAATCTCCACAGGTGGTCAATATTTATGAGTTTCATGGTGTCTCTCCATTGTGCTGTGCTGACAGCGTAAAGGACTGCTCTTCTCTGAGGTCTGATGGAATGTCAGTACTAGAACAAGCAACCCACATTTTAATCTCTCACAATTTACACGAGTTACTTAGGACTATTAACACACTAAAATCTGACTTCAGTTTTCTTATGCATACTGGAATGATGAGATATACACTTTATTCAGGGTTCTTTTGAGTTCCTATAAAAGCTGGGTTTCCTTTTAGAATGAGAATTAAAATTGTTTTAAAGATTATATTTATTTTTTTTATGTTGGCATATTCCACAACCTTTCTCTTTCTTTTGCCTACCTCTTCCTGATGTGGTTGTCAAAACTGCAATTTTTTGTTTCGTTGCATTGTAAAACTTGTTTTTTTAGTGTTGCTGGTGCGTAAAAGTCATGAAAGCTAAGGGTGTGCATTTGTGGCTTTCTTCAAGGTGCCAGCTTCAGAACTCTGAACATGAGAAACATTAACTTTGAAGTTTGATCTTTAGATGAGGTGGATGGGAATAAATGATTAACTTATATGGTCATGCCAATCTCGTCATGCTCGTCTGTGATAATCATACCAAGCTGTATTATGATGATAATTGACAATGAGGTTCCAAAGATCAGGGTGATAACAATGCCTTTGCACTGGGTTATATTCCTCTAGCTTATTATTTTGTGGCTTGTCTTCAAGTTGTTCTGCCTAAAATTAGCTAGGACAGTAGAACTCAGCTTTACCATGGAATGATTAAGGTGTGATGCCAGCATAAACATAATATACTTATGTAAATATTACTATATATAATAATATTTATTAAGAGAGAGATGAATCTCTGTTAAAACCATGCAGATTAACTGGTTTCTGCCAGGTAGTTGTGAAGTGATTTGCAGTACTCATATTTCTGACTGCATGATTCTTCTATGTGACTTGGGATGGATCGCAAAGATGGCTGGGAACTTAAATCATTTAAGTCCCCTGGATCCCTTATTGTGTGGTTTTACTAAGCATTTAAACCACAATACTCAGCTTTCCATCGATATGGCAAATAGATAATCCTCTACCAGTGAAGCCAGCTTCAGCAGAACTATGGGTGGCCTGAGAACAGGGAGCTCAATGGAGCTTAATTGATGCCCTCTCTTGGATAAATAATTTCAAAGTACATATTGCAATTGGATGTTGTATTGCAGAAGGATTAGATCACACTTGAGCTAGATTTTGTCCTACTCCAGCTGTCTCTTTGCTGTGTTTCTGATTTTATTTTGGTTCAGGAAGAATCTCCTGGATGCTGCTAATATTCAGTCTGTCAACGTTGGTGATTACTTAGAAATTTTACAGTGAGTATAGAGCCATTTGTCTGATTAGTTAGTAGTGGGCTGTGGATCTTAAAACTTTGTGTTGAGTGTCTGTATACGCTCCTTTTTAATTTCTGTGTAATGGCTCTGATCCATAAAGTGCTGCATGTTTTTGAATGTTGATTATTAGAGAGAACCGAAATGCCTGAGCTCCAGCTTAAAAAAATGTAGAAGCAAAATGCAGGATTTTCTTAAAAGCAGTAAGAACTCCAGTATTTACTTCATTTATCTGTTACTTTTTTTGTCTGTCACTGCATGCTAAAAGGAATCCTAAGATTACCTGCAATAGTAGAATCTAGCCTAGTTTCAACGAAAAGAAGGTAATAGTGAACAAGTGCCACTAAAAGTGTGCTTTTCCAGGAAAGACAGTATGAATCTCTGAGTGTTAGTGCCATTTGGCACTTGTCACACATAGACTGATACATCAGTTGACCCTTAGGGCTTTGTGTCAGGCTTATCTAAGGTATTTTAAAGTATATTTTAATACACTTCTCCTGTGTTTTCCAGGCAAATACTTAGTAGCAGGCAAATTTAGGGAAGTAGTTTCTTTTTGTTGAGGCTGTGATCAAAGGGTGGGGTTGAATAATAGTCCAGTGCCCTAACAACGTACAGTATTGAAAGTCTGCATCAGTCTTTCTAGTTTCTCCAAAATTTGAACTGGACTTGTAGTACATTTCAACACAGCTCTTTGCTGATCGTACACTTCTGCTCTTGATTATGATACAGCTCCAAACTCCACCAAAGGTTATTGTGATTGTCTGATTAGTGACTTGAATCTAATCTCATTGTAAAATGGTGAGCTTTAGAGTTCTTCTGAGCTCAGCATAATAGCAAGAGAGCACCCTCTATGACTCATATTGAAATATTTGTATATCCAAAAGGAAAAAATGGCTTCAAGACAAAACATTATTTTCTTCATGTCTCCCCTAAAAGCAGAGTGGACACTCAGATCCTTTTTTTATTTTCAGTTCAGAAAGGGACTTTTTCTGTGACCTTGATCAAATTAACACTTCTACTTACCTATGAAATGGAAACTCCTTTCCATTAAAAAGCTGTATATATCATAAAATAATGTGCAAGGGACTTGTTGAACTACTGCAAAAAAGGATCCTGAAGAAATGCCTATGTGTGAATGTATGATGTGTAAGTTAGTGGTATGAGGCTATGACTGAATTGATTATCGTCATATTTCAGCAGGAAAGAGGATTTTACCTTTACTTAATAGTATAGATTCAGACAAGAAAATAATGCAGCTGTTTGGAGAACAGTTCAATCTCTAAAGGAGTGTAAAAATAAACTTCCATGTTAAAATAAGAGCTTTGGAATAACGGAGGCAAAACATGCAGCCAGGTATTTCAAGAAATTCTGAATTGTAAATACTGAAGTGAAAATTAATTGTGTTTATAACTTGTGGTATTTTTCAACAGAAATGAAAGTTTTAAAGTTCTGTATGAGCTAAGAAATGCTACCATCCTCTGAAGGGCTGAAAAACTTAATGGCTGTCAGATTTCATAAATTTAGATCCTAAAGCTACTGTAACAAATTCACACATTTGAATTATTTCCCAAGTATCTTAAAGGGTGAGATTTCACGGGAATGTGAAATGCATGTCAGCAATAATTATCACCACTGTTATTAAAAGCATGGCTGGAGGAAGGAGCCATTGTCTTTTCTATTTGTTAAGAAGGCAACATAGTTGTGCAAGATGTGAAAGACCGAGTGTAATCTTCTTTTTCACCTCTTCCATAAAAATGCCCTCGTTCAAGGTTATACTCTTTTTCTGGGCTGGGTACAAAATGTATTCCAGCACTCCTGTTGAAAACCGGCCCATCCAGAAATGAATTCAAACATTCAGTAGGCCAGCAAAGACTAAGCAGGAGCATGACTAGGTTGGTGAGTGGGCTGGCAAGATTGTAGTCCCAGCAGCAAATGATTACTTGATATACGTCGATATACATAGACCGTTGTTCAGTTGCACTCAGAAATGGCAGTTGGTTTAAGCAAATGGTGCCTGTGTTTTGTGCTGAACTAAATCTAGCCCTTCATAACTTTTTGAATGAGGCTGCTGTTTGTGAGGGTTGTACATACTTTTTGGTTTTGCCTAGAGCTAAAAAAAGTCAAGTCAGAAGTGTTACTGCGGAGAACCTAATGGGCAAAGTACAGAAATTGCCAGAAGGTTCATCAGCCTAGAATTACTTTTAGGATCATCAGTTTGCATACGATGAGGCTTTTGTTTTAAAAAATATTTTTTTTTATATTTTTGTTTGAAGTCACTGGGTTGACTATTTCCACCTCTCTTGCATGGTACCCCGAGAACTAGTATTTTGGGGCAGAGGATGAGGATGGATCTTTTTAACAGTTGTATTTGCTGGTTCTGCTTATCCAGTAAATGAACTGGTTTCAGACAGCTCCTAGTAAGTGCAGCTGCAGTGCTCTCTAGTGGTTAGTAGCAGAGAATGAGTTTTTGCGGGTTTTAAAGGGGAAGTACTTTATCACTGGCTCCTCTCAGTAGTACTTAGAGTATAAATATCTTGACATTAATAATGAAGTTTTTCTCTGCAGGATTTCTAGGATCTAGAGAAGTTATTATAAAATATAAATTTAGAGAAGCAATGACTCGAATCAGGGAAGAATGAGGTTTAGAGAACTCAACCTCAATAATACCAATTAACAAAGAGTAAAATTTGACATCGTCCTTTTTTATTTTAAAAAGCATGAAAACAGTACAAAGAGAAGAATGAAGAAATAGGTAATAAGCAGCAGTTTGACCGTAGAAAATAACCTGACTCTCTATTCTCTATCAGCTGTACAGTAAGTAGGACTAAGGATTCTCTTAAGTAATGTAACTAGTTTTCCTAAGTAGTCACAGGACAAAAGCAAGGGAGGAACACACAACATTCAGAAGACTTTAATACTGCTTAAAGGCAAAACATAATATACAGAGTAACCCCCTTAACCTAGTACAAAAATACTGTGCCCAGAAACTATATATTTGTTCAAATATTTTTTAAAGATAAAAGAAGAATACAAATGGACAAACTCAGTGGCTAGTGACTGTGATTAAGATTTTTATTAAACTAATAGAAATGTATATTAAAATTATTTACAGTGCATTTCACACTACATTCTTTAAGAGACACATGCAGGTGTCTGCCACTTGAATACATACGAAGGCTCAAATTTTGACTTCAGTTACATCTGTAAGGTACCTCGGGCATCAGCAGGAATAGCTGAATACAGCAAAGAGCAGGTGAGGCAGGTGTTACCAAGGGTAAGAGTTTGGTCCCTCTTTATAGGTAAAAAAGGTGGATTTGACCCATTCTTTCACTTTCTATAGAGCTCAATCCAGCCCCCACTGACGTAAATGGGAATCACATAATGGACTTCAGATGGGCATGTGAGCCTTAAGCCCTGGCATGACAAGCTCATGGTGTGAAAGTTAGTGGAAACTAGCTATTCTATAGCATTGTCACATAAATATACATTTACAAACAGTGGTACTTAGATAGGAGTTTCTCTATGGAAACAAACTTCTTTATGTGGAAAATAAGCTTTCCCATGCAATTTCCATTCATCTAGCAATGGCAAAGATAAAATATCTTGCTGTCACAATTTGCTGTATGGAGCAAGTGTCACTAATTACCAGGCCAGATTCTGTGCTGCTTCTTTTTTTCTGTGAAAGTCCAAACCGAAGATTCCAGCCCTCATTACTTATCGTACTCTGGCCAAACTGATTTTTATTTTATTTAATTCAAGCTCCAATGTTCAAGCTTATTTTTCAAATTAGTGCAAGTCCCTGAAGAAGTACAGCAGGGAACTGTAAAATAAAGCTGAAACCTTGTGGCATGTAAACTGCATGTGACTTGACATGAAGAAGAAACTACAACGTCACAGAGACAAGACTCCTAACTAAAGCTGATGTGTAAGTTTGCCTGAAATACTAGGTCTCTATAAAACCTTTAAAAATATATGAATTTATTATAAGTGAGGCATTTTTTTTCCATCAAAACTCTCTTCTGTCTTCTCATGCATAACTGCAACAGGCACCAACCAGATCACCTGGGCAACATTGCCTAATTTTAAGGGGTTAGAGCTGACTCTTTTATAGGGTTTCTGTATAATAAGTTGGAAAATCAGTTACCTGGTAATTTTGGAAAATCTGTATGAGTTAGACAGTGTTCTGATTTTGTCAGTTCATGCCACTGCCAGATAAAATGCATTGGACTGGAGTTTAAAAAATTATCTTTACGTGCACACAGGTGCCAGAGGGTGATGCTTAAAATCAGGCTTCAGTCCTCTTTCTGAAGAGAGATCAGCTGGTCATCAATGAAATATTTCCTTTTATCACTAGCCCACTTGTATTCTGTGAAGATATGAGAGTCATCTGCTCCTAACTTTAAACTGCTACTAATTAAAAATCAATACCAACTCCAAAATCAAAATGACATTATTTTCCCTTCCTTTCTTTTATTGTGTGAGAAATAATAATAGAAAACCTAGACATGCTACAGCTAATGTTGGATGTGTGACTAACTTGTTGGAAAAGAAGTACTACCTACAACCTAAGAGCCTCACCGTTATTTTTGTACAAATTCTGTACCTGAAGACTTAAATACCAATTTTCAGAATGGTTTTAATTGACTTAAGACTCAACTGACAAAGTGATAAACTCCATTTCAGCTTTTTTTCTTGTATAACCCATGCTGACTGCTTTAGCTGGACAATATAAGTTGGGGAGAGTATGTTTGAGACCTGACTAAAATAATTAGAATCACAACTCATGACGAAATTACTGGCATCTGCATGGCTGTAATCCACGAGCTGAGTTTGAAAATACTGAATTCTGAAGACACTGAATTTCAGGCAGAAAACAGCCTGCCTTTCCCCCCCCCCCCCCCCCCCCCCCCCCCAAAAAA
>VWZK01021199.1:146434-195041 GCA_013396935.1 Baryphthengus martii | reverse complement strand
TTTTTTTTTTTTTCTTCCCTTGCCATCTTGTCACCTATGTACATTATGAAGGGAATCAGCAATTTCTGTGAACAGTTTACACAAAGCTATGACACAAAACCAGCACACTCTGACTTTGCCCTTGGGCAGAGTGAAGCGCTACGTGAACAATTTGATCGCTCTCTGAAATTTCATGAAGTGCAGGAATCTGTGCTTTTAAGGTTCTTAAACCAGTCGTTTAAAGGGTTTGGTTTTGTAGCAATATATACAGATATAGGTGTATTATGACCTTTAAATGGTTTATTTACTAGGGACTGTATTTCTATGTATGTTCCAATCTTTGTAGTGGAAGAGATTCTGTGGGATAAACTTGTACAGATACGTAATTAAATATATGCACACACTGTATAGCTGTGTTCATTTTAAGTGAACTTTGGAAAAAATGCAATGTCACGTCCATTTTTTCAAGTCAAAGGTAGGAATCCAGCACTCCTTTGTAGTAGTTAGACCTTTATGTCATAATAAAACTACTGAAAACAATATAGCCAAGAAATACTGGGATCTTAATGTAAATGATACGACACTACACTGTAACGTTGCCATAGTTGGTTTGCTGTGTTGTCGCTGTGAATTACTAGTCCCAACCATACTAGCAAGAATACACCTTTATATACATATACTTTATTAATATTTATATTAAATATGCATCTCATCAGTTAGCCTAATAATTCTATTTCCGTATCTCAAGCATTCGAGGAAAAGAATATACAAGGACTATGCAAATCCTGAAGCAAAGTTTCCTATTTATCAAAAAGTACCTAAAACCTTTTTGGTTTTGGAAGGTGCTAGGGGGACAGGCTGCTGTCATTTTTCTGCATGGCTCTCATGTACTACATACATATATATTGTACTGTGTATGCATATAAATACATCTATGGAGCACTGCAAAACAGTAGCCCTGGAATTCTTAATTAGTGTTGAATTCCATATTTGTTTTGAAAATTTGGAAATTAGGAGAAATACTTTTGTTTTCAAATTCAGCTGCAATAGTATATTATTGATAGTCATTGGAGAAGTTTGAGATAGGATTTAATCCATGACAAATAAATTTGGTAAGCAAAAATGCTGCAGATTGTCAGAATACCTTATTCGACATGTAATCAACTATGAAACTCAGTGTCACCAGTGTCACCAACCATTTTGAAACATTTGCTTCGTCTTTTGTAGCTTCTGCTCTAGTTTATCTAAATATAGAGGCTGATAAAGAGGTTGCTTTCACGGTCTGTCAGACCAGCTCTTACAAGGCGGGGCTGAATTTACTGCCATTTCCAACTAGAATCTTCTGGATTACCATGACAGAAATAAACTCTCACACTTCAAAGTACAACGTCAACTGTATTACTTTTGTCTAATACTATTGCTGATTTTAATTGAAAAAGCACTGCTACGGATTAAACAACAGCCCACCCCCCCATTTTCTGTGTCTCTGTGTAGCCAAAGTTACACCTACTGGTAACCAGTCGTAGACTGTTGACATTAATCTCCTAATCCTGTCTACCCAAAGAATAGTACTCTCTTTGTATTACTCTTTTGAGGTTTGTCTAATGTGTATATTTTCTTGAATTGGTTCCAAATTCAAAACTATTTTTATTAGTCACCTCCATTTAAATAAAATATAAATGCTGCTTTTTTTACTAGTGCAAGTAAATTGATTTTGTGCTCCTCTGAACGTTAATGCCTCATATACAATGGCAGATCCCTGTAGCATTCTCTGCTGGTTTTGCTTTCAGTATTCTTTGTTTCTACTCCTTTAAGACATTGTGATTAAACATTGTTAACAGTAACTAATGCTAAAAATGAGTTTTAAAAGATGTCAATATAAAACTTTCTTCAAAGTGGTCATAGCCATTTTATAATAGCACTGGCCTAAAGAATCAGTCACTGACAGTCACCAGAAATGTGCCATTCCTGCACCATTCTGATTCAGGTTTTCATCTCTTGCTCTTGCAGTCACATTCTCTTCTACTTTTCCTGCCCATGATTCAGTTTGTTGGGTATGATGATGTTAAATTCAACTTCCAAAAGAAGCTAAAACCAGCGTATAAAAATGATCCTGCTTAGTTTCCATTTTTTTCGCAGCTTTCTATGGGAGCCATTCTTCTCTGGCGGCCTGCCAGTTATCTTGTGACATTTCACCAATCTTCAAGCAGTTTCCATTATTTATGAATAATTATAACACTTGTACCACAAAACTCCTAAGACCCCCCATTGCCTAGTAATTCATAGGGGTTTTTAATATTCCTCCAAATGTAAGACATTTGCTACAATGTTCCTCTAATATAAAAAAAAATAAAAAATACTAGGGGCACAGATTCTGGGGCTTTTTCACTTTGAAGCCCAGTTCTGTCGCTTGAAAGAGGTTAGCACAGTATATGCTGGATTAGGCTCCCTGGATTTAGTCCCAATCTTTCTTTCCTCTGAACCTTTGGAAAGAGAACAGGCAAGACTGCTCATTACTGTTATAACATAACACAGCAAGATTGGAAGAGAAAAAAAGGTGCGAAATGCAGTAGTCTTTAAGATACTGGCCACAACATGATCACTAAACAACTATATACATCTCTAAAGTAATAGGCTCTCGGGGACAGCTGAGTAACTGCACTTGTACCTTCTCGTGGGATAGGGTAGCAAAAACTTCCCTTGCAGATCTTTTTCCATCTCAATCAGATGCAATAATAGAAACGTACTATCTTTATATAACCTTGGCTTATACATGGTCATGCTCTATCTTGAAATGTGGAAAAATAATACAGCAGTGGCAAAACATAAGCCGGATTCATACAGTGTTTAGCAAAATGCAGTACTCCCCTATTACTATGTCTTCTATGTGAAGTTAAGCTTGTGGTTGTTAAATCAGCATCTCAGTTCCGTTTGGCTTGATTGCTTTCTCCATTAATCAGATTCTTCTCTTGTTGTTCAGCTAAGGATTGCCATTTCTGCCTATTTTTTCTACAGCCATCCAGTAAAGGGTAGCAGGCCTCTGACACATGCGTTAGGGCCTGAAATAAATTAAGAACATGTAAAACATTATATTTAACAACAAAGTAAGTGTTCTTAAACACAACCATTAGGGAGACCAGAATGGTTAAAATACGAGGTCTGTCTATAATTGAAATGGAACAAGTATGTTGTATCATCAGAGTGAAGGGAAATGACATTTTGATATTTAAATATAGAATTGAAAAAATAAATAAATGAACAATTCGTAAGCATTTTTGTATGTTTTCCTTTCCTGATGGAAGTGATGAAAATGTATTCTCACACTATGACACTCAGTCTGTACTTACATAAAGGATTCTGTTGGCTTTTGGAATGAATTCACACTAATCAGAAGTGGGAGTTTAATAGTTCAGTGTGGAAAAATGAGGTATGGGAAAGTGTTTGAGCTCACTGGTTCTATAACTACTATGACTAACTGCAAAGTACACAGAGAAAAATCATGGCCCCTCTGCTGGTCACTACACGAAATGTGAAATCAGTCAGAATTTCACATGGAATTGGTCTCATTCAAGTAACATGAGGTAGCAATGTCTAATTCTCCTGTAACTTTACATAGAGACCCTACTGAATTATCAGGCCATATAAATTTTCATAGTTCCTTTTGGCTTTATAGGCTGCTTCATTAGTTCCAGCAGACTTAATCAAATTATTCTTGATTTACACCACTGTGAGAAGAATAGGGCTGTCAAATATCTCTGGATTTTTCCTGTTTTAGTTATCTGAATGTATCTAAACGGAATTTAAAACTGCTAAATGGTACTTTTTTACCAATTAAAAAATGAGGAGAATTAAACACATTTCTCTCATTTTTTTCAGATTTCTGAACTTAAATGGAAGACTTTTAGATCATTCAGTTTAACTGCACTGGTTACCTGGCTAACACCAGCCACAAAGCTTCGGTTCACTGGGATCTGACCTACTCTGAATACCATGGTAAGTCACATACTTGCATGCTGTATATTGGGAACTCATCTCTTTTTGCATTGTGTCAAATTCCTACTGGCTGGGTGAAAGCTAGGAAAACAGTGAAAAGGCTGTCATTACAACCCTGTTTATTCTTTGCTTTTCTAGTGTTAGAAGGTTGGGAATTGAACTGTGTGCTTGTTGATTTTCAAAGTAATGAAATTGAAGTTGTGTATATGTTTTGCCATTTATTATTCATTGAACAAAACAAAAATCTGTGTAAACAGGTAATATCCCCTACTTGTACTCCAGTCAGAATAAACAGACACTGGATCAGCTCAAACCAGGTTCCCTTCCTTGGATTTACCAGTACTGTTATGGGTTTTGGCACTTCCTTATAGGCTCCCCATCCTCTTCAGAGCTCTCTGCCCCTGCAGGTAAGTCACTCTCCCTTAGCTGTCAGGCTAGGACACGTGCTGGCATACTCTATCCAAAGTCCCAGACACTGTCAGCCTGCTGTGTGCTGCCTCAGTTCAGGTCAGACGGGAAGAGAACATTTGTAGGTGCTTTTGGCTGCAAACCTGGAATGGCTTTGTGTTCACTGTGACATAAAGCTGCAGTAGCTAGAAATTACTCATGCACCTCATTTGCTTGCAAATCACCTTGTTACTCCCACTGGAAGATTCTCAGGAGTTAGTCTGTCCCTTACCTTTCTTTTTCTCGCCTCTGTTCCTGCACTTCCTACAGTGCCAGTGAATATGCTTTCACTCCAGTGCTTTACTGGTTTAGAAAGTCAGAAATCAGTTGTTTCATTTCACACTGTATCTGACTAAGCATCTGCTTATACAACAATTCGACCAGGATAAAAAACATTTCAGTGGATTCTCTCATGCACTGTTTTTGTGTATGATGAAAGAGAAAGAAATAAAATAGGATGGGAAATCCTATTAGACTCCGCTAAATTTCCTATACCTATCATATAATCTTTTGCATGAAGAATTCTGAATTCCTTAAAACTCTTCCATGACACTTTGTATCACTGTGACTTTCCCTGATGATCACAGCAGCTCACTGGAGCTGGAATCCACAGTGTAACTTAGGGATCTAACACTGTGTGCACAGAGCACAGCAATTACCACTAGGTTTTAAAAAAACATAAACATATTAGTCACACAAACATACCATTGATGATAAATACTAAAATAATATTTTTTTTCAACTTATGCTTCAAATAATGAACCATTTTTTTCAACTTATGCTTCAAATAATGAACCATATGTAATATATAACCAAAAAAATATTTTTTTTAACTAAGGGACTAGGTTTTTGATTTTTCTTCTGATATTAAATCTGCATCTATTTGAGGCTACAGTGAGAAGTTCTGGGTTTAGATATTTGCCGTTCTTTCTTAGGCACCATACCTCATACAGCTGCAAACAAACAGCATCTATGAATCCAACCTGCATGCTGGGAATTTTATTTTTCTTCTCTCTGTTCATTAGATCCTGCAGATAAGAAGTAAAGAAGCTCTGTGCTTAAATGCATTAAATAAAAAAACCCAGGCAAACCCAAAGAGGCTGGAATTACAAAGCAAAACAAGCTCAGCACAGTAGGGTATCACTACATGTGTTACAATGGGGGTAATTTGACTGTGGGACTTCCCATAGAAGATTGTCTTTGGACTGACAAAGCCCAAACAGAGCTAGACAAATAGGCAAGCTTACTGGTTTGGGAGTTGGTCCTATATTCTGGTCAGGGAGAGAAACTGTGGCTTTTGGAAGGAGCATGAAGGGCTCTTTGTAGAAGCCAGTTTTCAAAGAGGTGATTCTGCATGACTGCCACTTACCGTTGGTTCTATGTTGAGTTCCTTCCGCTCTTTATCTCCTTGATCAAAGAACTCAGTAGCTACAAGCTCAGCGATCTGTAAGAGATTGCACACATTGAGAGCTTGAAAAGTTTGCGTGCTCCCTACAATCAAAACTGTTTCTTGTGTTTCCTGTCTCTCCTTAGGATATATTGAGTTGGGACCCCCTATTAAGAGACTCTCCATCTTAGCAGCTAGCTTTTAAAATTCTCTATGTACACATCTGTACACAGACAAAACACCTGCATGTGCTGATATTTACTCTGACAAAGCAAAGGGAATAAAATGGCACACGGGCATCTTACCACTGATAACAGCCAGAATGATCAACACATAGAAAAAGGTCAGCTGATACTTGTGTGTTGTCCCAATTGATTGCCTTGTAGTAACCCAGAAATGTTGAAAAAGAATAAAGATTCCCAAATTACCTTGAGATTATTGCTAACATGGTGGCAGAGCTAAATGCACGGGTCTTGCTACAAAGACCTGCAAAACTCTTCAATCCGCATACAGCACTCCAAGGCACTGCTTCCTAAGGCTCTGCATTCCACCACCGGGTGGAGGAAGCAGAAGCTGTTATGTGAAATTTGTATTGAGCAAACCACAGAATTAAGCACATACCCGTTGCTGAACTGGCCATGGCTTGGCAATGGCTGATAAATCACAAGCAGTCATCAGCATTGCTCTGTAGAAAAACACAGAAAAAAGTTTATAAATTACTCTATTGTGAAATATATGTAGCCACCAAGTCAAGTGTTCAGTAAAATAGAATACAAAAGTTCATGGAACATCAAAGTCACAGAAAAACAAGTGAAATGAACGCAAAGTTCCAAAGGCATCCAAGGCTGGATGGTGTGGTCGACTTTCACCTGTATGCAATGAACACACAGATATAAGCAAATCTGGACTGGCTGATTTGGTGGATTCATATCAAACAAACTGTTTCATTTTATTTGCTATAGGACAGACAGCACATTTACTTCTTTCTGACATTAGCAGTGACGGCCATCTTCATTGACAGGATGAGGGCCAAGGGCTGAAACAGGAATAGACACAGCACATGAGTAAATTAGACTGCTTTTTCAAGGGTCTGAATTTGAAATACGGCATCCTTCCTTTCCGAGACAGCCTCTGTAAGCCTGCTTTTCTCTAGGGGTGCACTACACTATGCGTCTCTATTCTTAATCATCTTTTTTCTTCGCTGCCAATAAGGAATCAGCTTCCAAACAAACTGCATGTCCTGCATCTTTATTTATTGGTTTCAGCAATTCAGTCTTTAAGTATAAAGTATCAACAACACCTAGAGAGGAACCCTACCCTCTTAAGCAAGAACAGAAATGCTCACCTAAATGCTCCACGTGCGTTGTAACAAAGTTTATTATGCAGGTTGCAGACTTAGTAATTCAGACCCGAGGGGTCATTCAGTGACCTATGTGCCAGTTTATACAGTCCCACAGCACAGAGATCTGCTGGTTTTAACAAAATTCAGAGCAAGACAGCATGAAAAAAATGGGTACCTAATAATATTAACAACTTCTTAATCATTCTGCTTTTACTTACAAAAATAGCTCTTTCTGTGTAGGATCTTCCCAATTAAACTGCTTCTTCCTTAGAAGTTCAAAAAATTCTCCTCTCCTCCTTTAAAAGAAGTTAAAACAAAAGATTTTTCAGCGTTCTGACACAATCCAAACCTCCAGCAGTGACTATTCAGCAAAACTTGCCTCTGACTTACTTTATGTACAGTGCTAGGTCTGTGGCAAGAATGGCTTGTTTTATCATTTTCAGTGTGGCCTTGTATTCTTCAATGGAAAGGCTGCTGAGAATCTGATTTCCCTTTGCAAAAAAAAAAAACACAACCAGTGTTGTCAGTAAAATGGGCAAAAGCACCCCCGCTTGCTAAAATGTCTCTTAGATACTAAATCATTGTGAGCTGCTTGCTGATCTCTCATGTCATTCTTTTGCCCTGCCTCCTTTTGCAGATTCCCCAATTTAAAAATAAAAATTCCAGTCTTCTTGAGTAATGGCAGAAAGCTGCACAGCACCAGCATCATAGTTGACTATTACAAAATGAAACTACAAGCAGAGCAACATCAAAGCCTTTAAGTCCATTTAATTCATCAAAATTAAATTTGACACTAATTGTATCGTAGCATTTCTCCTCCCTTTCCCTCCTGCCTCCCTAAAGCAGAGGAACTATAATAGATTCCAGTACCTGTCTATACACTTCATGTAAATTAAAATATTTTCATTGAAGCAACATGAATAACAAGCTATTACATAGAAATATAAGCGCAGCAGCCCACTGTTAAACCAAAGCTCTGTGGAGCTGCTGAAATGGCAACTTGCCTCCACTGGGTTTTTTTCGTGTACTTTCCTGTCTGAATAGGAAAGAATCATTACAGTACAAAGGATGCTGGAAGTACCATACCTGTGATACGAAATGAGCAGAGAAAATAGATTGGTTTGAAATGATTGTGCATGCTGAATAACTTGTCTTAGAATTAGTTAATAATATGAACCAAGAAGAATGTCATTTTATTTGCATATTTACTTAACTTAGGTTTGGCTTCACTTTGGAATGTCAACATTAGTGGTGTTTAGTTTGGTCTCATCAGGACTGTTTTGTGTATGTGTAAGCCGGAATGTTTGTTGAAACGAGAGCAAGGACTTGGGTTTCTTTGGTGGTTCATAAGAGGTCATGAAAATGGCAACAAAGGCTTTTTTTTTTTTTTTCCCTTTGGTCAAGGGAAGCAGGTACTCAAAAGGATATTAGCACGGCTTCCCTTATCAGGCAACAGTTGGAAGGGTTCGGGGGCGCTCAGCAATGGAACTGTTATTTCAAAACTGCTGCATTTGCTTTCTTTACCCAAAAAGGAATAAAGATCTCTTAGGAATGTATAAGGGTGGGAATCCATCCAAAAGCTAAAAATAAAAACTAAAATAGAGAATAGTTTCCTTCAGCATACACAAAAATGTGGCACTCACTGGACTATTTAGGATCATAAGGCATTGATCAAAGTGATGATGCTCCATGATTGAGTGGCAATACAATTGAGCCAGTGGATGTTCGCTTCTGAGGAGTAAAAAGACCCATTAGATGGAGAAATCAAATTAAACATACTGCTAATCCAGAAATGACTTACATTTTTATGTCCTCTTTTCATTATGAGTTTACCCCCACCCACCCATGCTTTTTCTTAACCAGTTCCTTTTCCCCTTCTGTGTAACTGGCCAAACAAAATGAATACATTTGGAAAGACGCACACAAGAAGTGAGAATGTAATCTAAGGTTTTATGAAGAGTGAAATTTCTTGTATGAAAAGGAAAGGTGACAAGAAGGGTTCATTCACAAGCAAAATTTAAGTGACTGGTTTGTTTTTTCTAACATTTTAAACACCTGCCTGGCATTTTAGTCAGCTGAACTACTGAGTTTGTAAGTAATAATGCAGACCTAATTGGAAGCCCATTGGTACCACTGGCAAATCCCTGCTGACCTCAGTGGACTCTGGTGCAGGGCCCAAAATATTCATCAGGTAATTTCCCAGTATTAGTAACTGTATTGGTATTTTATTTCTCAGCACTTTCTGCTGCAATATTGTTACCTACCCTTTGCCCAGGGTAAAATGCAAAATCGAAACATGATGTTGGTTGTACTACAGGCAGTGAAAACCAGCATGAAACCAACTGTGCAGATGCTACCTCAGTCTAGAAACCAGAAATTACTGTTTGAGTAAGTTTAGGCAAAATGGAGAAACTCCTCCTCTCTGAGGATTTCTTACTTCCCTCTGTTCCTCATTGCACAACACAGTTCTTAGCTTTTGCTACTTTATCTTCATTTTCAGCCCTGGGTCCCACGTTGCTTACGTCATCTCTTCAATTAAATTCTTTTGGAAGTCTGTTTTGCTGCTGATCCTGAGTCTATTACTCTAATTATAATCTGACCTACAAATATTTAATCATGTAAGAAATTATTTTTTAGCATATAGTTCCATGGGACCTTTTCTCTGGTTAAGGATCGTTCACATGAATTAATCATTGCAGAATTGGGTCCCTATATAAGTGAGTGCACACAGAGGCTCAAATAAAAGTCGTAAGAGGAGACTCCAGGGATTTAAGAAGCACAAAAATGTGGAGAGAAAGATGGAAAGACAAACAAAAACGCAGAAGGGGAGATTAAAGGATGCAGGCCCCTGAGGATTATGGGCTGGCTGCCCAGCACCTCCTCTGAGACCACTGCAAGAGGAGTATAGAGCAAATAAGGCTTGCGTGTTTCTGTAAGGAAACAAATTGTAGGATGGTGCCAGCACACGCTGGGTGAAATTCCCATTGAGTTAAGCAGGATGCAGGCTATGTCACCTAAAGTTCATCCTGACTGAAGAGAGAAATATGTGAGAAATATCTGAAGTTATCTTCCCAAGTACTGCACCAAACTAGAGCTTGCTTAGTACTTACAGACCCTGGTTGTCTGGGAAGACACAAGTGCTGGAAATTGTCAATGGGCAGAGCTGGATTGGCTACTGGACAAATGACAGATGCTCTCTACTAACTAATAAACTCAGGTCCTACTTCTGTAGTATGTACCATTTCTGTTCAACCACCACACCAGGTAAAAGATGCTTTTGCTTTCTGAACACAGTGGTTTGGAGTTTCATACAGAGTTTTCATACCCTGTGCTTGCCTACTTTACATGTGGGTTTGGAAGAAAAAGAAAATAAAACCCCTGAATATCTACCAAAATACCTTTAAGCAATTCATTTCCTGTAGTTTCTACTATCAGGACCATTTTAATTTTTTAAACCCTATTGCTTAAGAAAAGAATCATATGCTAAGTGTCCGCTCGCCCTGCTTTCAAGGAAGAAACAAAAACGATCTGTTCCTGGAAAAAAACAACTTTTCCTTTAGACTTAAATGAGAGTTTAAAAATAAAATTCATGGAACTTTGTATTGCAAAAGAATTATTAAGCTGTAATCATCTCCGTTTTACAACATGTGCAAATGTTAGATTTTGCTGTCTATGACACTTTCCCAGGACATTTTTGAGAGGATATTACGCATCTCCAGATGTCTTCCAGGAAATTTATTTTTAAATAAATAGAGAAAAAAATAGCTATCTGGTTCCAATCACTGCAGGGCTGCAGTTACTGCTGGAATTCCCTATTAGAGAGCTAGAAAAAAGATCACTCTTTCAATTTTGTGGATTTGGGGGATTTGTTTGGGTTGTTTTTTCTTTACATGTTAGTCAGTGTTATTCTGAACATATATCTGAAAGGCAGGAATTCTGTTTCAGCTTACTTATTTTCTACCTTTCAGGATTCTCTGCCTCAAATTTTTCCTCCTCTAGTATCTTATTTTACACACAGCGAGAACAGCAGACCACTTCTTCCAAAGGCAGCCTCAAAACCACTCTCCAACTCTGCCAGAAAAAGATACAAGTATATGTTTCTGGGTATCTTTTCCCCATCTCTGGTCAGATCAGGACACGTTGCCGTATCACAGTCATCGCCTTATAGCATGTTTTAAGTCAAGCCATTTATTTAATTGAAGAATCATATACTGTTAATTGAAGTGAATACTAAATTCACTGAAAAACACATTTTGGGCAGATCTGAAACTATTAATAAAGTCTAAAATAACTCAAGTATTTTTAGTTAAAAATTAAAATACGGAGAAAATTTTAGAATGTGCTTCATTTTGATAACTTCAAAGCGAAGTATTTTGTTTAGTAAGAATGTTTTGTTTCAGGCTTTTAAAACAAATTTGACTTCTTGAGCTTGAAAGGTTTTTCTGTAATTCCAAAATTGACCAAAGTTAAAGGGTACAGATAACCCTAAATCAATTCAAAGCAGTCAAACATTTTTAATGTGATTTTAAAGGTATCTTACCCGATTCAACTTTGAATTCTGGAAAAACATGGCTAAATCACGAGTAAAACAATCGGAGTTCCAAGTGGTAGGGAGACACCTTTGTTATCAGATGGCTGTAAACCTTGGCTCTGTGCTGGCCCAGACTGGACGGGGAACGGCTGGTTGTTGGGAAGGGAGCATTCTGAAAAGCTGCACATTTCCTACACAGTGCTCCTTAGAAGCTGGGACCTTTAGCTGTCACTGCATGGGAAATGGGGGATGGGACGTGCGGAACAGCAGCAGGGAGATGCTGCCCCTGCACAATCTACAAAGAGTTCACTTCATCTGTCATCGTACTTAGTCAAGAAATGTGGTTGTGCATCTTTGCTTAGGACTCGAATGTTACTTCTTTTGTAAAAACCCACTCCTTTGTACAGCCTTGCCTCATCAATTCGGTTGTACTGAATTTAGCTCTTTGATTCTGGTATTCACTTGTTTTTATTTAACTTCTCTCAGACTTACCTCTGTATGTAAGAGTTGTTCACTCCCCTGTGATCCAAATCATGGCTCAGAGTTGCTATCAGCAAAGCCAGTGTTTCTAAGTCAGTCAGTTTGCTCTGTACGTAAAGAGTAATACAAGAAGTGAGTTAGCTTCACGATGGGGCTTTATTTAATGCATTGTGTTGATTTATATCTGCTCTCCTGTCCCTCCACACATAGCAGACACAACTCTGGCCCAAGGAGGACAGGGACATAAAATGCTGTGCTGAGAATAAGGGTTCTCTCTGAAGTTGTGGTGCACAATAATCATCAATCATCCTCAATGCAGCTTTCAGGAGGAACATCATCTAGCCTTATATATACTGATGAGAAAACTGGTACAGAAGAGAGTTGCATGTCACCTGGCAGTGAAGAGAGAGCAGGAGGATTTTTTTTTAATTCTGGCTCCGTGACTTTTAGTTCAGCTACTCTACTACCTCAAGGGATTTAGGATACCTTCCCTAAGTAGGTATAAAAATTCATTATACAAATGTTCTTGGAATAATCAGAAAGGAAAAATGTCATGTTTTTCATTGATCACCAGGCAAATAAATTCAACATTAGTTTAAAAGCGATGGAAAACAAAATTAACCAATATAAACTCATTATTAAAGAGCTTATTCTGGAGCTCCAACAAGGAGTAGTGGAAAGATTACAGTTTTCTTTTGTGACTATTCTGTATCTTTAATATTGTTCAATGCAATGGGATAGAAATTTTATTTAAATCTGTCCAGCGAGAAGCAGAGTCTGGCCAGAGCTACAATATTCATGCAGTGTTTCGTAATGGGACAAGAACAGCAGGCACAACAGTCAGGACAGGAATTTGCAGAACAGCTGGTGACAGCACTGCTGCTGGGGGGCTGTATCTTTCTTTAAGCAGTTACAACTTGTGTAGATTTGCAGCTGTTTTCTAGGTAATGAAACCTGTCCTTAGTCTAATCAAAAGACAAATCAGGTTGGAAATGACTGATTTTATGATTCGTCTAGGAAGCTGCGTCCCTCAATACTTGCTTTTCCCCTCAAGCTAGAGAGAATTGAGATACTTTTGTTCAATGCCATTCTGACTCCAGAATCCAGGCCATGAATATCAGTGTGGAGTGAATCCAATGTAGTTAGGAATAAAATAATTTATGGAAATTGCAGTGGAGACAGAGAGGATTCCAAAAATAGCAAGGAAGCTCTCAGGATCATTAGAGACTGCAAGACTGCACACAGAGCACAACCACCGTGTCCATTACGTACAGAAGTAGGACAGCCCTTGCCTTTGTCTCTTCCAGCACCTTTTGTTTGGTTTTTTTTTTAATGAGAAAAAGTTTGTAAAGGAAAAGAATGCCTCTTCAGTATTGGTATTAGGGTTTAGCCTACAAATAGGATTTATTTATTGTCTCAGAAACGCTTACTGTAAAATAGTATAAACCAACTAATAATAATTGTATGTAATAAAACTGAAGAAACATCTGAATTCGGAATGAACAGAAACAATTTGTTTGCTTCCAAAATATATAAACAATATCTAAAAATGTATTTTGGAAAAATTTTGAATCAGTATCTTTATTATTTAGGGGATCATCTAGG
The DNA here is from genome assembly GCA_013396935.1 of Baryphthengus martii. NCBI lineage: Eukaryota > Metazoa > Chordata > Aves > Coraciiformes > Momotidae > Baryphthengus > Baryphthengus martii. The sequence continues at coordinate 181,277 of VWZK01021199.1, read as the reverse complement.
CCTCTGGTATGTGTAATAAAGAACGATTAAGTTGTTTTCTAAATAATTTTTATTAAATTATTATTTAAATTATAGGTTGAAACATTGTGCAGATGTATTAAAATTAGCATTTAACTCCTTATTTCAAAAAAAATTGTTCTGTGGTTTGTCTAAAGATGTACTTAGCTCTGTGTTTGAACTTAAAAAATTTCCTGTTGAATATTTTAAGGAAACATCCTGAAAATAGAGTCAGTTCTTTTCCACATTTTTGACTTGCTTGTAGTGTAAGCATTAACTTTAAAAATGTACATAATCATATATACCTGTCTTATTTGAGATATTCCCATTGGGAGCATCCACCTGACTTATTTCCAGACGATGTAACTGAAACTGAGTATGTAACAACATGACAACAATTTCACAAGCCAAGCCCTTAAAGCCAGAAGTCTTCAGCAGAAATATTTGGATTCCACCAGCAATACTAAGGAATGATGAACATCTTACTGACATGACAATCAGAACTATGCATCAATACAGATTTTTTTTAGGCAGAAGGTTCTTAATGTAGAAACAGCAAAATATACCTGAATTTTACCAGTTTTTAAAGCAGCAAACATGCACTGCGCTGTATTAAAGGCGTGTCTCCAATTGTGATAAGCAACATTTTTCCGATAATTTTTCTTCACGCTTAAAATCCATCTGCAGAGAACCTTTAAGAAACAGAATCACATATTGTTAACCGTAAATGTATTAGAAATCTGTTCTCTTTATGAAAATTCATTCTCTAATCCTGCTTGAAAACTGTCTGAGTTACGTTCAGCTAACTGGGAGGAAAAAATCCTACTTTGTAATAACATATTTCATAGAGACATTTTATTTTTTTAATTAGTGTTCTCTTAAGAGCTGCTTTGATAATGAACATGTGGTTTTTCCCTCATATCAGCTTGTCAAAAGACAAGCAGAATTGGACTTTGGAAAGAAGATAAGTATGATAAAAAGACAGCTATTACTGTATTGCTGGGTAGTATTTTTTTATGCAGGGTGAAAGTATGTCCTGGCTGTTTTACACAACAGTATTACAGATCATGAGTTATACTTTTAAGAAAGTGAAAGGTATGAAGGTCAGATAGTAATTTGATTTGTAATAGAACAGGTTCCCTGGTTTAAATGGTTACATCACACTGCTCTATATCAACTACAGGCTGATAATCTGGGCCTTGGTTTGCTCAAGAAAATTCTTCGTGTTCTAGTGTAAGATACTGTATTGACAGAAATGAAAATTCAGTATCGTTCATCCCCATAAACGATTCCACACAGACACAAGCAGCAGTATTCTCTGCCTTTATACAGATTATCTTTAATACAGATTTCCAATTATATTTACTGTTGGCTTGTTTCACTGTTCTCCTGAATTTATGTCTTTATGCAAAGCACCATTTGACAGCATTCCTACCTCGTGTTTCATTTGGAAGTTTTGCACCAGGTTGAGGTCTGTGAACATTCGAATTGTACACAGTGTTGTTTCAAAATCTGAGAGCTCAAAATCACTGAAGTAGAAGTCAGTTAAGTTGAGAGACTGTGCGGATGGTACTACAGCAGCCTAGAGAAGAAGAAGAAGAGAGCACAATTTAGCACTTGGAAAGAGAAAGCATAACCTAAATGTCTGCTTTTTCATGAGAGAAGTAGTGAGATACTAAATGTTACCTCCACATTCTACTGAAACCTGATGATTACTTCTCATTTAGCTTTCCTTAGCCTTTCTTGTTTAACTTTACCTTGCTTGCGTCGATTTAACGCACACTTTTGCATAGATAAAGATAATTACCTGGTCAGTCTGTTATCAAAATCACCTAAGGCAAATTAGTAACCAAGAGTATATATGAAATTGGGAGACTGATAAAATAAGGCAGTAGAGTTATATGTTTGTTTTTATGGAAGTGCAGGAATCAAAATCTGCCACTGCTGACAGTTTTCTTAAAACGATGAGGAACGAGATGTCGGTAGAGCAGAATTCCTAACAGAATCCACATTCAGCACTATGGTAATCGGAACATGTTCACAAGGCAGAGCTTTCTCAGGGCTAGAAAACTTAAAAATTAGGGTTCACTTGTGATCAAGAATCTTTCAAACATGTGGACAATGCTTCTGATGTAATTTGAGTACAACCATCAGCCTTCAGTGTGAAATTTGAAATTATAATGTAGACAAGAAACCCCAACTCTATACTTTAAAAAATCTCTTTAAATTTTATTATCAGTCACCTTTCCATGTATTACAACTCTACTCTTCCTAGTTATAAAATTCAGAGTATAGGTTGTGCTTAAAAATGCAGATATTAAAGTTGCTAAAAAACCCCAAATGGTAAGTCTTACACTATAGAACAAAAATTAGTACCAGGCTTTTTTCGGCAAAAGAAAAAGTGGAAAAGAAAAAGTTCTCAGTGCTACTTCTTTACAGTTGTTTCACCTCAATATAAGTATGGTTTAAAAGAAAATCAGGTAAAACTGAAATGGTGAAAAAAATAAACCTGCATGCTTATCTTCCTCTTCGTAATTCTAGGGGAAAACATTTCTCCAGCCTGGGGAACTGTGTCCTAGAAGGCTGAGACACTGAGAAGGAAGCACGTGTCTACAGTATTATTACATGTAGCACGCAAATCAGCTCTCCCCATAACTACCTACACCAATCTCTGTTCCATAGAGTTTGTTCTTATCTTTCCTGTGTGTCAGAATTGGAAAGTCACGGCAGATGATGAAAAATGGTATTTATACAGGAAAAAAATTCCAACATTCTTACACATTTCTTGTACCAGTAATTTTCTGTCCCTCAGTTTGGATTCGTGTGGTGTTTCACCTATGAGCATGTGAAACAACCACCAGGCCTGTATGTTCTGTGGAAAATAATGCAACCATTCAGGAACTCCAGTGACATAATTTTGAGGAAACTGTAATTGCAGTCTGATATTTCATGACGAAGGGAGCTGGAAGGACACAGTAGGAGCTCAACAGAACATCTCATGCATGGGTTCTCCATTCATCATTTATCTTTCCCTGCCTTGATCTCCTGCCTTTGTCAGCCACATTATTTCATTTCAGCTGAGACATAAAAAACTATAGCTATTCAATTATTATTTAACTGGATTAGATATTTCCTCTTTCACTTACAGAAGCTAGTAGAGCCATCTGCCCCTCATTTTATAGCATGAAAGTTCCATCAGCTATTTAATTCCAAGTTGTTGAGCTAAGGTCAGCTTCTGTAAGCACTGACAAAACTACAACCTCTTGCTCAATTTCTCCACCTCAGGCACATTATTAAGAGCATGAAATGGTCAAGAAAAGAAAGCACGCCAATTAATTCCCCTCCTTGCGTAACTGTGACTTTTAAATTACTATGGCTTACTATAGGCATTGTATTACTAGTAATCAGTAGTAAATAATCAATTAGTGATTCCATTTCGTTACCTGGTTAAGTATAGAAAAATCATTTAAAAAACATGTCTTCTATTATGATTGAAAAACTTACAGATAAAGCTTGTGACTTCAAGTCATACACCTTCAAGGAAAGCCTCAAGCACAAGAACAGTCCCTTCTGGCATGCAGGAAGTCAAGCAAGCATGGTAAAAGGCTAGCAGGGATGAGCAGGGAATTCCTAATGGAGCTCAGATGAAAAAATGAAGTACACAGAAGGAGGAAGTAGGGATGGGCTACCTGGGCAGAATATAGAGACTTGACCAAAGTGTGCAGGGATGAAGATGGGAAAACCAAAGCTCAGCTTGAGTCAGAACTAGTGGTTCTGTTGTGTTTAGCAGTAAAGATCTCACCACAGAGATTATAACACAGGCTCTGAAGAGTAAACATGAGACGCACACTGGTCTTGTCGGTGCCTCTTTATTGATGAGCAACAGCGTAGTAGGACTCAGATGCAAAATCTGTGTGACCCTGACCATTCTAGAACTATCCTTAGTCTTGTGCCTTGTTCTGTGGCACCCTGATGTCCAGTCCAGTCCCACTCTGCCCAGCTTGTGGCTCCCTGTGTCTACATTCCTCTCCATCCCTCCATCTGTCCCGTATTCTTTTTCATGCAGCAGGAGTGATGGTATTTCCCCAGAATACCTGCTCCAGGAGAGAGAACTGGAGAAACTAAGCACAGGCTGGGCTCTGAACTACACTTGAAATGATAGCTGTAGTTATTCCCTAGGCAGTGGTTTCTAAACACAGAATTAACCATGAGCAGAACAGCACCCTGCACAGAAAGATAATCATAAAAAAAATTGTTGCATTAACAATTAAATACAGAATTTCTGTGTAAGGTCACACTTGGAATGCTTGAAAGGTACCAAAGATATAAAATATACAACATTCAGACTTAGACTCAGAAAGAAGACGAGTCAGTATTTTCCTTCTGAAATACTTAATCATCAACAGCCATCAGTATACTTCTGGTTCTCCCAAATAGCAGCTCTCAAACCTGTATCATTGTAGGCACCACAATGCTACCCTTTTATGTGATGTCAAGTCAGGAACTGATCAGTTTAAGCTTCACTATCATTTCTGCTTCTGGAAGATGTGCTTCTGCATGTGTAGGGATCACATCTGTGTAAAGGACTGCCTTCTGTCGTCCTATTTAATAGAATATTTCTAAAGTAATAGTAAAAAATTCAATTACCACTGTTACCTGCAGCTCCCTCGTTTCCTCCTCAGCAGCAGAAGCATGGTATGAGAGAACCTAGAGAAAGAAAAAAGCAGCCCTTAGTACAAACAACAGAGCAATATGATAAAAAGGTATTTTTCCTAAAGCAGAATTTTCTGCTTGCAGCTGCACTGCACTGTATCGCATTTGCTGGTGAAATCTAGTGTCCGTGCAGGGCCCACGAGGGTTTTAAGGGAACTCTCTGAAAACATATGGGGAAGATATCTGCAGCTTTCACAAACCTCCCACAGCACAGAATCTTCTTGAGATAATTAGGTCAAGAAAACGTAAATAGTTTCTATAAATGAGCAAAGAACTCTGATTTTCTCTTCGGAAAGTTTTCATGCCCCACTTTCAAAGACAAATAATACACGAAACAGCTATAATTATGAGCCTGACATTGTTGCCATAATAATCCTTCCCAGAGTTTATTCAGACATAAAAGAAAGTTTTGCCCTAACTAAAACTTAGCAAAGAAAAGTCTGAAAGACAATATGTTTGTTTTAAACTAACAAAATAAGCTCATATTTTTTTAAGCTGTTGACGACACATGACATGAAAACATTATGGAGGTTTTTGAGCAACTGGAGACTGACTTTTTTTGTAAAGAAGTCATCTTATATGCTAACCTATCATCTGTCTGGACTTCCTATATTATCTGTAAAGTGTTACAGTAGGAGAGGGAATTGCTAATTTGCCATATAAACAAACAGCTCTTTTTTTTAAGCACTGAAATTATTTTGACAATAATTTTTTACCTTTTATTACCTTTTTATTTAACATGACAATACAGATTTATTTGAGAGTTGTAACATTCCTTTTAGAGGCCCTGGGGTGCATAATCCCCATTTTAGGAATTCTGCAAACACTCTGTTTACATACTGAATGCTGGGAGATGCAAAGTCTACATGTTTTTCACTTTCAGCTTTGAGCTATCACCTCTGAGTAATTCCACTTCTCAGGCTAAAGCCCTCTTTAGCTATTAAGTTAAAGTTAAGAGTAACCAATTCAAAGGCTGACAGCAGATGACATTCATCCTGACATGGTTTGATGGAGTCTGAGGAAAGTGCTGAAAACCTGTAATAATGCTGCAGTTACTTCACAAACTGGTTTGTCTAAAGGACTGGGCCAAAGTCATCACAGAACACCTCTGACAGGAAAAGGAAGCCCCTAATCCCCCAAACCATTTCCTCTTCCTACGCACCAGAACAAACCTGCTACGTTGCCAATGTGTAGCCTCGTGTAGAGAAAGAGATACGTTCACCTCGCCACTAAATGTCACGAGAAAAGTTAAAATACAATACCAAATAAAATAATCTGCTGGGAGATACAAAAACAAGCAGAAAAACTCCTGCGCAAGTCAACAGGCCAAATTCTCCTGGGGGAGAATAATTTCTGTTCAGTATCTGAGTAGCTGCGCTTATGTGTAGAACAGGCAGGATCTGGAGATCATTAGGATCTGTTCTGGGCTAATTAAGGACCACCCAGTTTTTGAGCTCACCTCTAATGTCACCATCTGTTTGGCCATGGCTCTTTCTACAGCTTCGTACATCTGTGTGTTCTGGATCCCCAAGCCACAAAAGATGACAAATGCTTCCAGGAACTGTTCATCATTTCTGTTGAAAGCCTTGATTTTGCCTGAGTTTTCTTCCATCTTATTCACAAGTTGGCAAACCCCTGTGCCAGGATATAGAAATTAGAAGAAGTGATATAGAGAACTGCCAACATATCATTTGTTCTATGGAACATCAAGAGAAAAATTGAGTCTAGGACAGTTTAGCCGACAGTATAAATCACCAAGATATATGGAAGCGACACACAGGAGGGCTGCAGGATTTTCCCCCAAGTTTTTTAGAGTAATTTCACTGTATTACAGCATAAATGCTAAATATGTTATATATTACTTCGGAGACCTAAAAGTATTTATTAGGATTTGTAAAACAAAAAATGTAGGGCTTTACAGACTTGATTATCTTGTGAAATTCTAGGGTCGTTTTCATCCTCACTTTTATTATTAATAGTATTCTAGATTGATTTAATCCCTAAAGACAATTTGTCCTTTGGAGGCTAATTAAATTTTTGTAATCGTGCCAGAAGAACATTTATGAAAGTCAGAACAGTGATACCAGAGTTTTCACTTCCTTATTTGAGTCACTACTGAATTTTTTTTTAATAAATGAATTAAACAGAGGATACCCAAATTGAGGCTCAACGCTTAAGTACACTCCCTGATTCTATGCAGATGTGATTGAATTACAGCCTGCTCTGAAAACTACTGAACTTACTGAAAAACACCTTGCTGAATTCAGTTTGTTAGGTTAAAACTTGTTGATTGTTGCATCTGTTTATTTGCTATTAAGAATTTCTAGACTTTTCTATGGACATGCCATTAAAGGGTCTGGCAGGTAGGTGACTTCTACCAAATTTGCTGCAGCTTAAATCCCTGACACCATTTGAAGCAGAGGGAAATTCACACATATACCTCACTTTAATTTTACCTACCAAGTGGTGATTTCTGCTAAGAAATCAGAATATTAATTAAAGCAGCTGCATTGTAACATACGTTGTCTTTGGCCAAAACTGCTTTGGGGGTAATCATTGTCTTAAAGTGAGTCCAAATGTTTTCTCACTGTTATGAGTGTGAGTACTAACAGTTTTGAGCATAAAAGCTGGCATTTTCCTGGCTAACTGCATATAATTATCCCAGTGAAAATTACAGTTGCAGGTGAAAAAAATCTGAAAATAATTACTAACTGAAAAAGTATTCATTTTCTATAAATTGCTGTTGTGTACCAGTTTGTACACTTCATGTATTTTATGAAGAACACTTTGCAACAGAAAGAGTAAATATTAAATATGTATTTAACCAGCAAAAGAGAAGGTAACTATTTAGCATGCTGTTTCCAAGACACTCTTAACGATTTTTAGGTTTTCCTGCTTCACTAGAGCTGCTCCCAAATTGCACAGGATACATGAACAAGCTGAATGCCTTACGCGTTGTCCCCGTCAGGTCAGAGAGGTTGGATTTGCTCTCTGCTTATGGGTAGGGAAGAAAATAAAATGAATACTATTTTACGGCCATACCAAAAGTGAACATGATCAGCAGCTACTGTAAGGCTTTGTCAGTATTAATACCTTTTTTTTTATTAAAGTACTTCCAGCATTTTAATACTGCATTTTTACAGACTAAAAAAGCCCACTGAGGTTTCTATTTAAAAGCAAAAAAAAAAGTATTTGAGGGAGCAATGTGCATTTTCCCTGTTACAGTAGGTAGAAAAGCCGAGGAAAAGAATGTAGCACATACATGCAAACTGTGTTTTTAGAAGAACGTTGGCCTTACATATAGAAGTTTTAAAGTCTGATGACAATACAACACTGCCCTGTTTCCAAATTACATTCTGTTTGGGGAACCTATTTTACTATCAGTCCCCTCTGAAGAGATCAGTAAGAATATTATAATTGCACCTCTAAACTGTTGTGGCAGGGGTTGTGGTATCTGAATATTGCAAACAGGATTCTGACCCTTAATGAATGAGATGACTAGATACTTGATAGATAGTAAAAATATATAATCCCAGCAGATAAGGATTCACTAAGAACAAGACTAACTTTCCCTGGGAAAAAGAAGCTGACTTATAAAACTCTATAGGAAAATCTCATGAAACTCACTGTGGGATCTCTGTTTAGTACAGTTTATGACATTATAACTATTTCTATAGCAACTGTGATGTAATGAACACAAGATTAAAACTCAACAGTGAATAAGCCACAAAAGCAAATGAATTCTTAGCATTTGATGCATGTAAAGGCCTCTTTAAAAACTGAAACCGCAGTAAATATACTATGTAGTACTAAAGACTTTTAACTGCAGCCATTGGGGGGGGCATATATTATAATTAAAGGATTTCAAAAGTCCTTTATTGGGACATAGTTATAAAACCACAGGAAGATTCTGTAAAGCTTTCGCCACATACCTGAAAAATGCACTAGTCAGGAGAATAAAAGTTGCCCTATTAAAGATCTGAACATTAGGCAGGCTGTGAAACCTTAAGAGACTTCAAAGAACATTTCCCAATGAGATTTACTCAGGTTTGAAAAACCCACCTGAACGGGAGGCCTGACTGAAACTTTCAGTTTGAACTTCCACAGAAAATAATAGAAAAAAACTGTATGAGATAGATAGATGCAAATGTTTTATCAATAGCTCACAGCACAGTGAAAGCGCCAAATTTTGTAAAGCTGAGGTCAGAAGTGCTTATTTACTGATTTACATCTTCTCTTCCTTTCACTGCCTTGTAAAAGATCTGCACAAGCAAGACTGGTGGCTGACTCTCTGAACAGGAAGCAATGAAAACAATTTTACTTACAGAAAATTTTCAGATGCAAAGAAGCTATAAAAATGGTGAAGTATCACAAGAGTGTCATAGATACTTGGTAACTTATTAGGTAAGCAATTTACAGTCAGGGTTGCAGTGGACTTACTAGTTGAAAACATGATAATTAAGGATCTTTTCTCCTGGGCTGAGATTCCATGTTGCTGAGATTTTACTGTGGAGCACAGAAATATTTCTATGAAATGTATAAAAATATTTTTTGTAAAGATACCTACCTATCACTTTATTCTTTTTCCCATTTTTTATTGGTGTACACAGCAAACTCTTCATATGTTGACTTACATTTTCTGCATTGTCATTCTGTTAAACAAAGAAAAAAATACAGTTACAATTTTTAAAGACTAATGTTCAAGTGGCTGAAGTGGAAAAGCTGCAGGGCAGGGGTCTGCAGCTATCCTTGGCTTAAGTAGTCCTTCAAAAGGCAACCACGTCTCAAAGATTTTACACATCTCTGGCTGGCTGGTATAATAAACACCGTATCTGATACAAGTTCTGGTGAATAACAGGGCAGGTAATGGTGACCATCTTCATTCAGTAGGATTTTACAGTGACTTGCATAACTGTGCTAAAAATGTGGTAGTTTTATACGCGGTTCTTTCATTAGAAGGTACCACTTCCATGAGAATGACAACTTTGTACCAAGACAAAATGTTCCACTCAGTGCAGCTGAAAAGAGATCAGACAGGGTTTAGGGACACCTTTTTACTCTCATCAAGTGATGAGCTGTAAAAGGAACTGACTTCCCCCCTTCCCAGCATACCTCCTCGCTTGCAATATGGTGATGTAAGAAACAGATGTCATAAAACAAGAGTAGCAACCTGGTATTAAGCTAACTGTGCAGTTTTGGCAGTAAAATTTTTGTTAACTCTTTTGGTTTGTTTGAGGTGCCTTGGTTAATCCACTAACACAATGAAAGGAGGCTGTAAAAAAAGGATCTAAGAATCAGCATCTCTCCCTAGACCTCTCCAGCAGGGGCAGCTGAGAAACACAAAGTCAAGCTTGCATGAAAAAATGGGTTTATGGCTACCCTGTGAAGAAGCTGCTGTTTCATGATGAAGTTTAGATGCATTGAAAGTCAAACTGGACTCAATTGGAGATAAGACCACAATGCTTAATAAAAATGCCTGAGCCAGTATTCACAAACAGGAAGGAGAGGATGCAAAAAAAAGGCTTAAATGCCTTTAAGGAGTCTTGGAGATATTTGAACTTCGTTTCCACTGCACTAACTTTGTTGGTTGAGGAAAGACCATGCCCACATGACTGCTGAAGCTTAGCATTTGGCTTCTGTACTGACCTTCCAAGTGACCTACCCCTGAGGCAACATCACAGCTGCTCTTCCACAAATAAACCCAAGCTGTTGTTCTGTTTCATGTCACTACCTATAGGTAGTTGAGACCATTAAAGCATTTAGAAAGTACAAAGTTATTTTCATAAGGTGAGTGAGCATGCTGTTGAGTGTCCTCCAAAGAAAGAGGCAAGCCAGGGTTTCTAGGGCACTAAGTACGCTTGGGATTTCCCTCATGTCAGAGTTCATCAGATTTCAAAACATTTAGCCTACAGCCCTGCCTTGACACTGCTTCTACACACTAGTGGAGACCAGACACTGGATGTTGAAAAACATTATCCAAAATTCCTTCTAGCAGTACTATTATTTTCTTTCTGTGAGTTTCTTTTCCATGCATAAGGTGTAAGTCATCTAGATTCCAAGGAAAACTGTAAAAGAACTCTAACTCTACTGACAAAGCTATTTGTTTTATTTTAAAATGTCTTTAAAATAATCACCTCTTTCTTTATTGATCTAATACAATATATCTGTCCAGTTCTGGTTTTGCTTCCACTTCTGCAGTTAACTGCTGAGAGCCCCCCAACACTCACAGTAAACTCCTGTGGATTACTGTGAAAACCTCCAACTGTTCTTCACTCAAATGTTTTCCATAGAACGTACTGCAAGCTCTCCACATTGCACTATTTATTGATAACTTAATGTTAAACTTTTTTCATACTGGCTGTAGGGCTAAATCCCTCTCCTGGCCACCCAGTTCACTGCACGAATATTGTACCATTTCTTTACTGATAATGAATTTTATCAAGCAAATGTACCTTCCTTTGCGTTTGTGTAATTCTAACCATGGCCATTAAATTAATAGAAATAATAAGGGGAAAACAAAAAAGTTTCAAAAGGTAAACAGAAAAACATTCTCCATTTCTGAATTTCAAATCTAAGCTTATTTTACTTACTGTCCAGGGAAATCTTCTGTCTTTGCAGACGTCGGGGATGTTGAGAGGCTCCATCGTATTCTTGACATACTGAGCATACATGTAATTGATTTTGTTTGTATCATAGTCCCTGAAGGATACAACATTATAATGCACTTAGTATGAAAATGAGTCATTTCATTAAGCAAAGCAGGTAATTGTGATATTTTTCCTGTATGACGAAAGGATATAACTAATAGATACATAATGGAATTGAGTTCAAATCCTGTATCCTAATCCAGCTGTCATCACAAGACTGCAGAGTGGCTTGATTTATACATTCCACCTTTTCTTTAATATTCAACAATGTTAACACTGAACTCCAAACTTAAGAACTAAACAAGTCAGTACAGTTTATACAGATGAAGGATAAAGAATAAACTGGGGTTATATTGAAATAAACAGACCTTTTAGAAAATAAACTCCATTCACAAATCTCACAGACCTGAAAAATCACTTTGGGATGAAATTCCCATATTCTTTAAAGAGAGTGCAGCAGGTAACATTTGTGAATTTTCCGCTTGTAAATTCGTTTCAAATTTGTTCTGAAAGTAAAGGCAGAATCAATTGCCTGGGGATTCTGTTACTAAAATAGAACTGTTTATTCCAAATCAGGACATAAAATACCTTTACAGAATCAATCATCTCCTACTTTTTTAGCCACAATGTATGCAATTAAGGCACTTCAAGTCTCTTGGACCCTTTGCCTGCTTTGGAGGAGGACATGTGTCCTAATAATAAACCCACTCCTATCAAGTTCCTGTCGTTTCTTTGACTTGATTTTAGTGATCCTGCTGGAGTAAGGACCTTCACAGCACTGGAGGAAGGGAATTATTCTTTCATTAGTTCCAAACCTGCTTATACAAGTCAATGCCTCACCATTCTCAAAACTGGTCTGATATGGGGTTTGATTTGTGGTCCTTGATTACATAATAAGCCGAAATTGTATTATGTAAAGTAATACATCTCATCCATGTCATTATATTTCTGTTGTTGACCAAAATTGTGCCCTTCGAGCACAGCAGATGTTCTAACTCCAATGGTTGGCTTCTAGTACAGTCTTTGGTATATAACTGTGCTGTCTCATGAACAAGATTCAAAAATGCAATTAGTCCTCCAAGATTCCTTCCTTATCAGTTATGAGAAAGAATTTACTGATGGCCCATGCAAGCAGTAAATTACATTTTTAGTCCATTTACTAGTAACCATGAAAGGGATAATGAATAAGAAGGGTAAATTCTCTTCCCCATTCCCCTAGTGTAGAAAAGGAAGTAATCAGGAGCTTTTTCTTTCACCCTGTGATCTTACTAGCCTGTTGTACCTCTGTACTTTCTTTTAATTCATTGCTTTACCTCTTTAGAGTTTCAGCTGAATCTTCTAATTCCTCAGATTCCATGTGGAACACGCTAGAAAATGAATCCTGGAATACCAAGAGGATATTTTAATATGTAGGTGTGAAAGGTTGTCACAAGTTAGAATAGTAATATTCATGAAAACCTCGTTGCAGTTACTAAAACCTATTCTGTAATAAAAACATGTATAAAAGTATTTCATTTCATTGCACATCTAGCAGCAAGTCTACAGGATCCTACCATAAAAATATCTTTTGATACAACTTTAAATGTCATCGAAGTCTCTTGAATCTCTACTGATCACTATGAGAAGAAATGCCAGTATTTACAAGCTGCGCCAAATTTATCTGTCAGCACAAAACTTCTTTATTTCAACATTCATCCAATTCTAGACCTGCTTTGCTTGGACAGGTGAGGACACCAAAACCTTTAAAACACATTAAGTCATCTTTTTGTTGCTTTTTATGCAGCTTTTTTTAACAGTCGAAAAGCCTATATGTGGAGAGAAATTAGATTCGCTCTATGCTAAAGATTCAAGCTACAGACTACCAACTAGGTGCTGGAGCTTATCTGTCTTGCAAGGACAGTGTGAATATGTGAATACAAAAAGTATGTAAATTCCTCCTCTGCATTCTTGTCTGCAGGGGTGACTTCTAAATACAGTGAGAGATGGCAGATGATCACAAATGCTGTGCTAGTTCTGTACACTCGTAGCTATAGTGAGTAGTAAAGGTAAAGCTAGCAATGCCAGTGTAAGACTGAGGCATGCAACAGAATATCCTGCTCCTTCTTCTACCGCCTGTTTTCAATAGGAAGGAAGTATAGGTGGGCAGGTTGGAAAGGAGTTGTGCTTTGCTTCAGTGTGCCAGGATCTCGGGACACGGCATGATTCTGTTTAGATACCTTGTTTAGATACTCCCTGCTTAGATATACTCAAGAAATAAGAAGTGCTGTCAAAACTGGTTCTGTATAGTAAGCAAAGGCCACATTGTAAGCCCACACTGCTCCCAGGGAATAAGCACTTCTGCCTTTAGACAAAAACCGTACTCACCGTACAGTCTTCGTCCACTATGAAGATGGTACACCTCTGCACTTGCATGAAGGATATTATAGTGGCCGCTATCTTCTTCAGGATCACTTCCAAAGATTGCTGCTCTTCAAAAATCAGGCTGGCAAGATCAAGAAGCACCTGGGGAAAAGGTCTGTTATGAAATTTTGACTCATGATTTAAGCAGTAATTATCATGACTACTGTCTTTGATCTTTCTCCTCTTCCCTGAATCAGGAAGTCAACATGTATGTCTGTGACCAAAATTAAGTTTCAGTTCTCACACAGACCACAAGGTAACAGCAAATTGTAGCTGTTGGAGGAGCTATAAGATGGAAGAAATAAATAGCCTAGTAAGCTGTCTGATGTTTTTGGTCAGAGAGACAGAATAGATTTCAGCATTAACAGTTTGTCAAATGAAACCTGAGAAATCCAGACAACACACAATTATTTGTCCTAAGGAAATCTAATAGTTCCTAACAGCTCCTAACAGATCGCTCAATTGATGAAAACAACATTTAGGTATAGTCTGCTGTATTTCAAAGCTGCTGCTGGACTCAGCTGTTCAAACATGCTCATATTACATTCCTTTTTTCCTGACAAGAACCACGAAGCCAATTTGAAAAGATGCTCCAACGTTGTACCAGGTTACAAACACTGATAGTCACTTGCAAACTCAGACCTACCACAAAAATTTTAAAACAACTGCTGTGTAGTTGTTTTTCCAAAGCCTTTTCATACCGATACGGCAGACGTTCACCCGTAAAGGCCATGGCATTAATAACCCATCAGTTATAAAGATGGCTGAAAAATGCAGTTCCACTTATCAGCAGGAAATTCAGTTTTCCATCTGATTATTACTGAAAATATGGTTAGTCACTATTTATATTTGTAGCAGACTAAAAGAGCAATTTGTATAAACTTCTACCGTTCTGTAGGGATAATTCTACCTGGAATTTCTGGAGTATGTACACCTCTGGTTGTATAAAGGTAGAGTGAGCCACAGGATAACTTCAGACAGTATGAGTTTTCTGACATGTAGCTTTATCTTCTTCCCCTAGACGGTCCTTGTCTTGCAGCGCAAGCTGGAATGCGCCCAGCTACTTAGTGCAGTTAGTTAGAGCTTTATCAGCAACACATAGCATTCAACTACAGTAATTAAAAATAGTCAAGGAGTAACTACAATGTGGGACATTCCAGGAGCAGGCACTAACTAACCATATTATATATTTCCATATCCTTGGGACAAACCTGTTGACCGTACCTGATTACGCCTGTTCTCAAGCAAAGACGTCTCATACAACTGAGCGTTGTGAAGAACAATTCCACAAAATGCCAAATACGCAGCAAAATCCTGGAGACAAATGAACATCAACAACTCATGACAATGATGTTTCACAGCTTCTTAACTCTATTCAAAGATAAGCTACTGCAATTCTTTGGTTTTGCTTTGAAGTATTAAGCGATATTTTAGTTATTTTTGGCAACCACACATTCAGTTTTTGTTTTTTTTTTCCAGTCACTCATCATTTGTTATTTCCTCTCCCGTTTTTAAACTAATGATCTTCACAGTTTTATCCTGGTAAAAGTAGGCTTGATATAAGAAGCAGCTCAGAGGAATCAACTCATTTTGCAGCCATGCATATTTTATCTAGAAAAACTGAGAGCAGATAATCAGCCTCTTTCATTCTGGGGAATTCAGTCTCTTGGAAAATGGAAATAAAAGTCTGCTAACATAGCAAACTTACACTTTCCCTTTTAGAATGGGATTAATGCTGATATCCTGCAGATACTCAGTATGCATTTCACCTTTTAAGGGGAAGTTTTCAAAGAGAAAGGGTGAATTCTGACTTTTTTATTGCTGAGGGTCAAGTCAACTTCTTCAGCCTGTTGTTTGCCATACCAATCTCAATGTGAAGTCTGGAAATGTTTGTAAAGCAAATGCAGTGGGAGAATTAGGAATCAAGGTGCTGTCTGCCCTGCTGATTATCTCACATATTCATAATTTATCCAAAGATTTTTCTCATCCTGCAATTGCTATATTGAGAAGTGCTACAGTAATTAAAAAAGAAGCGCTACACAAATTTTAATATTCAAAATATGTTTGTTGGGGATGCTGGGAGAGTTAGAACCAATTAATAAATAATGATCAGCTTGAAAAGTAATAGCATATCCATCCCTCATTCCCCTATAAGAATAGAACAGACATAAATGTCTAGCTATGATACCTTTTCATCTTGTTCAGTGAAAGTGCCACCAATTCCAGATTTCTTGTTGATTGCTTGAGCCACGCCAACAACCTAGTGTATTCAAAATGGAATAATTAGGTAATTTTTAGGAGTCTGCAAATGGATTCTATTTCTAGACATAATTATAGAAGATAATAAATGATCATGACAGGTATTCATTTGGTTGACCTTTAGATAATAGAAGATATTTAAGCCTGCTTTTTCCTAATTTGTTCATATTACAAATAGCTGAACATAAACTTGAAATATCAAAAAAAAGAAGGCATGAGTCCTGGATGTTCTTATGAAGAGAGATTGATTTGATCCAAAATTGATTCTGTACATTGGAATAATCATGAAAGACAACAGTTTACACTTCTACAGTCATAAGCCAGACCATGCTCATATCGCTGTCTTCTCTGGATATTTATTTATTTCATTTTATCTTATTTTTTTTCAGTTTTGATCCAGCATGAGCTAAGACAACTTTAATGAGATCAGAGGCTTTTTCAGGCATCCCAAAGGTGAGTACTTTCACCTTCTGTAAACACATGCCCTGCATGAAAGGATAGTCTCTGGTGCTGAAAAAACTGTAGGAAAACACTAGAAGGACCATATTAACATAGCAAGATGACTATTTAGGCTTCCTTTATTAGCACTGCAGGTTTCTCATACATTAACAAAGGAATGTGTTCCAAGAGAACAGTCATTTTTAGGTCTTTGTTAAGGTCCTTCAATAAAAGGTTTAACTGAAAAGGGAGGGAGTAATGAGGAGAATAAACCTGCTAAAAACTCATGGTTGTCTTGATGATTAAAATTTCGTGCAGATGCAAACTTTTTATTTTATTTTTTTGTTTGTTTCAGTGGCATTTTAAGCTTTTAAAGACAATTTTGTAATATATTCCACTTTTTAAAATACAAACAGAACCGCTTTAAAAATTAAACTGGTCCAAATTCCTTATTTATATCAGCGCAAATTCCAGTGAACTTCTCTAAATTCTGTAGAATGTGGTGTAGAGACAGTAATGAGAAAAGCCTCAGATGGATATTATCTAGCCGTTGGAGTCTTGCCTGCAACCAGGTAATTAGGGGAAGAGGTAGGAAACTCAAGAGGATCTGTTCCTCTTAATAAAGTAATTATGCAATTAGGACAGAAGTAAATCATGTGGTAGCACTTTAAGCCATGGAGAACATATGCCTGTATTTTAGAGAATACTAAGCACAGTATGAAACCCAAATACTCATTTTTAAAATGTACTATAAACAAATCTGAAATAACAACAGGCCTGATCTGTGACCTCCAGCTGGTAGTTATGTTCGCAGCAGCAGAAAGATTGAATCAAGGGTGACTAGCTGAGCTCAGAGCAGAAAACTTATTCAGATAACAGGTACATTAAAAGCATGAAATCTTTGAGGCAATAAAAAAAGACATATCTGAGATAAAGTAAATTCTCTGTAAAGCTTGGAGAAGATCGTGAAAAAACACTTGCCCATCAAAGCACTGTTCTAGTCTAAAAAAATGTGGGGTTTAACTTACTTAATGAGCAATATTTTATGTCTTTGTTTCATGTGCCATTTGTTTGTTTATGTCATTGTTTCCTGCTGCAATTTTTTTGTGCATTAAGATTACAGGCCTAACTGCGAGAAAGCTGTTTCAGCCCTACAGGCAGCTAGTGCCCTTTTTAGTTGGTTCTTACTTCAGCTGACTTAAAAATATAATTAATACTGTATTGCTTCCCGAGAAGCGAAAAGGTTTTTTTAATTTACTTTGCTGGCACCTGAAGAAAAATTACATTAAGCCAAAGAATGGTAACAGGAAGAGGGAAACTCAACTTTTATCTTATTTTAAAGATGGGAACATATCCACTTGAGAAGACAGACTAAGTGGTTTTAACCTTGCTTTGCTCTCCTAGTTTTGTAGAGGTTTGATTCATGCTTATAAAACTATCCTGCAGGGACAGAACTGTGTTTACAAACTTTCATTTTTAATCAACAGAACTTTCCCATCCTCTTCTCTCATTCATGCCAGCAGTAGCCTGCATGATTTCCAGTAGTCTTGCTACTATAACACGTCTCAGTGTAAGCTGAAAATCCACCCAAGAAGCAATTTACTGACCTCTATAATCCCGCAGCAAGTCTGCTACTGGAAGCTGAGTTTGTTTAAAGTTAGCTTGACTAATCTATGCTATACTGCAGTGACTGTGATGTATTATACCCAAAGTGTTCGCTGTGGAGAGAAAATAACTTAGCTGGCCAACAGTAACGTGCCTGGTCACATTTTATACAATAAAATTCAACAGGGTATTTTCAAAAGCTGTTGTAAATAGAGTAGCAGCCCTGGTTTGTTGGGAAGAGCCTCCCAGTGACAGAAGACAGGGCAAAGTAAACAACAAACTGAACAATTGGAGTGAGCATTGCCAGAATAAAACATTTCCCTAGGCAATTAGTAGGAAGTCCAGTCTTATATACTCAGAGCCTGGGAGATAGGTCTCCGTTAATTCAGCTAAAAGTTCCCATATGAAAAAATCCTACAGATTTTAATAGAACCTAAACTGAAATAGAGTTTTATGGAACTTACTTTGCACAGCTGAAAGAAAAAATAAAATGCAAAATTAACAGAAAATTTTGTCATTGCTGATGATGCTCTATGGGAACTGTGAAGACTGTGCATCAGAGACCATCCATTCCACAGATATTCCAAACCACTTACAGAGCTGTACTGAGTCTTTTATCAGTTCTGGGTAACTCCACAAGTTGGCTTAAGCTAAGGACTTCTGTTCCCTATTCAGTTCTGTAAAATTTTGTCAAAATGACTGTTTACAAATGTCTACAAAACCACAGGGAGAAACTCAAGGTGATAATTGTTTGCCACAACTTCTGTGGTCCTTTTTCTGGGTCTAAGACCAAACAAAATCAGAAAGCACCACTGCATTTACTGGCTTTATTAGGGGAGCTCTAGAAGGCAAACCAGTAGCATTTGAAGCTTCTGAAAAATTAAAGATTTAAGGACACAGCAGGAATGAAAAGCTGCTTTTTGAGATACACAATGGTGAACTGCCACAACATTTGGTCCTCTGCCGGGAGTGGTAAACCCCTGACTTCTGTAAAAGCAGCCGTAGCACTGAGATGGTTGGCATTAATACCTACAGCTGCGGCCAGCAACACCAGTTTCCTCTTGCAAAAGCAATAACCATGGTAACTCTGTGGTTCAAGTTGGCTAATGCTAACTTTTCATTGGTGGCTTTTGTACTACTGAGGATAAAAAAATCTGTTTTGAAGGCTTTGCTTGTTCTCTGATATATGTCGATAATCCAAGTAGCAAGTCTTACATCCTGCTGTCTAGATAGCTGTATGCAGTTATCTGCTCTTACTGAAGAATCACCAGGAGAGAAAAGCTTTCAGAATCAAAATGGAATCTTTGCTGTCTTCACATTCACCTCATGACAAATTCAAATACAGGAATAGATGACTTGATTTGATTTATTTGATTTAAAACCTTTTTGCTTTTCTTTTTAAGTAGAATACAGACCAGGTTACCCAATACCTTTCTTCCTCGTTTTCTTCGATGGTGATAACCAACTAATGATACAGCCTTGCATGCCAGAAAGCACATGATGGGATGAAAAAAAATTCTGTTTAATTATTAGAAATTGTGCAGCAGGGGTTTACAGATATCAGAACTTTGTCCAAAGGCCCTGAAGTCAGATGCAAAGCTCAGTCAGTTTGCATTTGCAGCTTTCATGGGAAAATGAGAAGTCTTCACAGAGCTAACACTATACAAACCTCTCTGAGCTGATCTTAAAGGACATAATCAGTGGAATTTCGTGCATCTGAAATGCAATGTGTCCATGGCATTTCTAACAGCAAGAATAGGCTGAGTAGGGGATCGAGAAGTTCTTTACTATTAAGTGAAGGTAATTCCATTCTTCATGCGTATCTGGACAGAGGTAAAGTTCTCTTACTGCACTGCTTTTTTTTCTCATTGTTACTAGTTCCTGGGTCCTTTTTTAATGAGCTATTCTGTGAATCAAGCTGTTTTCTTCTTTTCATCAATGGAATTTTTTACTAGCTGTTATTTTTAAGTGAGACTTTGGTTTCTCATGTGCCTCATGGAAATATAGGCAAATGTGAAAAACATCTACTGGAAAAATCTCCATACTTCAGCAGGCCCAGAGGATTTAATAATCAGCATGAGATTTTCTTCCTCTCAATTACTGATTCTTCTGTTTTGAAAAAATAGTCCTAATACTAAACAAACAAACAGAAAAGCCAGTTGCTTCTCTTTCTCAGTGTTTATTTTTGGATATCTTCCAGAATCGTCTTTTGACTGTGGTTGCTGACATTCTCGACTAAGGCAGTGTTCACTAGCCTCACTATTACTAGAGGGGCTTTGGGGATTTTAAAATTCTATTTTTATTATTTTTTTCATGGGGAGGAGCCAGTATTCCGGTTTTGTTGTCTGGGTTTGTTTTTTTAAACAGAGAAAGCAGCAGAGTGCAAATGACACATTAAGGACTGATTCACTCCCTGACTCCAAAACCTGTCCAGAAATGTGTCAGCCAGGTGTTACGATGAGAGGGAGAAAAAAGTCCTTCTAGTAGAGACTTTAAAAATCAGAAAAAAATTAGGAAGTGCCATCCTTTCTTATAAGAAATCTGATAGTTTAGCCCCTTCAAATTATTCCATATGGTTAGAGCGTAACACTCTCTTCAAACTTAAGGTTGGCTGAACTTCTCAAAATAAACAAATTCCTGCTTCATTTCCACTTGCTGATACACTTAGGCGCAGAAAGCTAGCTGAAGATACGGCCAATTGCAGGTTTATTCAGCCTGTAAGTCATGGTGTATTGGACCAACAGACTACAGCTCTTATGCCTTCTCCCACCTACCATCAGGACCTGGTGAGAAATAAGCACTTTCACACTCCCTGGCCAGCAACATTTTGTAATTCATTTCTGATTCCAACTACGTAGAGCTTAGCATTTTTTTCCATTCGACAAAAAGAAAATGGGATGTCTGGGGTGAAATTTAAAGCCTTGCATCTGCCTGAGATGGACCACTGGACCCTGACAGCTCTTCACACAACATCTGCTTTACTCATCAGCTGGCCCTTGGCCAAGGAGTGGCTGCTGCCGGTTAGAAAGGGGAAGACTTTTTAAGCAGGAGTGGGAGAGGATCAAGTGCTGTCCTTGGAAGAAGTGAAAAAAAGGTCTTTTAAACCAAAATTAGCACTAGGTAAAGAAAGGAAATGCTGGTTGACCAACTGCATCAGCCAGAGTAAGATGCAACAAACAAGTTTAATCAATTCATTTAATGAAAAAAGGTTCAGTGCAGTAAGAGTCAAGGTGACACATTTCATAAGAGGAGTAAAAGATGGAAGAGCAAGAAAAAGAAGGTATGATGTCTTCAGACCAATCTTGGCAGGATTTGTTTTTGGAATTTGAGCTTTCTGGAAGCAAACACTGAAAAATAAAGGAATTATAGGAGAGAAAATCTCCATCTTAAAGCTCTGACACACTCTAGAGAGAGCCTTACACTTTGTAATTATTCTGAAAATTGGTGATGTGGCTGAAGGCTACATTCAGAATCAAAATAGCCCCAACCTCTATTTATTCCCCAAGTAAAACAGCGGACCTCACTTTTTTTCCCATTCACTGTCTTTCATTGACTTTAGTGAATTCAAGTATGCAGTGCAAGAAGATATTGTTAGTCCCTGATAAGAATTCTCCCTACTGCAATAGCATCAGACAGGAAGAGAGAACTTCTGTGAGAAGTAGGATGGACACGAAATATGGACAAGGGTTCAATGAGCAGATTCATATTGTTTTAAATTAGGAGGGATTTAAGTTACATGACTTGGGGATGATTTTTCTGAATCACATCAACACCATGTGTTTTTCAGTGCCAGATGTTACGCACTTAACGTGTTTCTTAATTTATGACTTAGGAGCTGAGCTAATAGAATGTAAAAACCATCTTTTTAGATATTGGTAACTCCCAGTTTGTGTCCTTTGAAGAAAATAGAGCAAAGCTAAGATGAAGCACAGTAACTCTTAATTACCATCTGAGCATGCACTGAGGTAGACCAGTAAGTGTGGAGAGAACTTTCATGCTGACAGATACCTGGTACAGGAACCAGGAACAGGGCTTCTAGAGTTAAATATATACATTCTACTTCTGCATCTGGGATTAAGTTCTTCTTGATAATTCCCTTTGGCTTACATGACTGAACTAGATAAGATAAAATTGAAGTCCAAGCAAACATAAGCAGTCTTTTTTAAAAAAGACATGGTTTTATAGTGTAAAATCATGACTGCCAGCTAATAAAAATTTAAAGCATTAGCATAGCTGGAAATAGTATTACATGAAGTGATCCAAATACTGCAACTTACCTCTTCTCTATGATTCTTTATTGGCATACAGAGAATACTCTGAGTCTTATACCCTGTGATCTGGTCAACTTCTGCATTGAATCTTGGATCCTGATATAAGGAAGAAACACAATTATTTCACTATAAGCCTAAAGACCAGTTCATTTTCTTCCCTGATTTAAAGGTTAAGTACAATATTTGATTAACTGCTACCGAGAGTAACAAAAGTTCCATTGCTCGCTAATAATTATATAAAGTTGTTACTATCAATGTGTTAACAACAAAAAAAAGCATTTATGTGAAACACAAGTGCCTGTAGATAAATACAACTGCCAGAAAGAACAAAAAAAAACCAGACTCTGGGAGAAGCCTTTCTTGAGCCAAAGACCATCATTATAACAAACCTATACATGGACTAACCATCCCTAGTATAGCTACATAGTATATAGAAATATACAGAAAGACATATGGGCACAGAGGAACAAAGCTTCATGAATGTGATTAGTGGTTTTGCTTTTATCAGAGATTGCCTGTTTCACTTTTTCAGCTGAATATTGTTACAAAACTGATTTTTTAATACCTCACTAAAAGAAATCAGACTGTTTTTAAAGGAGGCTGTTCCTTCTCTAGCAACTGATTTCAAGTTCAGCACGAAGGACTGAATTCAAGAATGAACTTTTAAACCATAAGGACTGGTGACGAGTTCAAGATAAATTTTCTTGGTTTACCTCATACGCATTCTTGATGTTCAGAGGCTGGCCTATGGCTGCTACGTGACCCACAATGCCCTTATTCCACTCCAGGCGAATACAGTTGTTGGAAGCTTCTTCCAGGGTGGAACCTTCTGCCACATCGAACAGCCTGCTTACGAGGAACTTCTCATTAGAGCTGTCCTCACAGACCAAGAACAGGGAATAACGATCAGCTGCTATAAGCTCATGGATATGTAAGAAAATTTTATGGCAAAGCGCTGTGACATCTAAGTGACTGGAAATATCTTTCACAAGTTCTAATAGTCGTGAGCACTGATCCCCCGCACTGGTCTCAATCCTTGGAGATTGCAGAGGCATCTGTTCCTTCTTTTCAGAGCCGGAGAGGAAGCTCACTGCTCCTTCTGAGTCCTTGACAAAAATAGGCCTTAAGGGTCTGTCAAATTCAGAAGCAGAGATTTTCCTCGCTGGCGTCCCAGAGTTGGTGGTCTCCGCACAAGCAGGCTGGTGACAAGCACAGGATTCACTCTGGAACTTGGTTCCCTCCTTGCAGACTGGGATGGTGTGAACTCTCTCAGCAAACCATGCATTAACCATTTCTCTGTAAAACAAAAATAAAAATACAGCGAATGATCTAAGTTAAAAATCCTCAGTAACTAATACATGTTGGAAGAGGACACTGCAAAGAGGATAACTTTAAACCTTTTCATACAGTTGGACGTGAGTACACGTTTAGTGCTCCTCTGTATCAATATTCCTCAATTTTACACAGCACTTAGCCCAGATTAAGCAGTAATGGTTCATGCCCCATAAAAAGGAAGCTATTTCTGCCTAAAGGAAATACCTGAATAGGGCAGAGGAAGACTGCTTACGCTGTGGCTTTCAAAATATAGAAGATCAGAAATTTACACTGTAAATTTGTGCTTGAGAAGTTCTGGTCCTTCCAGTTCATCAGATTTGGATTTCTGTATAAGGTGTATATATATTCATATGAAGACAAAGCTTCCTGGTTTACTTCTGTTTTTCTAGATCATTTCTAAATTTTAAAAAGGTGACTTTGCAATGTAGTCCTCTCTGTCAAATCGCCTGCTGCCCCTCCTATTTTCATGTCACCTATAAGCTATTTTTAAGTTACCTTCCCCTGCTCTTTCAGAGTTAATGAAAGATGCTGTTTTGACTCAAAACACAAAAGTTTTGCTTAAAAACTGTCAGAAAGAAACACCACTATTTCTAATTCAACTCCCTTCAAAATAATGAAAAGACAGACTATTTTCAGGCATCTCTCCTGTCTCCTTTCCTTGCAGATGAAACTCGGTGCTTGACTCAACCCCAAAATGATGTTTTTGAAGAGTCTACCATTAATTAAAAAATGTCATGCATCTCTAGTATTTAACTGTGTTTCTCAAGTTCACTTAGCACGGAATGCCAACCATAACAATGTCCTCACTAAGTATTTTGAATTATCCATAAGCAAACATATCATCAATAACATGAGGATGCATTTTCTTATCACTATAATATTTTCTTGTCCAGAATAGTCTCCTGAGTTTGTTGTTTTTTTAAATACAGGCCTTTTTATTTCATTTACTCAGCGCTGAGGATTCCTCACAGAACATGATCTTCTCTCAGAAGAAATGTGGGGTTTTCTTCTGAATTACATAATGTATGGGCCTATGCACAGCAAAAATCCTATTAAAAAGTCTGATCTTTTGGAAACCTTTCATGGTGGTCATGTTTTAAATTCGGGATATTTTTTATTTGCTCAGCAGACCACAGGAATTCCGAGAGTGAAGCTGAATGAAGAAACCATGGAAATTAGTCAGGTTAGTCAGCCGCTGATCGGTTATATGCATCAGTTTATGTTAAATATGAAAAGCACTGCACATAGTCTTTTAGAATAGGTGCTATTTTTCTGAATAAATTTGTGATGAAAATGACCACAATTATCCTTAAGAAAAATAAAAAAGCTTCAAATGCAAAAATTTGTAAGTAAACACAGTACAACCACTAGAATCAGTGCTGGTAACTCTAGTCATCATATGTGTTTTGTTATATGTGGGTTCTTTTCGGTTTACTCAAATCTCTTCAAGAAAAAAAATCACCTGGACATTTTAGCTTCCTCTAAAGAAAATTTAGCATCTAGCACTAAAGCTGAAAAAAAGAACCTGAAAATGGGAGCTGGGGGCATTTAAAGCCTCAGCCTCTATACAAAAGTAGATACAGCATAATCGATGGTTTTAAAAGAAGGCTTGTAACTTGACTCTCTTTCATGATTTTTATGATGCTGACTTGATTTTTGAACACTGAGGACTGGCATTAATGTAAATTAAGATTTAAAAGTAACTGTCATAATCTATTATAGGATGGAGAGCATTGTTAAACTAGCAAGTGATTAGGCATAGGAAGCTGAGTACTTTGTCTGGGCATGTTTGAAAATGCACAGGTGTGAACCTGTACTATTGCTGAGTGACGCAATTTGTAGAGCAATCTGATTCACTACTTACTTACACATGAGGAAAGGAGAATATAAAATGCTATCGTTTCACCTCATTCTGTTTTATACTGCATTTACATATGTGGGTGTGTTGATACAGTATACAAGGCAGAGAATGAATCAGGTATCCTTTGTGGAGAAAGGAAAAGCTACAGCAGAAATTTGCTTTATCAGTTGAAACCTGCCATTTGATTTATTCTGGAGTGTTGTGTAATGATGTCCCCTGGCCTTAATGGTGTCATAATAGTAATCAGAAAGAACAATGAATTCTAATAGTAGTTCTCAAACTGTAGCCATGAGATAATTTTGGTTTTACCTTCTGGCCTTTTTAAGCGCTCATTTCTCCATCTTACGGAGGTTATTGAGGGATGCGGAGCATAACTATAATATCTTTCACGTGACAGTAATTACATTTCTTTAAAAAGAACTGACTACTTGTTAGGTGTCTGTGCTATTTATGAAGCACTTTGACATTGAACAGAACTATATGTGGAGCTGCATAATTCTGAGTAACATATTCCTGTCCTCTTTAATGTCTCTTAGACGATGGTCCAAAAACTCGCCGACATAGTGTACAATTCTCAAAAGGCTCTGCTGGTTTACAACAACAACAGATCCTTAACTATACTGTTTAAAGCATGGTTTTCAACTTCAAACCATTTAGACATTTTTATTTGGGCAACAGGAAAGCCATTCACATTCATCTGGAATAAGAACAGTGTTCACTGACCTTTGCTAAATGCCTCTTCTAACAAGGAAACTATTTAGCTCCTTTTACTTCCACATTTCCACACTCGGGTGAAAGAACTAGCATTTCACATTAACCACATTATTCTTACTCTATTTAAAATCTACCAGACAAAGTCTTGACGTGCATTTGCTTGTTGACACTCAATCCTCTTTAACAATGCACGACACAAAGAGTATTATTACTAACACGACTACTTTCTCAGCACAGAATTAGCTCAACAGACACCCGACACCAGACACATAGAACCACCACTGGAAATTAGTAACAAGTGCTATGTATGACTAAGATGTCAGTTGGAAAGGACTACAGGAAGAAACAAACACTTGTGACTATTCATATAAGTAGTCCTCAGTAAGTACTGGCATTGGCAAGAGCTGACTGTAAGGACAAGACCTTTCCTGTAGAAGTTTAGAAGTGGCAGGAATGTACTGAACAGGAGCAGATCCCCATCCATAATGATCTACACAGATAGTTAAAACCAATGTAATGTCTCCATCACAGCACAGCAGTCACTGCATGTTGAGAAGTCACAGGCGTCAGCATCCATTCCTCGTGCACCGCACGCATCCTTCACTGCACTATGGTCCTTTATTGCAGTATGAGCCTCCACTCCAGAAAGCTGTCATTTATCCCAGAGATCATAAACAGAAATAGTGGAAGATGAAGTAACCATTTTTAGTCACTTCTTTCAGCCAAATCCAGCCTTTCCTCTATAAAACACAATTTCAAAGGAGCATGACAAGAATGACTGCTTCATTTGGCTGGTGACCTCATCATCAGCTGACAAAATTGCAGAGGAATTTTGAAGAGAGGGATGAGAAGGGGATGAAAATACAACGGCAGGTAAAACATTCAAAGAGAAAAAAGATTGTGTGATTCTCCCCTCTATAATCACTTTTATACACATACACATTATCTGCATTACATGAGAACTCAAGAACTTCAGAGAAACTAAGAAAGACTCTTTGGCTCTGAGTTGTTAAACACTGTGCAGAAAGTAGACCCGTCCCTAAAGCAAGAAGCTTTCTATATGAATAGACAGCAAAAATAGAAAATCACTGGGTAAGAAAAGACAGGCACAAGGAAGAGACGTTGCTTGAGCCAGGTCACGCAGAAGGGCACGAGCAGACCTGAAGACAACCTCAAGTCTAAGCCCTGAGGAGAACTTTGCTTCACTTCCTGTGCCATATGTATCACACCATGTTGACCTGAACCTAATTACTATTCTACTCATACAGTGGGAATATTAAATAATTTATCGTATCCATCTTTGCTTCATTCATTGTGATTATCTTCAAAATACACAGCATACTTCTCAAAAAAACCAACTGTACGGAAAACCCCAGTGAAGATGTTTACAGAGGAACAGGCAGATTATAATTCTCTTGTTCACACACATAACCATGGTACATGTCTAAGACCATACCAACATGACCAAGTATTTGGTATCTTTGGAGAAAATGTGCAAAACGAGCACAAAAGTAATACCAAGATGCAGCAATGACAGTATATTGCATCTTACTTATCTTGCACAAAGAATGCACAATAATTACGGTACCATAACAGTACTGAGTGATGAGTAGCTTTCAGTGAAACAACAGATAATTCCCTATTTTCTCTGTTGCTCATAAACCTTTCATATATACAATGTGTAATGTCTCTGTTTCAGTTGTGTGGACTGTTTTGCTAATTTTTCATTCAAACCAGCAGCTACTGATAACACACTTCAGGAAAGGGATTCAGTCCAAACTTGCCTACTAGAAAATGCCAACTTTCAACTCTCCAAATTCCTGCTAGTGTAGAAATCAACAATATTTCAAGCTAAGCTTCATAACTGTTTTCTCAATTGCTTCCTTTAAAATAACCACCAGATGTCTTCAAATTTCTTTCCCGCATCTTGACATAATTTAGACATAGAAATCTTTTCAAGCATTAGCAACAACTTAAAAAATATTCAGTTTTAACAAATGAGCTTTAAAGTCAGAGTCACTAGGATATGATACTTGCCTTCCCATTTTCTTCCCAGTACTTCATAATTCACAAGCATGTTCTAAGTGTTTTTATCTCCTTTCTGGCCTTGGGAAGATTTAAACAAACTGTAAAAGGCCTCATTAGATGGAAACAGTAAATTGACTGTAAAAGAAGTGGTTTCAAACTGACTAAAAATTAGATTGACAAAGACAATAGTTTTTCTTTGAACCCTTTCCAATTATAGTTTCTAACAGTGGTAGACAAACAGCTTGTGAAGACCAAATACGACTTAAAAGTCGGTGCCAATTTTTGAGCACAACTCAGTCAAATATATAAGAACACATTTAACTTTAAATATGTTAAGTGGCCCAACTGACTCCTCATTGAATACAAATCTAAATTAAGAACTCTAATTCTTGATTCAAACCATTCTCATGAAAGAGTGAAATAACTTTTTAGAACTATGAAATAATATAAATCTTGTCTGAGTGCTCATATTCTTTTTTAAAATAGGAGGCAGAAGTTGCTTAATTATTTGAAGCAAAAGTATCAGAAATGGGGAACTAACACTAACAGGCTATTTTTGGCTATTTTCAAGTTTTCCTTAACAAGCAAACTGCAAGCTTAACTTTTCACAAGAAAGCTTTCTTCCATAGAAGGGTCTTCCTATTCACACTATAAAAAAAAAAAAAAAAAAAAAAAAAAAGATAAAGAAAAAATAAATCTTCAGGGGCTGAAGGTCAGATTCTAAAACATGACCTTCATTTCTCCTCCAAATGTTGATTTCTTGTTCCAATCTCAGAAAAAAAAAAAATTACTATCTATCTTAAGATTCTGTTGTGGAAAGCAATAGGAAAATGCCAGTGACTTTGGTGAAAGATGGACTAAAAGTCTGGCTCACACCTGCCTGGGGACCTCATGTTATGTCTTAGGCACCACTTCAGTTCCACTTAAATTCCTAAAATAGGGGTTAAGTAGGA
The DNA here is from genome assembly GCA_013396935.1 of Baryphthengus martii. NCBI lineage: Eukaryota > Metazoa > Chordata > Aves > Coraciiformes > Momotidae > Baryphthengus > Baryphthengus martii. The sequence continues at coordinate 152,056 of VWZK01021199.1, read as the reverse complement.
CTTAAGTGGTGCAGAGGCTTTGGGACGGCTCTCTGTACTGGGGTTAGTTCACCATAATGCACAAATAAATGGGAAAATATATATCTTTTACTAAGCAAATACATTTTGTGGCTATATTTTCAGTGCCAGACCTAATGTGAAATTACAACCACTGAGTTATTCACAAGGGCCATTTGAGTAGGGCTGCTTTTCTGGCACTTTGTAAATAGCTCCTTTTGTATTTCATGCCTTTTTTCCCCCCTTTTCTTTAAGTAAATCATATAAACAAGAAAGCATTCCATGTAATTTTATGTATGTTTCTTTGCCAGTAAGGAAAAGAAAGACTTCTGTTCTGTGGTTTTAGTCATCATATTTACTCATGGCAAAAGCAAAAAGCATCCTCTTCAATGGTGAAAATGAAAAAAAGTGGTAGCATATTAACTCAAGAATGTCATGTCTAAAATTGTTTTGTTTGTAATTCTTGATCCGAGTTATATATTTCCACACAATTCATCTTTAATCTAGCTTTCAAATAAGCACGAACGTAGGCTATGTAGTCTTTATCCTAATTCTGTACAAAAACATGAGTTTCCTCACGCGATGATTCTTCACAGATGCCTAACACAAAACTTCCCTGAAGGTCTACAGTTTAGAAATAAAGGAAAGGTATTTAATTAATTGTCTCCATCAGAGGCAATGTACACCACAGCTCCACGGAGGTGCTCAGTACTACCTGCAGACGAGTTCCTCTGCACACTAAAGATTCTGTGTAAGAGTTCAGGTTATAGCTGTTTGGGAACTAAAGGTGTAAGTTGCTAGTAAGTGATTTCTTATTGTTTCTCAAATGACCATTTCTTCAGCCTACAGTAATTGCTGGTTTCCAGAATACTCCAGCACACACCTAACTTTATTTCCAAGAATAAATGCCAAAAATAGTTAATCACATTTACAACTTCATGAATATGGGCAACATTCCTTACCTTCCTGAGTGTTTTTTGAATCAGGAGTTTAAAATATTTTGGGATGATCTTAGTGCTTTGCAGTTGTCATGAAAGGCATAAGTTTACAGATACATTATTTATAAGTGGGACAACTATGGAGATCATTAGACCGACAAGAAAGCTTTCCAAGATTTCACAGAAATCCATTTTTTTTCCTGCACTTCATTCTCAGAAATGCTCTGTAAACATCCAATAAAATCAAGTAAGTGGGAGAAAATACTCTGATCCCTGCATTAACACCACGACTTCCTGTGGTTTTCAAGCCAGGGTCCAAAGAATCAGTGGGTCTGCAGTCCTCTTGTAAACACTTTGCATGAGATAAGTCAGAAAAGCAAGTCCCCGTTCAGCATATTCAATTTGCACAGGATTCTGTGTCTCCACTGGAAAACTGTTAGAGGTCCTTCAATCATAGAAGTTTAAAACCTACTGCCTATATACCAAGGTCACGTTAGGGATGAATATGGCTCATACCTGTGTATTCTTAGGATTATTACTTTTTTGTATGTCAATAATATCTTTTTAAGAAAAACCAACAAAACAGGCCAAAGCACATATCAATTCTGAAAACCTTCAACAGCTTTACCTTTGAAAATCTGAATTTTCATACACTTCGTCCAAAAATTAATTTCCTTTCAGTAAGAAAAAATTAAGCACACATATGTTACCAAATAAAACAATGACATAACGCATATGACATATAATATTTATGAGATTAAACATCAAATAGCCAGCTCAAAATGAAAGACATTTTTAAAAGCCCTCAAGACACAGAGATTAGAAGACAAATGTCGTATGTAATTTAGTACTGCAGGCAGCACATTACAAACTGATCGTTCACCATCCATCAAGAAGAAAAAAAAACCAAACAAGTTTACTTTAATTTTTTCAAAGTAATAAATGTAATTGATATATTTAAGTTGTGCAATCTCCGAATTCCAGCGAAGTACAGTTTCCCAGTAAACGCCACTTCTGGAATCCTCAGTGAAGCGCTACGAAGTACCACGCTGTTCAGGACATTTATTTTTCCAAATACAACCCCACTTTAATTCATTCGTAAATATTTCCCAGCCCTGCTAATAAGCCAAGATGTATTTATAACAAACTAATCTTATTTCCAGTGAAAGGCATACAAGACTTGGGCTAATAATTTGTACCCATCGTGCCATTCCCCTAGGAAACCAAGCCGAAACTGCCTGGAACAATGCAGCTGCCTCTAACTGAGAGGAGAATTTTCACTTTGACTGTTTTGGCAGTCTGCTGATTCTGATCGCAAAGAGCACTAGGAACAAATCACTTCCGTAATTTTAAGTGTAGGGACAAATAGGAAGTCAGAAATGCAAAAGTATTCCAAAGGGGTTAAAATAAGTATGATGTTTGAACATGACAATGCATGGATTTTTATTTTTTTTTTTAAGATAAAACTTCAGGAAATCAAAAAGGAAAACAAATTCATCCACAAATGCAGTACAATTTTTGTGACAAAAAAAGGCTGCAGATTATGCTTTTATAATGTCTAGTGAGAACAACTGTATTTGTAGCAGCAGCTACAAAGAGCCTTTAACAACAGTATGGGTAAATATATGGGTAAACACAATCTAAAAGGAGACTCATTTTACTTCAACACATTTCTGCTTTTTGGGAAGCCAGAATATGATAGGCAATTCTAAAAGTTTGAAAGGGGAAAAATAGCAAGAGCAGCTGAAAAAAAAAGGAATAAAATAAATAGTTTAAATTTAGTAGGAGCTAAGCATTTAGAAACTCTTGAGCCCGTAAGTGTGCAGTAACAAACTCTCCAGCCAGGTGTGTCACCCAGCACATGTATCACTAAGTGAACCAAACTCATCTGGTCCCTGAGCGTGCTGCTGACACACTTCCCCTTTGTGGTTCTGCACTTTGATCATACTGTAACAACACTTCATGGATAATAGCTATTTATTTTATCTCTGAATACCACTTGTCTCCCTGGTACAAAATAAAGTAATAACTAACTGATTCTGTAGCTTCTTACTCCTGGGATCAGTTTACACTTGAAAGAGGGAGCAATTTCAAGCTATTCACTGGAGTCACTAAGCCTGCAGGATTGCAGCCTCTCGCTATACAGGTGCAAGTCAATCCACACAGCTTTGTCGCAGAGTATGTCAGTCCCCCTGGCCATCAGAGCCTTAGGGTGGCCTGCCTGCAAATGCCATCAACCTCGAGGTGTTGCAGGATCCAAATACAGGGTGTAAGCCATTCATATAGACGTATCTTCTACTATGCATTTCAGAGGAGAGGAGGAAAACAGGTGCAAATTAGTTAAGTAGATGACCTGCAGCTCTTTTTCCCAAGAATCCAGAACATGGACTGGGGAGCCCAGTGACTTTAATACTTGTCACATTATGAACAATAGTTAGTACAAACTAATTATGAATAAAAAGAAAGGTTTTCTTTTAAAGTGCCACCTTGCCATAAAATAAATGTTTTATTTAAACTATGAAGAGAGATGCTAATATTAAACTGACCTATGCACGATGAAACAAGAGATAACTATTCAATGACTGTATTAGATGATGTGCCTCCCATACTTGAAAAAAAAAAACAAACAACAAAACAAAACATATCTGCAGGCATAAGACCACCCAAAGCATTTATTTTATAAGTATTATTTAAACACCTAATAAAAACATCTTCTGGTAATTCCTAGAAAAAAACTTACTGCATAAAACACTGTGGGAATGAACTACTACAGAGAAAAAAAAAACAACAATCTATCATAAAATTGCTAAACTAGGCTCTGATTCAAAGTTCATTACTATCAGTAGACATGGCTTGTATTACTCTGTAATAAATGGTTGAGCTGGTGATCTTTTCCTATTCCTTTATATAAAGAGAGAAACAGATACAGAAACTATCTCCATCCATTATCCTCGCAATGTGAAGCAGAATATGCCTCTCTGCTCCGCAAGATACCAAATTAACTAATTTCTTGGTCTGTTGCTTTTAGGACCTCTGAGGAGTTTGGCGTATTATGCAGCAAAACAAAAAAATGGGTAGCAGTAAATTAGGATTAGAGAACAGTTGAAACTAGTTCAAGGAACTCGGCTTTACTTGACAGAGTAAATACAATGCTAAGTAACAAAACGTTAACAGCATAGCCTTTGTTCCATGTATTGCTATTGTACAAAGATTCAACTAAAACAAAGCAAGGCATTAAGTTTCAGGGCTTTTCTCTTTTCAAGTTCTGAACAGCACTGCAATGTAGAACAATAAACCTTTCTACAAAGTACATCAGTGCTCTCAAACCACTCAGCTTTACAGGGTATCATTTTAGGGACTAAAATGTGAACCAAGATACAGTCAAGTAACTTGTCATTTGTCATTTCAAAGACAAATTTACATATAAAAGAGGTATTCCTTATTATATAGCTATAGTTTTCTACTTATACAGTAAGGACAAAAAAACCACCCCCAAACATTCCTTGCAAGACAACAGAGAAGAGTTTTGAGACAAATGCAATGTTTCCATCACTTCAAAAACATCACCAAATTATCACCAGGCAAGAACTCCAAGTGAACAGTTTTTCTGCAAACCCGTCTCTAAATGCACAGCCATCATGAAGAGATGACTGAATTGTATTTTGTGAACTACAGCCTATTTCAGACCAACACAAATACAAAACTGTGTCTCAGCATAAAAAAAAATAAAGGCTAACCAAACCTCTCCATGGGGAAAACAAATCTGACACAGCGGTTACTATTAATTAGCATTGCTATTTGTTCACTACTACTTCCAGTTTCCAAAGGAAGTGTGACAGCCTGAACTAATAAAATGCTACTTCTCAAAGCTCCTAACACCCTATTTCCTGGGCAAACAAGCTGCCCTTCAGTCACATACCATGCACCAGTGTTCTGAGATATCAAGGTTAACTACCTCCATCTATGCATCCTACGGCTATGCACAGCCTTTTTAAAAAATCAACGGTTAAAAGACATTTTAAAAGGCGTTTTTATTATTTTTTTCTGTTCAATGAACCTAAGGAAAAAGCAGCAGAAGAAAGGGGATTGCACGACAGATGGTCACAAGAAAGCAGGTGACCCCCGAAGCTTTCCAGCTTGCTTCAATTATTAATGGGGATTTCTCTTCTTACCGCCCCATCCCATGCGGAGAGGAGCAGCAGCAGCAAAGCCTCCCTCAGAACGCATCCATCCCTGCTAAGGGACTTGGGAAAGAGGGAAGCAGCAGCGGTGAGCAGATGGTGCAAGCGGCTCAGGAACAGGAGAAGGAGCGGCGCGAAGCGAGCCCGCGGAGCCGGCGTGTCCGAGGAACAAACCGCAGGACTTACTAACCCGAGCTCTCCGCTAAGATAAACCGTGGGAGCCGCAGCTCGCCTCTGCTCTGCATCCCCGCGGCTTTGTTTATCGGAAAATATTCCAACTGGAAACCTGACTCCACTGCTAAAAATAGCCGAATTTACTCGATTTCAACTTGGAAGTCCCACTGCTGAAGTGTGACAACGGTGAGCAAATACCTCGTCTGATCTCCAAAGGGCAGCATGTCAAAGCAGGGGGATAAAACTCGGCCCAGACCAGCTCCTCGGGTCTCTACATGAGGCTCCTCCGCAAGAGCCGGCCCCGCCGAGCAGCAGCTCTCCGCGCCCCGCCG